>VXAY01007103.1:2216421-2240611 GCA_013399855.1 Oxyruncus cristatus | reverse complement strand
CCCCCCCCCAGTCTCCCCCCCGGGGTGCCGCCGCCAGGCCGTGCCCGCCCTCCCGCGCGGGTCCCACCCCCGCGGCACCAGCTCCCCGTTGCTGGCGTGTCCGGAGGGTCACTCACCGCCCCGGTACTGATGTCCACTGCCCGGTCCCCGGGCACCCCTCCTGGCACAAAACGCGGCCGTCCCGGTTCCACCCCGCCCCTCTGGCGGGGGGTGACGCGGCCCCGCGGTTCCATGGCCAACTCACCGAGAAAACCCTGCACGGGGCCGCCCGCAAAAAAACGGCGTCCGGGGACAAAACAGAACACGACCTCCCCGTCGGGGAATCGAACCCCGGTCTCCCGCGTGACAGGCGGGGATACTCACCACTATACTAACGAGGATGGGCACTGATCACAGGCCTTCCGCCTTGCACTATAACGGTGCGGTCCCGCCCCAGGCGGAGCCGCCGCCGCTCCCGGGGATGCTACGGCTCCCGAAGCCCGGCCCGGGGCTGTGCGGGACGGGACGGGCGCAGGAGGAGTGCGGCATGGGCGCAGTGTGGCCGCCGAGCTCGACGTGCGGCCGGCGGTGTCTATTTCCAGGTTGTACAGGCAGTGTGCTTCAGCACGGGGATGTAGCTCAGTGGTAGAGCGCATGCTTTGCATGTATGAGGCCCCGGGTTCAATCCCCGGCATCTCCACTTTTTTGCCCTCTGAAGCCGGTGGTTTTTTTTGATTTCTCTGGCCCCTTTTTGTACATTAGGAGCCACGATCTCCCAAATAAGTTTCGTGATCGCGTTTGTTTTTTTTTTTCCTTCCCTCCCATAAACACTGAACACTTTGCAGACTGCTGCTGCAATTCTTGTTAGAGAAAGGTGCCCTGCCGAAATCCCCCAGCACCCTCCTGCCTGGGGAGCCGCAGCGTTTGACTTACCAACAGTGTAAAGGGCTGGATTCCTTCTTGCTCAAGAACAAAAGTTGCTGTTTCATCAGCTTTAGATATTTTTAATGCTTACTTGTGTCCCAGCCTCACCTCTGAAGTGCATGGGAGCAGTGGGTGAGTGGGAGCACTGGGAACAATGGACATGCATCCAACCTCTTCTGCAGTTGGCCAGTACGTTTCCTGTGGGATGTGGGCAACAGGAGAGTCCTTGCCCACACCTTCTACCACAGTGTCATAAGCAATCAGATGAAAGCGAAGATAAGCTCTACCTTTTCCTCTGGCACTACCAAGATTTCTTGTTGCGAAATGAGCAAGTGCTTGAAATCGGCCCTGCTTCCCAAAACCTGCTGCGTTCCCCAAAGTGCTCCAGCCTGTGAAAAGCAGGTGGCTCTTGAGTACCACGACAAAACAGCCCTGGCCAACCATGTGGCAAAGGCCACAAGAGACCTGAGTGCCTGCAGCACCATGCCGGGAATGAGGAGAGATTTGAACAAAAATTTTTGGAAGCAAGATTAATGGATATCCTGGAGAAATGGCAAACTCCTCGAGACGCAGGAAAAGAACAATTAGGACTGCACTGGTTTGGCTGGGCTGGAGTGGATTTCTCCATAGCAGCCCCCTTGCTGCAGTTCTGGATTGGTGACTCAGTGCTGACACACACCAGTGTTTGGATCAGGGTCAACCCACCACCAGGTCCAAGGGTTCTGTCTGTGTTTGGATCTGCTGACACAGGTGAGGAAGCGCCTACACAGGTCTGAAATTCTGCTCATTGCAGCATCCCACTAAGAAATCATTTCTGCCATCCCAACCAAGAACTTTACATATTTATTATAGTTCGTATGACTAATATAGTCCAAAGAGAAACTTCTGATTAAAAAAAAAAAAAAATCCATAAAATAAAATGGATAAAATTATCCAAAGATTAATATTACAAAATACCAGCCAAACAGCTGGTAGGACTTCTGAGAACATGGAGGACTTCCCAGAAAAAGAGAATAACACCTGGCTCTCTTACAAAAAGGCATCGCTACAGGTGGTGAATCCATCCCTGTCAGATTTCCAGGGAAACCCTTGGAAGCTCCCGAAACACCTTGGAGAAAAGAAGTCCATCAAGAACAGTCACACTGGTGGCCACTTCTGGGCGAGGTCATCGTGCATGGCTTCGGGGATCCACTGACGGTAGGCTGAGAGCAAATCTGGAATGGAAGCGGAGCGGTCAGACGGCTCTGGGAGTCAGGGCCTGGGGTGGTTTGGCTGGAGAAACAAGGTCCTGTGGGATCACCCCGCTGGGACCAAGAACCAGCCTTTCACCACCGGAATGGTGCTAGAGCTTGGACACTTGCACGCAGATGTAACAGCAGCCACCGGGGGAGAGTTACAGTGAAAGTCGTCACTGCATCAACTTTGCTGCTGCTTCTATAAAGAACTCTTACAGTCTGGTACCCAACACTGAACAAAGGCCATTTTACCTGGAAAAAAACTTTCTTCCCAAGAACCAAACGCCGGGCACTACTGTTTCTCGTATGAAAACAGGAAATATTTGGAGCTTATCAAGTGAAATAGGCCTTTTTTAAAATTATAATTCAACAGTGCTCGAGGTACTCCATTGATATGACTGATAATTAAGTGAGCAGAACACTTACATTTCGGATTTTTCTTCCATGCAGCCAGTAAAGCATTACGATTATCGCAATTTTCTGCAACTAGAGCCTGCAGGAGTGATTCTGTCCTGGGCTGAAGTCTGAATCAATGAAATGGTGCAATAAAACAATGTTCATTAGCGCAGTTTAGGTCAACTTTCCGAATTCACACTCAATATTTTTAAAAGGCTAAATATAGATGTATAAACACACAACCTCTGCATAGAGATGTGCCACTGGCTTGAGAAAGTTCACTATAAGTAGTTTTTTCTCCAACCACAACTTTTTGTGGTTAGAAGTATCAGCAGGTTGCTCTTATGTCTGCTGTGTAGCTGCAGAGCACAAGGTAAAGCAAAAAGGTCCCAAGCTGAGCTCTGGATTGACTAAAACAAGGAAATGTGGTCACCGTAGGACCCTCAGATAAAGTCAGTCACTTTTAACAAAGTCTTCCAAAATCCTTCCATCCATCAACTCCATGAGAAGCCATAGAAGACTCAGAGAAAAATTATTTTGGTAAGTGAGAGGAGGATGAGGGGAGAGAAAGGGAGTGACAGCTGACAGCCTTTTGGAGGGTCACAGGTCTCTAAACGTAATCAAACACATCGCCTGTTGGAAACATGCTTCTGAAATGCAGAATAATTGGCCCAACTGCAAAGAAAAGCAAGGAAAGCAGCAGTGCACATCTGGCCATTCCCTACAGGTGTGAGCAGTACCCGTGAGCAGCAGAGCAGAATCAGTGCTCAGCAGGCTGCGTGTCCTCCCACGCTGCCCTCACAGTCACCCAACTCTCCTGAGACACAATTTTTCTTGGTAAGTAAACTAGTTTTCCTTGCCCTGCAGCTACAGCCAAGATCACTATCTACAACACCCTTCCCAGCATTGAATTTTTTTAATTTAAAAAGGAAGTGAAAAGTGTTTGGTGGAGACAACAACCTGAAGTTTGTTTTTAACAACTTACTTGGACCATGTCTTCAGCATTATGAGGGGACTGGACAACAGGCACTGGCTGTAAGAACCCAGCTTTTTAATGACCTGGAAGATTTTTAAGAACAAGGTAAGTTAATTGTTCTGTGGATATAACCATCCATCACCTTGCACTACCATAAATTTCCATCTCATGTTCTCTATTACCATCTCTTTCCTATCCATGTCTCCATACCCATCTTGTCCTGCCTGGCTTGTTAGACAACTCTTGTGCCTCAGAACTCACAAAGACATGAGCTACATCTTCTTTTCCTTTGAAAAAACGATACTTGAATTTGGGGGGTTCTTTCATTCAAATACTGATTTTTGTGCTTTTTTCCAGTTTTAAAGGTATCTTCCCCGACACACCAACCACAGCAAACTCCTCCATCCACCAGCAAGTGGCACACACACAAAAAAATTCTCCTCCAGAAGTGGGGCTAAAAACTTATTGATAACATCAAGGAAGCGATGCAGCTGGAACACACTCACCTTTCCTTCAAGCAGGAACCTGGCAAAGTACTTGTAGCGATCAATACCTTCTGGATAATCAACTTCCACAGCAGGGAGCTGCCAGCTAACACGATCTGGAAACAAAGATCACACCAGGTCTTCTAAATGCTTGAAGAGAAGGGCACATTTCCATGGGGGGGTGACAACACAGGTGCTAAGAGAAGCGGGAAGGACACTGCCACCTCCCAGCCTTCACAGGGGGAGCACTGGGCTCCATAAAATGCCCATTTCAATGGGAAGATGCCAATATTTAAATGCTATGAACCCCATGGAGCCGTTCAAACCACCGTTTAGCTCTTTGAACAGCCCAAGCTGAGCCTGGCCCTTCTGCTGTGCTGATAGCCCTGTTAAACCACCACTACAGCGACAACAGGGCAGCTCTGGGACTAAACTACTGAGAGACACTTTACGACACTCACAAAAGACGCTCGGTCTGTGACACCGAACTCGGCCTCTTTCAGGGCAGTAGGAGGGAGGAGGGTTTTCCAGAGGCTTCCCAAAGTGACAGTATGGTGGCAACAGGGCAGGAATCCACTCGGGTTCGACTGCAGACACACCTTAGGAGGGAAAACACACACTGAATGCAGGTTTGCTGCCAAGGGCCACCACTCACTAGCAGCCCCACAAGTACATGGTCTCATGTCATGATCTCATCTCCATGGATTTAGTTGTCTCATTTTTCATGTCAACCTTTTTATGTTGCAAAAAAGCTGTTCATAGACCAGCAGAGACCAGCCCTGTCAGCTGGTGCACAGCAGCTATTTCAGAAGCTGAGCTTTGCTCCAGCCAATTCTACTACACGAAGAAAAAAGCTAGGCCAATTTATCCCCTGATCCAGATCTAGAAAGCGTAAGGATCCAAATCCTAGGAGTCACAACCACTCTGTAAGGAGAGCATTTAGTCACCACAGCAGGGAAACACTCTGCCAAGGAATTTCTGAGTTCCTCACCAGACCTTCAGCACAAGCTGGCCCACAGCAGTCTCACCTTTCATGTACAGCTTTGTAGTTTCGACAATTTCTTGATACACCACAAACTCTGGGAGTTCTTTGAAGAGGACTGAGCTTGGGTGGATGAACACTGGGTCCTCCAGGAGAGCAGTCTGTAACGAAGCACAGAACATTGAAGCAGAGTAAGATGAGTTAGCGGCAATCTGATTGGGTTGCATCTAATTTCACCCTCAGATGTACATTTATATGGTTTCCTTAAGCGATGGAGGTTTTTAATAACCCCATCATTTTCTGCTTCACCTTTCCTGGAGACATCAAAAACTTTGCAAGATGGACTAATGCACCTTTTCTTAGCTCTTTTAAAACAATTACTGTGTGAGGACTGGAAAATTGCAACACTGCAAATTTAAACTCCAAGGAGAGAACTCGCAGAAAGTCAGCACAGGCAGTCCCAGTGCTGCACCCAGCCAGAAGTTTTGCATAGGAGTGTCTTTCTGCCATGCAGGGTAGGAGGAATTAAGTCCAATCCAGCTGTTCACCTTGTAGGCATTTTTCCATTTGTCATCCAGAAGCTCTTCTGCCTGAATCCTTCGGGCAACGTGATCCCCCAGCCCTGCCAGCACAATCTGCCTCAAATACGTCGCTTGAGCTTCTGTTGGGGGCTTCATCTTTGGATCTACATAGAGCCCAGCATCCGTGCAGACAGAGTTCACTGCGGGGAGAAAGAGGTGAGATAAGAGCCAATAGGAAAAAAAAAAAACCAACAGCTCAGTTGATGTGTCATCCCCAAAAAGAGAATAAACACAGCAACACAGCAATTGCTCTCCAAACCCACTTACCTGCTGTTGTCAGCTGCCCTCTCAAGCGCCTGATTTCCAGCATGGCTTTGTATCGGAGCCCGTTCTCTTCACAGAACTTGCGGGTGCACCCAGCGAACTCACAGGCCCCCACTGCCCCTGGGAGCAAACAGACAGGTAGAGAAAACAGCTTAGCTGATCAGTTCTCCTAATTAAACCAATGGTGGGACAGCTCTGACACAGTTAACAAATGTATTTTGCTGTTCCCACCCGGGAGCAGCCCAGGACACCGGCAGGCTGCCCAGAGGAACAGTCTAGGAACTGCACCGCTCAACTCGGCCCTACAGCACGAGGATGCCTTTGGTTGTACAAAGCTGAGGGCTCAGGGTGATGGAGGAGAACAGAATGAACTTAAGGGTGAAGGGAAATAAGTACCTAACATCACCATGAGGTCCCCCAGCTTCTGCATTGGCCCCTGCCCAGCCCAGATCTTTTGCATCTGTAAAAACCTCGCTCTCTTCCCCTTCAGCTGGGCCGTCTCTTCCTCACTTACTGCTGGCCTGAGAGAAACACAGAACAGCACCAGTGAGTGTTGTGTGCAAGTGCAGAGGGGCCCCAACACGAGAGGCATCAGCTGTGAGGGTGATGCCTCCTGTAAGGAGGGTGTCAGGCTCTCCCACTGACCTGTCAAACTCTTCGAACAGCTCCCGGACGGTCATGGCAGACACGATGGTGATGGTGTAGGGCAGGCAGTCGTGCTGCCTGCTCAGTGCCAGCATCTTGGCATAGCGGGGGGCTACAGGAAAAGTGGCCATTATTCTGCCCAGGGGGCTAATGGGGCAGCTCAGCTTTGCTGCCAGCTGCTGCTTCAGCCTGGGGAAGGAAGAGGAAACTCATATAATGAAGTAATGTCTGATTAGAACAAGTCTGTGTTTCTGGTTTTGGCAGCCCAATTAAACTGATGTGTTTTCCTCAGGTTTTGTTACGTGCTGGTCGCAAAGGCCGTGGGAGAGACTCCTTTTTCTCATGCAGCTCCCACCTGCCCTGCATGGCACACTCCCAGCACAGTCCTTCCCTGCCCAAACATGACTGGGGCCAGCAAAACAAACAGAGGTGATACAGAGACTGAAATGATGGCAGTACCAAAGCCCACCCTTGGATGCAAGGGCTGAGATGGAAAGGAAGTGGGAGGACAGCAGTGCCCACAGGCTTGACAGAGCAGGAAATTCGTGGGGGACCACAGACATTACCTTCCCGTCACAGGGGGTTCCTTCAAGGCACCCAGGGCTATCAGCAACTCCTCAGCTGCTGCAAGTGTTTCCGTGGGAGGTGGTGTTGGGAATGGGAAGTTGATTACCTACAGATGTCATGAGAAAAAGCCCATCAGTACATCACCGACACAGCGGCCGCTGAAAAAAAGTCTGAATGCAGTAAGAAGCTTTCAAAGGGAGCAAAATTCTCCCCTCTGGTTACACATGCCAAAGTAAAACATTTAGGATGTTTGCCAGGAGCGAGAGGAAAGGACACATAATGGGAGGAAATGCTTAGAACAAGAACATTAGGAAACAGGAATACCAGAGTCACCCTTTGCTGCCACTGATTGCAGGCACCGCCTAGGGCAGGCTGCTCTAAGGTCTAAATTTAAGTATTGTGCTTTCTGAAAGTGCTCCAGTATCTCCAAAACACAAAGCCCTGTTCAGACAGGGGTTTTTTATATCTCTAAGAACATAAGAAATCACTCACTACCTGAGCAAACGTGTCTGTTAAGGCCTGTTGGAATTCAGAGCAGCTTCTGCAATTTGCAGAACCAAAATCAAGTCTCAGGATCCTAATTTCTAACACAAGGCACAGACTCAAGCCACGACAACAAAAGACATTTCTCTTTGTTTCTGACTCCTAGGGGCAACCACTTTAATGACTGCTGCAGTACAAAGCCACTTACACCTCACCTTTTCTATATTTAATGCCTTCATTTGCAGAATCAAGTCTTCTACCGGTCGCTTTGTTATTTCTGGAGCAGAAAATTTCTCGAAGTCCATGAAGACTGCAGAAGAGTATAACCTAGTGGACCAGAAGTGCTGCTTAGAGTCTTAAAAGACATCTTAACTCAAAAGATACGCATGAAAAACTGGTAAGGGATTTAAAAAAAGGCCACTTGTGGGTATTATTTACATAACTATGTCATTATTTATGATGCATTTGCCTTATTCACAAGTTAGCTCGGCTCGGAGTTAAATCCATCCAGCCATGGTTAAATCTAATCTGGCCATGGAATTAAGGGTTCTCTCAGCAAGAGAAAGGCCCTTGAGAAGCCAAACTGTCAAACTGACATCACCAGTAACAGCTCACGCTTGGCTTTACCTCCCCTTTTGAACCAAGGGCAGGCAAACCCAAAACATTCCAAGCAGCCCTAGATCCCTGCGAAAGGGGCAGCGGGGCGGGGGGAAGCTGGAAAATTCCCACTGACCCTCCAAAGGGCTTTTTGTTCCTCCCCAGCAGGCAGCTGACCTGTAGCAGTGCCCTGGCTCGGTGCGGCCGGCCCGGCCCGCCCGCTGGTTTGCCGAGGCCTGGGATATCCAAGTGACCCTGAACGACGACACCCCGGTGATTTTGTCGTAGAAACGTTTCTTGACCTTCCCACAGTCCACCACGTATTTGATGCCTGGGATGGTAAGCGATGTTTCAGCCACGTTGGTGGCCACAACGCACAGTCTGGTGCCAGGAGGAGGAGCCCTGAATACCTACAAGAGACAGATGGGCCCGTGAGGTGCAGCGCCAACAGCGGAACAGGGACAGGCCGTCAGCTTGGACGGGCTGCAAAGGGATGACGGTGCACATGGCACTGCAGGGGAAATCCAGGAGTCAGAGCCAAGATTTAACTCTTTGTCTCCAGCTCTGGAGCTCTCTGTCCAGCTTTGTGAATCCTCAGAAACACCCAGAGAGGCTCCAGGCAGGGCACACACCATTTTGTGTTCAGACACACTGTTGTCACCGCCAAAGCCAAGAAGGAACACAAGAAGCTGTACAAACTACCTCTTGGCAGCAGGATCCCAGCGTGCCTGCGGCCAGGGCTGATTCTCACATGCTGCAGGACTGTCACTTATCACTCCCAACCTACTGAACTGGCACCTTGGGGAGACCCCAGCCCAAGCAAGGCCTGCCCCAATCCCATCCCAACCTGCCCACTGGGACATTCAAGCTCGCTCATTGACCGATAATCCAAGACGGGAACTTGAACTGACTTGTGACTTAGACAATGATCACACATAGCTGTGAGGATCACCTACTCATTGTGGCAATAAATCCCTTACCTTTGCCTGTTTCTCTGGTGCCAGCAAGGAATAGAGTGGGAGCACATACAGTGGGAGGGATGAATCGGATTTCTCATCTGTGGAGAAACAAACCCACATTTCAGTACGCGGTACATCAACTTCCAGGCTTAGTCCCAACATCATCTCCACAAACACCACTTCATCAAAACCAGTAAAGTAATTGGTATAAAGCTGAAACTGGAAAACCTTAACAGCTTTTTCACAGGTCTGCTGTGGAATCCCATCAGTTCAGCAAAGGACAACCAACTAATGTCACCCGTTTCACAGGTGACAGGAGATAAGGATTTTTTTCTTTCATATGGCCAAACCTTCTTCTGAGTCTCCATCTCCTAAATCCAGGTCAATATCAGACCCTGCAGCATCATCATCGGTGTCAGCATCTCTGTCTTCATCTCCTTCATCCACTGGTACCACAGAGTAATTGTTCAGATCAATTTTGGGGAGTGTCTGAGAAAGACAGGAAAGACACCACAGAGCATTAAGGGGACACACAAACAGCACTTTGCATTGCTTTGAAAGCAAAGTCGAGCACTTACTCCAAATATCTGCTGACCTGAAGGTGACAGAGGGATCGTGAGATTTTATTGGCATTTTAAGATTCAGCATTTGGTAACTGTGACAGTCAGAGGGGAGAAACACAAGCATTTTAAACAGTATTGTGTGCCAAGCTTCTTCACTTGGAGGACGGTGGGAAAGGGTAAAATTTCTTTACTTCAGACCCCTTCAGCTACCAGGATACAACGTCAGTGTACAGTCTATCTATGGCACCAAGATCTCCCACTAGCAAAGTGCATTCAGGATGTGGGCAGAAGCCAAACACTACCCTCTGTAAGAGATGCATCAGTCCCAATTTTGGGTGACAAACAGTGAGACAAGGAGCAGCCCTGGAGCCAGCAAGTCTGGAACTCCCTCCAATGAAGTTTTAGTGGTCAGTACTCAACCTGAATCCATCTCCTGCCCATAATATCCACAGTGTTACTTCTCTGCTGCTCCTGATGCAGCATCGGCAGTGTGGGCAGTACTGTTGGAACTCCCGAGGGGACACGTAGGCTACTGTTTGCAGGGAAGGGCCTGCTCCTTCCAGGCTCTTGGAGGAATTCTACCCATCACACATTACCATAACTTTTCTCCGCTTCCTCGATTTCTTAAATTTTCTCATTTCTTCTGCCGAGTCTTCTTTGTCATCCTCTCCCCCTACAAAAAGCGACAGTGGAACAGCTGTTACCTGAGCATGCCTTCCTCTGGGAAAAGGTAGTGGGAGAAGTCTGGTCCCACTCCCACCTTTTTGGCTTTGCAAAGTGTCACAGTGTGAAAGAAGCAAATAGTCACACTGAAGGCAGAGGGGACAGGGATGACACACAAGTTTAAGGTTATAATTCCATTTAGGAACTATACAGAGGATCAGCAGCAGCACACACAGCAACTCTATGTCTGGAGGTTTAGGAGGCAACTAACTGAGCTGTGTAAGAATTTTTTTGGGAATTCCAGTATCTGAAAATAACAGCCATCAACAAGCAGCAGCATTTCCACTTTTAATTCCCAACACAGTAAGTGAAGAAATGCAATGGATCCTGTGGAACTGGAAGAGATCAGAAACCTTTTCCCAATCTCAAACCAGCACAAATTTAACAATCAGTCATGAAAATCATTTGGAATGAACTGTTTCCCCAAACCTTGTTTCTTGTGTTTTTAAAATAAAAGCTCATCTTTTTAGGTGCAAAGCAAACTCACTTGTCAGTGGGATAAATTCAAATTTTAATAGTTTCTATAGCATTACCTGCAGTGCTGTTTTTTTGGTACGGGAAGGCTTTCCTTAGCCTTCTACAGAGAGAGTGAACTTCTGCCTGGCCTGTTAAAAACACCAAAATCCCACCTGCAAGAGAAGAAAACATTAAACCTCAGCACAGGCATTTCACCTTGGAAAGTTTCAGATTTCTTTTTTGATAAAAGACAGGTCAAATATACTGTGAAGTAACAAGGGACAGGGTGTTTGACCACATCTGTCTCCCACCACTCTCTCAAGAAGTTAAAACAATTTAGTTGAAGGGTTGCTTTCACAAGAAAAAGTAAAGTAAATAAATACCTCACTGAAGTCTCATGTTCAGCTTACAAAAAACCTCACTCCAAAACAAGACATCCCAAACACCTCCCCCTTCCCCCCACAAAAAAAACAACCCAAAAAATTATAGACGTGGTAAGTACAAAGAATTTGAGAGGTTCTCAGCAGTGACCTTACCTGAGGGCAACATTCGATGGATTTTACAGACCTTTCTGAAGCACTCCCCACTGTAATCATCCAGGGGGGTTTTCTTGTTAAAATGAACAGTTACAGGGAATTGCCTTGCATCTACCTGTAGAGGAAACACAAAGAAAGGGTTTGTTTGCTGCCATAGCTCCAGCACAATCACTGCAGTGTTCATGGGACAACTAGGAAAGCTCATCCTGTATTTCTGTTCAGCTGGTAGCTACAGAACACCAGACCCACATAAATTATCTGTTTTATCTACCCTGAACACCATAAAGCCAAACAAGAAACCAAAGCTTTTCTCCCTTTCAGATCATCAGCTCACATTGAGGCTTTCTAGTTCTCCTGAACTTACAGGTTTTCAAGATAATAAGATTCTGCCAGGGCGGTTTTCTGATAAAAGTGGAAAGAAAAACACCCAGTCCCAAAAGAAACAATAGTCTAAACAAAATAACTATTTTTAATTTGGTATCTGAAAGATTTCAGCACCAACTGGAAAGATAAAGAGTGCCCCTATTTTGTAACTGGTTTTATAAAGGCTGTACTTGAGCCAGTACATCTGAGGCAGATCCCAGGGAGGAGAACAATACCTGAATGACGGGAGGTTTAACAGAAAACAGCCTGTTGTTGTCAGTGAAATCCTCCACACGAAGGGTGGCCGACATGATGATCAGCTTCAGGGGCAGCCCTTTCTGCAGGGACACAAATCGGTCACTCTGTGCCCCAGACATCTCCTCCCAAGCTCTGCTGTTGGCAGCTTATGCCAGTGCAACAATAACCATCTTGCTCTCTACCAGGCTGCTGGTATTCCATCATCTAAGTCTCAAGCTGGATGCTGCCTGAAAAGTCATCTGTTGGTACTGATATTTTCCCCCTTTCTGTAGTCTCTGTGCTTCTTCAACCGTACAGAAAGACAAGCACATTATGTGAGTGTTATTTCATCTCTTCTGTCAGACTCCCACGAACTTCCACACCACAGAGAGTCCCTCCTCACGCAGAGCCTCCTCATGTCTGGCATGCCCCCTCCCCACACCTGTGCCCAATACAGGAACACTGCTCCTCTCACCTTCCGACGAAGCGGCACGATCCGAGACAAGAGGCCTATCAAGATATCCGTGTACATGCTCCTCTCGTGGGCTTCGTCAATGATAATGACCTTGTACTTGGAAAGCAGAAAGTCCTGGGAAGAGAGATCAATTTCACCACAGGAAGCCTCAAACAAGGACGTCTTTCAGTCAGAACACCCTACAGCTGCACAAACACTGACTCCCCATCCTCACAGCTGCACCTTTTACTCATCTGAGCACAGTTTCATGTGTTCACCGTACACGAAACAGCCAGGTTCCCAAGAGTCTCTTATTTTACACAGCAAGATAACCTAATGTTTAGGGACTTGGGCAGGAATATCAAGGGTTGAGATGAAATACACCTCCGGTGCTGAAAGGGATTCCGGTTCAAAAGTTTGGTGGCACATCTGTACAAAGCAACTGGTCTCTCTTCCAGCTTCACAAAACAATACCCTTTTTATAACACTGAGGACAGCAACCTACCTTCTGAATCTCTTTCAGCAGCACACCATCCGTCATGAACTTGATCTGTGTTTCATCCGTAACATTCCCCTCGTATCGGATTTGATATGAAACCACTCTGCGAGGAAACACCAGGGCACCCACGGGGAAAAAGCATCGGGAGAAACAGAAAAGTTCAGGACGTACACTGAACGCCTCAGTGTCGTCTTGCAGCGAGGTCTCCGCTGTTTTTGTGCTCACCTGTGTGACAGGTTCATTTCCTTAGCGACTCGCTGGGACATGGACACCGCAGCCACACGCCGAGGCTCCGTGATCCCAATGGCCCCGTTGGAACTAACGGGGCGAAGGAAAGAAAAGGACGGGTTGTTTCTTACTAAAGAGGGAAGAACCTAGAAAGATGATGCCAGGGTTTCTGCACAGTGGCTCTAGATCAAGTAGCATCACTCACTCAGTATCATTTAGGTACAGTTAGAAGGAAAAGACGGAAAGGAAGCTTTGGGTTTCCCAAATATATTACATGTGTATTGATCTGAAGATGCATTAGCACAGGAATTTTTCTCCCCACATGTTCTCCCTGCAATTCCAGTTCACTGAACTCCAGTCCCCTTGGGCATCCCTCTGGCATTGACATCCATTTCAGAATAACTCAGGCTGAGGCAGCAGCACAGAAGCTGATGCAGCTGATGAGCTCAGGTGCCTGAGCTCATAAATGTTACCAAGTGCCAGATGAACCGCAGCTATTTTCAAAGCTATTCTTAAGAAATACACGTTTCCTTGCAGAGGTAAAACCAAACCTCTGAAAGCAGAGGCTAAACTCTGTGAGATGGGCAGACAATAAAGCCCTTCTGCAAGAAAAGAGGCCAGGGGCTTTTAAGAGAATTTTTACCTTAGCGGTTTCAAAAGATTACCTGTGCAGAGAGACTTCTGCAGGTCAGTCTTACTGACCTGCAGAAGTCCTAAAAGCCCACTCAGTATGGCCATTACCACTGCACAGGGAAGACCAGATTCAGTTCAGCCTTACCAGAAGTGACCGAGCTGTGCTTGAATTTTCCTAATTCCATTTGCTGGATATAAAAGCAGGTTCCTACCTGGCATAACCAGCTTCATAGAGAAACTGAGGCACTTGTGTGGTTTTACCACTTCCTGTCTCTCCACATATGATCACAATGGGATTCTCATTAATGGCTTCCATGATGACTTGCTCTTCAGCAAGGATTGGAAGTTTTAGTCTTGCTTCCTAAACAATATAAAACACATATCTTAGTTGCATTGTTTCTCACTGCTTTTTTGTTTTCCTCTGGATTGAAAACTGTTACCTTCCTCAGGCCATAAGCACACAAAAAAGAATTCTGCAAGCTTTGCAGCTTAAAAAGCTCTAAACCAGCTAATACAACACCAGCGTGTCTGAGAACCAGAGTCATCAACGCAGCTTCCCAGAAAGCAGCTGGCAAGCCCTGCACAAGAGATGCAAGACAATGCTACAGTGTCTGCAGGGGCCCAATCTGATGGAAAATACCACCATTCCCTGCCCCTTTGACGAGCACTGCACTGTTCACAGAGCCTCACCTGAATCTCAGGAGACCTGTCCACTGGGATGAACACTGCAGGCTTGCAGGATGGTTTCTTGGAGGCTGTCTGGGAAGCTGGAGCACTGGGACCAGCTGGAGGTTGTTCACCTACTGCCTTCCTCGCTCCTTCCTCTGGCTTTTCAGCAGCACTCACATCACTGGCTGAGCACTTCTCAGTTTCTTGTTTCTGCTCTTCCTCCTCCTCCTCAGAGCTAGTGGGCTCTTCCTCAGGCTCCGATTCTGAACCTGAGCTGTGCCTTCTTTTGTTGGCACCACTGATGCTCCTGATCTTTTCAGGTACATCAGTCCTTGGTTCCTGTATCACCCTAGAACAAAACATCCACATGAGAACTAGGTTTTGGTCAATATTCTCCAGCACCTCAAGCCAGCCATGACTTCCACACAAACCAGGATCTCCATTCCTGGAGGTTTCCACAACTCTGCCAGGTAAAGCCTCAGCTGACTTGATCGCTGGATTTGTATCTAAACAGGGTTTACCCTGGTGTTTATTAATTTCTTCAGAAGGCACCTTTGAAGTTCAATTATTTCAACTTCTGCCAAAATTCAGCTCTTGATAAATCTAGCAACTGTGGACCACATCAGTAGATGTTTTCCAATACAAGAAAAAATCTTTAAGTAAACGTTTAAGTTAAATGTTTATGCACCAATTTTGTAGTTTAGCATAATTTGTAGGAGTCTGCAGATGTAACTGCCACCCACCTCATCCCTATGAAAGAAAAGACCAAGTTCTTTTCACTAACATCCTCTCAAACAAGAAAATATTATCCCCATAAAATATCAGATAAAAACAGAAAATGATTTCACTCCATCCATTCCAAAGAACATGTTTGCAGCAAGAAGAAACAAAATAAATCAAGAAGCTCAAAATGTTGCCATTCAACCACAGCAACCAACCACAATGGTCCTTTCCAAAAAAAAAACCCTTACCTTTTAGCCTGATACATGCGCTCCCCAATACCCAGTTTGGAAGTCGTGTACAGGAGTTTCATTTCTGCCTCAGGAGCCTGGACCTCGTTCAGCTTGCTCAGCCACTCAGCTCGCTTTTTGGGGAAAAACCAAACCAAAATCAGTGCTTATTGTCACCAGGAAATAATTTCATTTCAAGATCTGCACTTGAGCACTACAGGGCGTGCTCTGTGCTCTGGCAAATCCTGCTGTGAAGTTGTAAAGACCTTCCTGCTGCTACATGGTCAGTCCTCCCCGATGAAAATTTCAGCTCTACAGCACAGCAAAAATAGAAATGGGGGCTTGACATCACTGCCATGAGCAGCTCAGCTGCATCCTTCAAACACAGGGAAGAAAATGGATTTGAACAAACGTGCTGGAATGAGGGCTGGAGCAACGGGAGCCTCCCTTCAACTCCCTCATGCGGGACATAGCACTAGCAGGGGGTCAGACAGCCATAGTTTTAAAGTACCTCCAAAACCAGAGTTCCTTTGTCAAAGCATTATTCAGACACTAAAAAGAACAGAAATTTTGCCTGGAGAGGTTTTATAAAGACAAGAATGCTCCATTTCCATACAGAAAACATACAAAAGCTGGAAATAAGTACTTCAGGAGCACCAGCAGAAGCAGAATTAGGGGTGCATCAGGATTTGCATTCTGCAGGCAGGACACAACTGCTTATACAACCCACTCCATGGAATGCTTCTAAAATATAATCATGTCATTGACTCTGCCAGCCACGTGCTTCCTAACATTTGTCTGCTTGATCAGGAATGGGAATCTGGGCCCAGAAATGGTGTGCTCCTGCAGCACCTGACCCACTGGGAGGGAGGGCAGTGCTCTTCCCCACTGGAGCTGCACTCAAGAGCCCAGGTGTGGTTCATCTTCAACACAATGCCCAGCAAACGGGTGTCTGGTGCTGTTGTAACATGAACTTCAGCATCTGCAAGTCTGTGAGTTCTGCTCATCATCATCCACATTTTCCACACACTGATATTAAATTATCATTTCAGGAGAAGTGACGAGCCTGGAGTTGGCAGCAAAGCAACAACATACCTCTTTTTTCTTCTCCTTCTGCTCCAAGACTTTCTGTAGGTTTTTCTTCTGTTTCTTGCTCAGGGGTTTCTTCTGCTGTTGCACAACAGAAGCAGCTTTTTTCTTCTTTGCTTTTTTTGCTGGCAGGACCAGGGCATTGCTTTCATCAATTCCCTTCAGCGTTGCTCCATCTGAAATCAAGTGTTTGATTATTCACCAGTGCCAGGTGGACTATTTTCAGCACACTGCTTAACAGGCTTATCACACACACCAGGACCGATTTAGCTGTTTCAAACAAACACAATCCTCGTGTCCAGCCAAAAAAAATCCTGCAACATCAGCAGGGGCAAAAGACCACAAACCTGTGGATTAAATAACCCTGAGCTTACCATAGCCATGAGGGAAATTTTCCATGACTTATGTAACAACACTGTGCAATTTTTGTCTTTTTACTCAATTCCCCAGGGTCAGTGAGGCACCACAAGACACAGTGTGCCTTGGGGTGATCCTGCAGCTTCCTGCCTTGTCCAGGCACCAGTGAATTTTAATGCTAAAAATCTGCATTACTAAATTCTGAAAAATAAAAATAGTATAATAAATGGGGAGGGGTGTTGAAAGTCACATTTGAGAACGCAAACATTAAACATAAAACCACTTTAATTGTTTTAATAAATAATGGAACCACTGGATGTCCTGAGTTGGAACGGACCCTGGGATCATCGAGTCCAACTCCTGAATTCCCTGAAAGCAGTAATGCTCCAACAGAGCTGTTAGTGCAAAGTCTGCAAGTCACAGAATCACTGAGGCTGGAAAAGACCTCTGGGATCACCGAGTCCGACCTGTGGCCGAATACCACCCTGTCAACTGGACCACGGCACCAAGTGCCACATTCAGTCTTTCCTAAATCACCTCCGGGGATGGTGACTCCAACAGGTCCCTGGGCAGAGCGTTCCAAGGAGATCCTCTAAAATAACATTAATGCTTCCAATAAAAGCATAATAAAAATATAGCAAAGGCATGACAATAACTCCAATCTTAGCAGCTCTGCGGTCCCTTCAGCCCGAGTTCTCAGCAACGAATACAACACCCGGGAGGAGCCGGGCCGGGTCACGCCGCACCTCCCAGCTCCAGCGGCAGCTCCAGCGGCTCGGCGGGCGGCGGCGGCGCGGCGCCCTGCGGCAGCCGGGCCTTCCAGTTGTGCCGGCGGCGGGCACGGCCCATGGCGGCGGATACACGGCGCACGACAGGTCACGACACACGACAGGACCCGGCGCCGCCCCACGTGCGGCTCCTGCGGCCGCCACTTCCGGGGGTCGCGGGGTCTCGCGAGAAGGGGCGGGGCCGGTCGTGCGCAGGCGCGCAGCGGCACAGCGGAGATGCTCCGCCCCCGCCCTCAGGCGCCGCCGAGCAGCAAAAGCAGCGCGGGACCGCCCGAAGCCATCCCACCCCATCCCGGCATCTCCCGCCCCGCGCAGCCTCACCAGGGACTCGCTGCTCAGTGCAAAGTCTCAGTAAACATTTATTCGAAGCTTTGCCACACAATACCATTAAGTTGATTTGTGAGATTTTTGTTCTAACAAATACTGAACTACGGAGTACACGGGTTTGGCTGGTCCGATAATGAATAAATAAAGGCATGTTAAAGCTCTGTAAAAAATGAGTCTGGTACATTTGTAGCTACTTAACAGTGTTATCAGCAGAATCTCGTATGTCTCTAGGATTGTATGTCAGAAGTGAACACACAGCATCTCTTCAGACCAAATCGTTTTCACATGAACAACTGTACAAACTTAAACACTATGAAAGCCGATGTACAAAACGGTGTGAAATCACTACCATCAGTGCCAACAATGAGTGCTACCACAGCAAATATAACTTCTCATCAAAAGGAAAAGGTCGTTTTTTACATGTGCTGTCATCACAGGTCGATGGAATTATCCAAAAAGTTTAAAATACATGCGAATACAATAAAACCTTTTATTTTCCAACCCAGACGAAGAGAACTCATGGTCACTTATGCCATTAGCTGCCAAATACGGTTCAGTACATGAGGCAAATCACACTTAAAACACTTCTACACCACCGAAGAGCTAAGGTTGATACTGGTCTATTTTCCATACTGACGACGCAATGAGTCTTGAAAAAGCAAATCACAATGTGAAGGACGGGCTATAAATACAGCACTGAACTACACCAGGTTTGTACACAGCACTCTGACACCCAAAACCACTGTGAAAGCACCATTCTGTACTACACATCGGTCATCTACAGCCGGAGGAGCTGCTGCGGACGTCAGCTCTGCAAAGAGGGGAGTGCGTGGAAAAACACTATAGGAGTTTCAAATATTAGGTCCTAAAGTACGCAGGTTTAAACACTCGAGAGCCAGT
This sequence comes from Oxyruncus cristatus, assembly GCA_013399855.1. NCBI lineage: Eukaryota > Metazoa > Chordata > Aves > Passeriformes > Cotingidae > Oxyruncus > Oxyruncus cristatus. Next base: position 2,221,766 of record VXAY01007103.1, on the reverse strand, counting down.
GGGATCTCCCATCCTGGACAGCCTGGAGCCCCTCCTCAGCCAGTTACACAGGGTGATGTTCTTTGCAGGGGAAGGTCCATGAGCAGGATCCATTCCAGAGGAGCAGCCAGGTGGGACATTCCCACACCCAGCTGGTCCCAGGTCACCTGTGCCCCCTCAGCAGGTCAGCAGGGCCATGACGGTGGCAGGAGTGCACAGACACCACTCCCCCCTCTCTGTTTTGCTGGATCCCAGTGAAAAGCGGGAGCTGCGAGGTTTGGTCCAGTCCCATCTCTGCCCCCGGCCCAAGCAAGTCCATCAACTCCCAGTCTTGGTCTGTCCGTGGGTGACAAGGCAAGACCTGCCTGTCTCTGGGACGCTCCTACCAATGGCAATGCAAAAGCAGTGCAACCACTGGCATGGGTTCTAAAAAACAGCAAAAACCTCCATGGATAAACTAGATGGCCCGGTATGGAAAATACTTGTAAAAGGTTATTTACAAAAGTTGAAAGAGATTAAATACAATATCACATTCACGTCCCAAAAGCGCTTTCACTACAGTGCATGTTTAAAAATACAGAGCATTTTTAAAGTATATATATATATGTATATATTGAAGATTAGATTGTGCTTTAAAAAATCATTACTTCTGAATTTGACTAATGTGAAAACTGAGTGCTGGGAAAAATACTGATTAAAAATACCCAATTTTATATATACCATTTTTGACATAACATTTTGCTATACATGGGATGCAAGTAAATATAAAAATACTTTTTTTCAAGCAGCAGGGTGATGAAAATCAAGAGTATTAATATAGGAGGACTGATTTTACAAAACTAAGATAAATGATTAGAGGAAGACAGGGAGAAACTATAATCCAAATTAACTTTTATATAGTATTTTTAAAGAAATCTTTATCATAGACAACTTTTACTATATAAATGATTCAGTATTTTTAACTTCAACGTTAAATATGGATTACATAAAATACAATCTATGCAAACTGACTCATGCACGTAGTCCTAAGAAGGCGATGGAGCCGCTGACACGAGCGAGGTTTGCAGACTTTGGTCCTCAGGCCTCAAATTTAACAAAACACATCAAGACCTGACAAGCTGTGCTAGTCAATTCCTAATTTCCAGGTCAGTGTTTTAGCCCAGTCTTTTGTGCACAACAGTAGGCAAAACTGAGTTTACAAGGAAGACTCTGTAATACTATGGAGAATGAGCTGGAAAAAGGAATACATTGTATTTTATATTTTCAGCATTACAAAGCGGACTATTTGTTGCCATAGTCCTTAACTTGTGAAAACCACTTAATTTACAACTCTAACCGTTGTATTTCTCAATAAATGGTGTGCAGGGGGATTTACAGGTGACATAAAAAATTAAAATGGATTCCAACCGTGCCAAGTGCATATGAACTTCAACTGTGTTGAACTTAAGTGATCACCGTTCGGAGTAAAGGCCATTAACATGGATTTTAAAAAATAACCCCTCATGTAAATGTCACCTACAGACCCAAAGAGGTTAGGCAAGTAACACACATTCTAAGAACATTAAACTTCAGCATAAAAAGAAAAACAAATGTGCCCAACAGTTACATTCAGTTAAGCATCATATCCAGCAAAAGCTCTGCCCGACGGAAGAAGAGGACAAAGGCCAAGCTGTGCTCAGCTGCCTTGGCCTGTCCTACTGGTACTCACAGGTGTGGAGAGGAGAACCTCCTCCTAACTTGTTCCCTTGCTTTGTAGCCAGGCCCTATCACAGACCAATTTTTGTTGCGTTGTTTTTTACGTAATTGTAAGTTTAGACCCCATGGAACACGGAGTGCTTCAGCTGCGGTCCATTCCACCTCTCGTGGTATCAGTACTGTGCTCATGACTACGGGATCAGTGCTTCCCCTCCCTCCCCAAATCTCTGTCACTGAATGCTGTTGTTCCCAGGTCAAACCACATTCCCGACTTCCTTCCCTGAGGTTACCTTTGTTTCACTGCATTTCAGCAAACCATTCACACAGCCAGTGATACTCTACCAAGTCAGTCAGTTCTAAGTTACAAATATAGAAATCCTGCAAAATAAAATTGCTTCAAAGCTCCACCGCTTTTAAATAGAACCGTTTCCTACACCCTCCTCATAAGGTGACTCACTTTCCCCAAAACTTAATGAGGACACAGACTTCCAAGCAAAAAGCTCCTATAAAACTATTACAATTTTAGAAAAAAATCCAGATCTTCCTGAAGGTAATTTATTGCCGCTTATTGGTCCTGAGAAAGCTTTAAGCAACAATACATTTGCACGTGTTTTAACTGCTGCCTTTTCTGAGAAAGTATGTGGGTCCTGAGATTAAAAATCATGTTTTAGTCTATGCATTTATGATTGGAAAATGCTTCACTGTGCAGATCAAATATGAATTACAATTTGCCACGCTACGTCTCTTCCCTCTGTGCCAATTCATTAAACCAGATTTCCTTTCAGACACCAAATTAAAGGTCTCGAGATGAAATGCAATGAAAAAATGCCACACGTGTGTTTCTCAATTCCTCCCATTGGACTGGCATTTAAGGACTTCAAATCTTCCTTCTCCCTCATTCCCCACCTCCTATTAAAAGCTATGGTGTGAATTTTTTGGCCTGGATACTAGAAAATTCCTCATCTGATACTCTATGAAAGGCAACTTCAAGGCAATGAAATAAGCCAACAAAAACACAAAAACATTCACAACTTTGAAAAAAATAAAAATGTGGACCCACAGCAGATACTTCTCAATGGAAGTGCTTGGTAGCTTGAGTTTTTTTTTTCTTTTTAACTTTTAAAGTGTCAAATTTGCATATGTTTAGCTCAATTTCAATATTTGAAAGACTACTCAATTTGCTTTTATAAAAACTTTACAAAAGATGTTTTGAAATGCTTGTAAAAGTAAGCATTTATCTACTGAGAAAATTCTAGTACTGGATAAAACTCTGAATATACAGCTGAATTTCGTAAATGTTTTTCTTTCTCCTACAAGTTTAATGGCTGAGTGTATAACCTAGATAAATTAGTCTCACACATGATGAAAAGTTATAACTTTGCACACTTTTTACCATGTGACGTTTTTGTTGCTTTGTAACTTCGAATGAGACAGTGCTTAGGAATTTTCTGGAGCTGGTGTACAGTGGTCTGCAGGGGCTGCTTCACTGCTCGCTGCCCCTGTCCAGGTTCTCAATCACCCTGGAAAGGCGGATGTTCAGCAGTCTGATCTGACTATCCAGGTGGTCCATCTTCTCCTCCAGGCTGCTGTTGCTGTTTCTTCTCCAGTAAAATCCAACCGGCCCCGTCATGAAGTAAACGGCGACGACGAAGCAAAGGGGCAGGACGGCGTGTTCCGGGTCGCCCTCGTACTTCTGGAGGATGTACACGCACGACAGGGTGAACAGGGCAACCCTCGCAATCCAGAAAAACCGACCAAACAGCATGTGCAGGAGATAGAAGAAGAATCCAAGGAAGAGAGAGAGAAACCAATAGGCAAGTAAAATGGCACCGATCAGCAGGAGGGCACGGGTCGGGTTGTTGGCAATTGCTGCTGGGCTGAAATAATGAGTCAGGTTGGAGGCTGAAAAACAAAGGAAAATGTACAGAATGTTAATGAGGGCAGGCTGCAGTGGTACGGGGAGAAACAGGAGCACAGCTCCAAAATGTCAGTCCCCCACAGCAGTGGGGTAATGGCTGTGTTTTCTAAAGTCAGGGGCAAAGCTGGTTTATCCATTTCTGGATGGATCTTCTTCAAATCACTGGCTCAGCTCCAATTAAGCAACTGAATTAATTCCTTTAAAGTAGAGGTGCTAAAGGTTCTTTAAAGACAAAGCACTGTAGAGCCTAAGGTCCAAGTTCATACTGGGGCTACAGATCCTGCTTTGTAAAAGTTATATTCTAATGGCTCTCAACTGTGTCTTTCTTTCTTCGAGTCCTCCATGATTTCCCTGCACCATTCCTGGCCCTGTGAATCCATCTAATGATGATACCAAGAAATCAACCATGACTTGTAATTCATTTTATAGATATCCTATAGATACACATAGAGAAATGGAATGGTTGAGTTCAGTCTTCTTGTTCGAAGGTACTCACAGCAAAATCAAAGCCACATAAGCAGATAGAGGCACTGCTGATGGATGTTTAATGCAGCATGATAAAATGATTTTCCCATTTGCTTTTAAACACTGACACAAGCTGAGACAATTCAAGGGTGAACAGGCATCACACTTACCATCAATTCCAAGAACATCTAACAAATCAGTCCATATTCTCCAGAATGTGTCCATTAATACATCCACCCCATTCACAAACCTCTCTGTCAACCTTGAGAAAAACTGAGAAATAAAATTGAAAATTAAAAAAATCCTCAATTCCTAAAAACATACTTTGAGACTTACTAGTCATGAGTAGAATTATAATCTATTAAGCAAGAATTGCAGGTTATTTTGTAGTCCCCAAGGGGAAAATAGTAATTTTGTAATTTTTTTTTAACTCCGCGAATCTTAAATTTGCGTATTACAATTATCCTTAAGTGCAGGTATTTAGGCACGTAACTGTATATGTTGGCAGCTCTTAAAACTGCACTTTATGGGTTTTACTATTGTTCTGAAGTTTAGAGATAACACAATCACTAGCAACTGGTAAATCAAACCAGGGAATTAGTTTTATCTAGGAACTGAGACATGTCCCTGGCACCACACACAAACGCCTCAAGTGTACTCGTAGGTCAATTTAACAGAATTTATTATTTCTTCCTACTGCCTGAGGGAAGGAGGAACAGAGAACCAGGTCCTGCACGCCTGATTTCCTGCAAGTTCCTACGGCCCTACAAGCACAGGATGCTCTGCTGATGCAGAGAGACCGGATTTCAGCCGGAGGGCTCCCCACCGACAGCGAGCTGCCCTGGCCGTCTCCCCCACCTAAAACAACCTTGATTTTGAGATTTCCCTGATCATTCTTCCCAGAGTGCCGCAAGCCTCGGCTGCCGTTTCTCTGCCCGAAGCGCCGTTCCAGCCGTTCCGCCGCCTCACCGGCACAACGACGAGGCCGCGGCGGGTCCCACCGCGGCGAGGGGCGATGGTGGAGCGCGGCTGTGCCCCGAGAGCCGCCGGGTCACCCCGGGGAGCGCAGGAAGCGCGGGAGGTGCGCGGGGGGGAGCAGCGCCCGGCGCCTCACCTTCTGCAGGGCCCGCACGTTGTCCTCGCCGAAGAGGCCGCTGACGCCCTGGTAGAGGCCGCTGGCGGCGCGGCGGAGGCTGTTCTGGCGGTCGCCGCCGCGGCCCCGAGCGGCCTCGGCGCCGGGTGCCGCCGAGCCCCAGAGCAGCAGCAGCAGCAGCAGCAGCGAGAGCAG
>VXAY01007103.1:2160121-2216214 GCA_013399855.1 Oxyruncus cristatus | reverse complement strand
CAGCGCGAGGAGGTGATCCTACCCCTCTGCTCGGCCCTGCTGAGCCACGTCTGGAGGGCTGTGCCCAGCGCTGCGCTCCTCTGCACGAGGGAGATAACGGAGCTGCTGGAGAGGGTCCGTGAGAGGCCACAAGGTGAGGGGTCTGGAGCATCTCTCCCATGAAGAGAGGCTGTGGGAGCTGGGCATGTTTAGTCTAAAGAAGAGAAAGGTGCCTGCCCCAAAAGGTCTATTCAGGTCTCCTGCTGTTTCCAGCCTCCCACCAGCCTGCCCCGGGGTTTAACTTCTCCCAGTCCATTACCAGTTCCCAGATTGAACCTCTTCCACCATCCCATCTGCCACAGTATTTATCCAGTTCCAGGCAAAGTTTCACATGTAATAATCGACAAGGCAGGTTTTTTTCCCCCTACTGTAAATCAAGGCCAGCTGTTGGGGCTCTGGAGACTTGTCAGAGTCTTTACAGAATACGGAGAGATGCCTTTCCTGCATGGGTATGAAATCTCCTCTGAGGCGATTCCGAGACACAATTCCCAAATGACAAGGGGAATAATGAACTCTCATGTCAAAAACAAAGACACCTCTCTTTCCAGTACTCTATCAGCTTCACTTTGAGGGATTCTGAAGGATGCTCATGTCCTTCACCCTTGAGAAACTCTGACTCAGATGAAATGCCAAAATTCAGCACGTTTCATGGTGTGACTCCCCCTTCTGACAGATTTTGTGTTGATTTTTCCTGACTAACCAGGCTAATAAAAAAACAGCTGGGAAGTGTAAATTAGACAATGTTATCGGGTCCTTCTGTGTAGTGAAGCCTAAGCAGGATGTTGGCAGAGTGAAGTAAGAATCCCCAGGAGATAAAAGAGCACTTCATTGCCTTCAGAGCACATTCCAATTCATCGCTAATTGACAGGAACACAGTGATCCAGAGTTCTGTAGTGCAGATTCTGTACTGACTGGTGATGTGAGCTGGGGCAGCAAATGTTTGCTAAATTGCCCCACAGTAACTTTGAGGCACAAGGGATCCTGATGTCCTCCCCAGAGCTTCTTGGTGAGCTTGGGAAGGTGCAGGCGGCCCATCTCATGTCTGTGCACCACACAGGGTCTCTGCTCTGAAAATTCCAGGGCAGATCTCTGCTTTTACTGGCCCCTTCCTGGGGAGTTCTTGCAGAGTCAGGGATGCAGCTTGTAGCTCTTTCAGTCTCTGGAATAATTTGAAGTATCTCTTTCCAAATTTATACCCCATGTTCTCAATGTTTAAACCTCATGGCTTGGCCTAAGCCTGGTAGACATCTAGAATAGAGACATCTCTGCTATGGCCTTTTTCCCAGTTTTAGTCTGGCCAAAACACTTATTTTCACATTTAGCAGAATGGCCTAAACCTTTCAGCATTTATTTCTATTTGGCCCTGGAAGGGTTGGGCCCAGATCCAGGAAGGTACTTAGGATCTTACTTGATTTCAACAGGATATAGATCCTTTATAGATTTATAAATGGTGCTTTCATTCTTTTTTAAGATGGCCCTGAATTTGCTGATTTGTTAATCCCTGTGCATATTCTGAAGTCCACCTCATGCTTTCCCAAAATGGATTGGTAACTGATAACAGGCATTTCTGAGGTTCTTATGAGGTTTCTGGCTATCTGTCCTCACTGTCACACTGTGCTTATACCCTGAACACACAGTAAATGTCACCTTCTGGGGCATTTCTTGCACATAAAGAACCCCACAGTACAAAAACCCAGAGGTAATTAACTGTCATGAGTGTTGTTTTCTGTGCCAGTTATAATTCTTCAATTTGCTTCCAGCTGGCATGGCCTTCTCTGGGTCCCCCTATGCTGTTTCTGGTCCCTTGGGTCTTATATCAGAGAATTTGGGAATGTTCCTATTTCTCTACCTGAGCTTCCACCATGAAATCCCTTCAAAGTCACTTCTGCAAGTGCCTGTTCTTTCTTTCCATCTGCTCTTTACAGTGTTTCTGAGGCCTGTGGAAGCCTGCGCTCGGGGTTGTCCTTCACACGGGGTCAGGATATTTTGGGAATCGTCCTGGTATTTAACTGATTTCCTGATCTGTCTCAATGAGACTATTTCAGGTACGTTCAACTCTCCAAATCCACAGCTCTTGTGAAATTACGTGGTATCTCACCCTTCTTGTTTAAATAAATGAAATAGCGTCTGCTCAAAGAATACATTGTGTCAGGGTGTGAAATATTGATCTCGGCCACCCTGAACCTCTTAATGAGGACAACTGGGAGGGTTCCAGAAAGATTCTCTGATCAGGGTCTCACTGTACAGGAGAAGAGTGAGTGTGCTTCTCTGTTTCCTCTTCTGCACTAGAAACTGTGTACGATGTCCTACTCAAATAGAGGGATTTAACAACAATTTGAGCTGTGTTTAGAAGAAATAGGGGTCTGTTTCCTAGATGTCTAAGTTTTAGCAAATCATAGGGCTCTCTCTTTCTTAAAGAAAGCCAACTGGTGTCACTGTGGATCAGTTCTTAACCTTTTTTTTTTTTTTCCGTCTTTACTTCTTCTCCCAGCCTCAACCTGTCATAGCTGATTGCTTTATGACCTCTTGTCATGTCCTCCCTTTGAGTCTTTTCTTGCAACATGTCACTGTTTCTTAAGTTTTTCCTTTCCCTTTTCCTTTCCCTTTTCCTTTTCTTTTCCCTTTCCCTTTCCTTTTCCTTTGTTCCTTTCCTTTTTATTTTCCTTTTCCTTTCTGTTTTATTTCTTTTTCCTTTTCTGCAAATGCCTTAGATTTTGATTCTAGTTACAGAGGTTGCAGAGATCATGGACATCAAATGAGCCAGCAGTTTCTTATTCTTATCCAGACTTATTAACCAGCTGGTGCATGCTCTGAATATAGGATTTTTTTACAAAAACTTTCCGAAATCTTTCTATTTCCTCATCCAGATGTTGGATCAATGGATCATGGTCAGGCCTCAGCATACTGCAGGTATTGCCATGAGGTATTATTACAAAACTTCTTTCTCACAGATCATGGAATTTCATCACTCAATTTAAACTCCCAAGTGACTTCAGGTTGCCTCAGAGACAATGTGGTAGTGCCATCACCAGTGTTATTACTGTTCATCAGCTCTGAAGAATCTTTTGAAGAGCCCCTAATCTAATCTAAAGCAGAAAATATGATCTCATTTTTAACCTTATAACTATGAGCAGGCATAAAGCAAGGCTTAAAAAGACCATTGAAAATGGTCAATTCCAGTTAATCTTATTCAGGCTATTTTCCTCCAGCTATCCTAATCTAGTCTCCAAACTAATTGCAGTAGTCACTGCAGTCCTCCTAATGCCCATTTTCTCATTAAAGATTTGTTTAATTTTCTTCCTTGCCATTTTTCCAAAGTCACTTTTGAAAGAGGGAAAAACTGGTTTGGGTAAAGCAAAGCTGGAATGAAGGCAGGGAACCTGGATGCCTAACCCACTCTAAGTAAGGATGCAATAGTAAAACTGCTGTTAATAAGTTAAAAGTGCTGTCAGAATTTCCTAAAAGCCCTAGTTTTATCACCAAATCCCAGCACACCCCTTCCTCCCTGAGCTCTAACTGTGTCAGTCCTTTTTAAACACCTTTTTAGGCTCAGAGAGAGGATTTTTGGGTCGCTTCTCAGGTAATTTGGCTGCTCATTTTCTTTTTAGAAGCCCAGATTTCTCAGGGGGGAGGGGGGTGGTGGGTGGGAGGGGGAAGGCGGCTGTTTTGCTGCTGCTTTTAGGAATCATTTCTTCCCAGAAAGGGTGATCAGACATTAGAATGGGCTGCCCAGGGAGGTGGCGGAGTCACCGTCCCTAGAGGTTTTCTAGGAAAGCCTAGACATGGCACTTAGTGCCGTGGTCTGGTTGACAGGGTGGTGTCGGGTCACAGGTTGCACTCGATGATCTTTGAGGTCTTTCCCAATATAATCGATTCTACGATTCTGTGCATTTTATCTTAAAATGGGCAGCGCTGAGAGGACCCACGGCGAGACCCGCGCCGCGCCCGTCGTGCGGCGTGAGAGCCCTGCTCCCATTGGGCACACCTCCCCCGATCCGGCCGCTCATTGGCCGGCAGAGAGAGGGGGTTCAGAAAGCTGTGCGCCGATTGGCTCTCCCTGGGGTTGGCTATTCCCCCGTCAGCCCAGCCGCGAGGAGAGCGCGCTCTGGGCTGATGTGGGGCCAGGCGCGCCACAGCCAATCAGACGCGCCGACGNGGGCGGCGGCGGCGGAGGGTCAGGGGGTCGGTGAGTCAACGCATCCAGTAGGTCGGAAAAGACCCCTGACAACATCAAGTCCAACCTGGGACCCAACACCGTGGGTCAGCCACGCCATGGCACTGAGTGCCACATCAAGTCTTCAGTCTTTCCTTAAACACCTCCAGGGATGGTGACTCCACCACCTCCTTGGTGGTTCCAATGTCTAATCTCTCATTCTGGGGAGAAATTATTCCTAATGTCCAAGCTAAACGTCTCCTGGTGCAGCTTGAGCCTATGTCCTCTCATTCTGTCAATTGTTGCCTGGGAGAAGAGACTAACCCACACTGGCTGGCTACAACCTCTTTCCAGGCAGTTGCAGAGAGCGAGAAGGGCCCCCTGAGCCTCCTCTTCTCCAGACTGAGTCCCCCCAGCCGCTCCTCATAGGACCTGTGCTCCAGACCCTTCACCAGCTCTGTTCCCTTCTCTGGGCCTGCTCCAGCACCTCAATGTTGTTCCTAAACTGAGGGACCCAGAACTGGACACAGCACTCGAGGTGTGGCCTCACCAGTGCCAAGCACAGGGGTCAGTGGGTGGACTTGTGTCTGCCCTCCTGGGCTGTGACCCACTGGGGAAAGAGTGGGGGGGCTACCTCAGTAAAAATGGGGAATCACAGCTTTGCTTCCAGTCCTGTCCAAAACCTGTCCCAAAGCTCACCTGTACTCCCAGGCTGTTTGTCAGCTAGAGGTAAATGGTGTGGAGGGGCTGCATGAGGTCTCAGGTGGGGCGGGAGGCAAAACCCTTCTGGCTGCTGCCCCTCATGTCCTGTACCAGCGGTGTACCTGCACAGATTAACACTCTGTCAGTGTCATAAACACCTTAACAACCCAAAGGGTTAAAAATAAAAGTTATCTCTTCTGGAAGTTGCAGAGAGACGGGTTCTTCAGGCAGTTTCCCCACCACAGGCTGTGGATTCCAAGCCCACTCTCGTCCTGCCTTCTCACTTATCTCTTGGCAGGTGTTTGGCTGTGGATTTCACACTTCCATTGACCTCTGAGCGCTGCCAAGGCGAGGTAGACACGACAAGCAGATAACGTGTCCCTGTTCCACCCTAGCCTCCCCAAGGCCTATAGCTCTGGGGAGATTTTTTTAAAAATATGCCAGTTGTAATGTCCGTCTTGAGGCAAATAAACTGTGGATTGGTTAAATCACGTTTCCGTGGTCTCCACATTTCATATAAAAGTAGTTGTATTCTGGTAGCACAAAAAAATGTAAATGAAATTTAGAGCAAGTATACAATCTACTACATGTATTTTACTTACATACACAATACGCCTGTATATAATTTACCATCAAACTCCCATCTTTTGAGGCTTCTATGCATTAGAAACGAAATTGTGACCTTGAAAATCAGTTACATAAGCAGCACGGATAACCCATGGAATTGTTTAGGCTGGAAAAGATCTTTAAGATCACGGAGCCCAATAGTGAATTTCACATAGTTGAGTGCTTCATTAATGCCAGTTCTTGGCTGAAATCACCACGACACTCACTAGCAGAGATCACCCTCTAAAAGTAGAGCAGCAATATAATAGCTTTTAATCCAAGGTACAAGCTGTGTAGGCAGGCAGCGTTACACAAGCGCAGCTGGGATAGTGAGGCCATGAAGAGACGCGTTTCTTGCCTCATTTTTGGGTCAGAGACACTTTTTGGGACTTCTTCAGGCGTCTCTTGGGGGGGGAAAGAAAACCAAACCAATAGAGCGGCGGTGATTTCTCAGGGATCCGGTGAGAAGCGCGAAGCGACGGTTCCTCCCGGTGCCCACACGGCGCCTCCTGACCTTTAGAGGTGACGGAGGCCGAGCGGCGGCTCGTGGGTGTCCGGCGCGGCCGCTCCCCCATTCATTCCGTGCCCGCGCTCCCGGGGCCGGCGGAGCGGGCGACCCCGCACTGCCCGGGCGGGCACCGGCCCGGCCCCGCCGCCCCTCCCNCGGCGGAAGGTTACGGAGTGATGCGATCGGCGGCGCCTTAAAGGGTGCGCGCGGAGGAGGGGCCGCAGTGAGCGCCCGGGCGCGGCGGGGTCTGGGTCGGGCGGCCGGTGCTGCCGTTACCGGAGCCCCGCGGGACGGACGGTGCTTGTCTCGCTCCTCTGCCGCCACCATGTCGCGTGAGCCCGAGATCATGGAGTCGCAGGTGATGTGGGAGCCGGACACCAAGCGCAACACCCACATGGACCGGTTCCGCGCCGCCGTGGCCAGCAGCTGCGGGATCCGCCTGGGTGAGCGCAGGGCGGGGGCGGGCGGGCGCTGCTCGAGCTGTGGGGGCCGCCGCGGCTCTGCCTTCCTCGGGCTGGCCTCACCGTGGGGCCGCGGTGGGGCTAGGGACCGTCCTCGTTCCCCTAAGGTCTCGCATCCCTTGGGTGCCCGGGCACCCCCCGGCGCAGGAGGGGCACAGTGGTCCAGGCGGGATGCTCTGCTGGAGCCTCAGCCAGAGGCCTCCGGGGCAGCATCCTCTGCGTGTGAAGGTACGTGCTGATGGGAAAGGTAAACAGCCTTATCTGCGCCTGGTGCTGTGGCTGGATGTCAGCCCAGGCAGCGCCGGCATTGCTACCTGCGGTGGCTCCCGGTGTGCAGGGAGCTGCTGGGGCCAGGAGCAGCACTGGGGTGACTTGGTGTTTTTAAAGGGATGTGGGAAGGCGGGATCACTGCCGCCATGGCTGGGAGGTTAAGTGTAAGCCTTGGTATGATGCTTTTAACGACATAGGTGTGGGAGATTTAAGTTAAGGCAATGTGCATCTTTGATTACGGAGGGTATGTTTTTGTAGTAATCAGGTATGCTGGGAGGTAAGAGGTGATGCCTAAGCTTGTTCAGTGGTGGAAGATGAGGGGTTTTTTGCTGTGCATCTGCCAAAGCTTGTAAACTGTGAGCTCTGCTTTGTGCTTGTTCAGGAATATGTGTGTGGTTCTTTGACTTGGAAACAGCCTGTCCTCTTAGCAATGAGCTGTGCTTTGAGCAGGGGTTAGACTTCCAGGGGTGTTTTCAACCCAGAGAGTTGTTTTTTCAATGGTTGGTGACTGTAGGTCATGTCTCCAGGGTGTCAGTGATTCTGGCTGTGTGGGCTCAGCCCCATCATGGACCAGGTGAACTTAAGTGCATGTGTGGGTCAAACCTTCCAGTTCTGACTAGCTTGTTTTGTGCTGTCTGCTCATCCTAAGTGTTTGAGGGCCAGGTGGCTTGTGTAGCTTTCCTGTGATCTCCTGTCTGATGGGGGATGACGGGAATAGTTTTGGTAAGTGGCCTGAAAAGTTTCAGTCTGGTATAGATATCAGTGGTATGAGCAGAGACATTCTGGAGTGGTAACAGTGTATATAGTGCTTCCTGCAGTTCATGTCCAGAAAACAGTTCCTCACCTTGATTGCTATGTAGGCAAGCCAGGTCATTATTTTGACTGCCTGGGAAGGCAAATGTGTCGTGTCTAACTCTTCTGCTGGATAGGAAGCAAGTTACTACAGGGTTTTAGCCAACTCCTGAGTGAAATGTGATGTAACTCATACTCATATGATCAAGAGTGAATGCACTTTCAGATGGGCTGCCTGTGTTTATGGCTGAAACAACTAGAACTGTTTTCATCCCACTTTGAAGTGGCTTTCTCCATTGGGAAGTGGATTCCTCTGCGTATATAGAAACCTTTGTCAGCCTCCATTAGGTTTGCACTGGTGTTCACTGGCCTGAGTGCTATTCAACAGCAAAGAATGGATGCTTTATATAACCTGAAGATGTGGACTCTCTGAGAAGAGCTAAGGGCAATATAGCCCTTTAAGCAGCATGGCTCTGCCTGGCCCTGAAAATGTAGTAACAAGATGCAGTGTTTAACTGCTGAGTAACAGGCCTGTGCCCTGAAGGACTTGTGTACTGAGGCTTATTTGGAACAAACTGTACAGACAAAGCAGAACAAACTGTTCATACTGTGAGTAACCAAATTAGTAGTGGCTTGAACCTTTTTTGCATTTATCAATTTACTTAGAGCATGTGGTGCAGTTTGTTTTTGAAGGGGGAGATGGGAACTTAAGCTCTTCTTGGGTAAAGTCTTATCTCCACACAGCTGCTGTGTGATGTGCAGGACAGTAACTTGGGTGGAGTGTAAAAAGGGTATGTAGGAGTCTGGGATTGAGGCAATATATAGGCAGAATCTGACTTAGGGAGAAGTCTTTGCCTTTGTGTCTATGTCAGTAACACCTATGGAATAATCTCACACTGATGGGAAGCGTTGGGGTGGAATAAAATGTCCAAGAGACAGACTAGGTGAGGAAACTGCTGTAGTGGCCACGTGTAGCAGTGGAGAGGTAGTTCTCAATGTTTTTATCTTATAAAGCTGGAAGATGTCCTCCTTGTAGGAGGAGGATGCAAGCTGGCTTCTGAAGCAATTGGCTGGATAACAGAATGACAAACCAAAGCTAATTGGTGAAAATGCTTCTGAGTGGTTTAGCTGAAAGCATCAAATAGAGAACACAGTTGGCAGAGCAGGAAACTTACTGTCACTGATGGCAGATACTCATATTTAATTGGTTGTTGGCACAACTTCAGACAGCATGGACATGATGAGGAAATGTCACTTTGAAGCTGGTGATGAGGAATCAGCTTCACTTATTCATGCTTAGAACTGTTTTTACACACTGAATGTTGGTATTTAGTTTGAGTTGTGCGGTTTTTTTATGCATTCCTCAGGTTACTTCGTCTGTCTCACAGTCATGTAAGACTTAAACATGGAAATGAGGAGTTTATTGCTAGGTTATGCTTTAATATCTAGCTAGTAAACGTCTTGTTTCACTTCATTCATGCTATTTCAGCATGAAAAGGTACGCTGCAGTCTGTCAGACCCCATATTTACTGAAAGTTAGACATGCTTCCTCTGACAGTCCTGTTGATACCACAGTTGGATAATGAGTGTCAGATAATCTCCATGTCACTGAGCTCTCAGAGGTCTTTGGCCCCAGACTAGAACCATATAGCAAGTGTCCCTTCTCAGGAAGCCTTGGTTATCTTTTGCTGTGTGAACATAATCATGTTGATATGAGAGGGAGTGAAAGTTTCAGCAAAGAGGACTCTGTCTGGCTGTTTGATCTTCAGCTGCACTGATGTAGGGGGGGACGCTGCACAGAGTTATTAGGAAAGGTTTCTGTCTCTATGGTGGCAGATAGCTTGTAACAGTCAGGTGAAGGGATGCCACGTGTTCAGGTTCAAGTAGACTCTGCTATAATCACTTACCTTGAGCTGAAATCATCTACTCTGTGTGGTCAGAGTTATCTTCCTGCTTGTTTTAGCCACAAATTTTCTTTATCCGGGACATCCCTAATTGTAGTTTGTCTGAATTCCTGTAATTATCTGCATAGTGTTAACATGTGTCTGTTATTTCCAGCCAACTATGATGACTTATACCAGTGGTCAGTGGAATCCTACTCAGACTTCTGGGCGGAATTCTGGAAGTACAGTAACATCGTGTGCTCTCGCCTGTATGATGAGGTAAGTTGAGCGTTTATCTTACAGTAAGTGCAACACAAGCAGGAAATAAACTGGTTTTACAATCAATCTTTTGACCTCTTCTTTGAATTCTTGCGAGTGATATGAGGAATCTCTCAAGTGTGTAGTCCTGAATTTCCTTGTGTGGGGGATGGTGGCGTTCCGTTGCTGGTCCACTTCAGGACAGTGAAATCCTCCAGTTTTATTGTCCAAAGCAGTTCTGCTGTGGTGTCCTTGTGTTCATGTGCTCTTGCACACATTGGCATTCCTGGCTTCTTTTGAGGAGTCTGCTAATACCTGCCTTCTGCTTTAGGATCGTGCTGGTAGAATATCATCTTGGCTTTGTAAATGCTGGCGTGCTGTCAAGTTCGTGTTTAACTTCCCTGAGTCAGCTTACCTGATAAACACACCTGTTATTCTCTGGCTTGGTAGAACTGGTTTTGGAAGCTCTGCAATCAGACTTGAAATATCTCTGAGGGAATGGCAGTGGTTGAACACGGTCACAGGTGCAATAGTGGAGTGTGCCACAGAGTTGCTGTGGAATAGATGTGACTGAAGCTCTTGCAGATGGAGGGCAAAGCTGGAGCCCTTTTACAGTCCTGGTGTAGGATATCAACATCACCCTGTAGCTTTCCATCTGAGGAAGATGATGGATTGATTACTTCAAAAGATCGATGCAGTGGAACCTTACTGGAACTCAGTGGGGAGGACTGGACTTGTATCTTAACTCCTGGAGACCATCTGTTCCAAAAACCCTCGAAGTACTGGCAGTCCTGCAGAGGGAACTGCTAAGTTTCTTTTGCATTCTCCTTCTGTTTTGTGCATTTCTGTACTGATGTGATAGATCAAGTGGTTCTTCCTGCCGTGAAACTGGTTTTTCAGGTGTCTTAGTGTGACTCATCCTTTAGAAGAGTGAATTCATCAGGAATGTAAGAACTAGCCTGCTTTGAAGTGTGTAGTCTGAAGACTGTAAACACTTAATCTTTACATTTTCTATAGATGGTAACGCAAAATCTTGCTGGGTTGAATTTGGGTACTGTCTATTTTCTCTACATATTCTGTGCTCTTAGGAAGTCTGTCCTAAATTTCCTCATGAATTCAAATTATCTTGAGCAAGCTGGACAGTAACACTTGTTCTCTTGCCTTGCAGGACTCCTGAAAGTCAGTCCCTCCAGATGCCAACAATGGCTGATGAACTGGAGGGAAACTGGAGCAGGAGATGGTGCCCTAAAAATGGATGTTTCCTGAGGATGAGTAGCAAGAAGATGGGGGCATTTAGAAAGGCTTTAAGTAGATTTCTTGTGAGCTGCAGGCCTGTGTTGTAGTGGCCTTGCTGTGATGTCAGATCTGGAGACAGGAGAGGGAGAGTCAGCTGATAGACAGGGACTGCAGAAGATACTGAGTCGCTTGGTGTGGATGTTGCTGTTTGACTTCCCTCAGTGTCAGCTTCAGGGCTTGACTCCAGCCTTGCTGACTTGCTGTTAGTCCTTGCCGTTGTTCCACTTCTGTTGTGTGTCAGAAAGAAGGGCAGGTCACAGTAAGTGAGTTGGTCTGTGGTAGCTAAAGAGCTGAGAAGCTTGATTTGAGGTACCTTACAGGTTGATCCTGGCTGTCCATTGGAAGCAAGCATTATGCTTTGAGGTAAATAACACTTTTCACGAACCAGACTTAACTCCTTTGTTCCCAGCCAGTGGAACAGTTTATACTTTCACTGGTAATTCAAAGAAAAACAATAAAATGTTTACATTTTACATTGTGTACACGTAATATGAGCAGCCTATGTTTTACTTCAAAACTTTACTAAGTTTAAATATTTGATGTAGACGTGCTGATGTCACTCTGTAGCAGTTGGTATTGGTGTCACTTGTGAAAAGAACATGGGTACTTGCAGTGTGCAAAGCTACACTGAGATGGCAGCTTTGGCATTGGCTTGTCAAGTTAAAAGTAGCTGATTTTAAATGAGGAATGTAGAGTATTTTCTTTCTGCTATGAGAAGCACCTGACAGCTCTTTGTTGGTCCTGTGGAGGCGCCTCTAAGTGAGAGATCAGGTTGTTCATATCACAAAGTAACACTACCAAAGGCTGGGCTTTAACTAGGAGTCATAGGTGTTACCTGGGGAGAAAATACTGGAGCATCAAGGATTATGTGATTTCACCACCCTGTGCTAGCTGAGCTCTTTGAAGCTCTTTGAAGGATTTTTTTTTTTTCCACTTCAGGAAAAAATAGTTATGTTGGATCTTGTCCTGGAAAATGTTGAAAACGTTCTGCTCACTTTTCTTCAAGCTAAGGAAGTCATAAATGAGTCAGATCTAAGAGCAGCCTCTAATTGCTGCAGTAATATATGTTGATATAGAAAAGATATTTCTGCAGTCTGAGTGGATAAAGTGTAAATGTTATAACTCAATTCCTGTTATTTTTTAGGAGCAAAGAAGTCTACATGAGTTTCCATTTTTAGAAAATGCATTTGAAATAAAGTAATGCAGTAGAGCACTTCCACATGAGCTTCAACTTGGCTTATAAATTAATTTTAGGGTTGCCTCCAGCAATACGTACGCTGCCCATCTCAAAGCACAAAACCATTAGGTTTTCTGGAGTGGGAGGGAGGTATTTTGAGCTCTGCCTGGCTTTCAGAAGAGCCTTTCACTTGGTTTGAAGGAATGCTGTTTTTATAGTGCGTGTGCAGTCCATGAGAGAACCTGAGGGTATAAGCTGAAGCTTTCAAAAACACAACTATAAAATCAAGTTTCTATTTAAAGATTTCAAAATACATGTGCTGCTGAGCAGTTGAATTGCTGAGCAGTGGTGCATTTTGGAAGGAGTTTAGACCTTTGGGGCTAATGCTTAGGGGCTCTTACCTATCACTGTTTTTAAAGGTATAGTCTTAACTATGACTGATCAAGGGGTAAATTAATACTATGAGGCTTACTTAGTTCAAGATGGGGAAGTTACTTCAGCTGAATGTATTTTTGATGCCTTTTCATTGCATTTTTCTGTTCTTTGAATGTTCTAGTCCTAAATTGGGAGTTACTTAATATGGGTTTATTATGTTGTTGGACCCTCTTAATTCTAAAGCATGGAGAATTGGAATAAAAAGCTGGAACTCTTTGGGTACACTTGATTGTAGAGTTCATTATTTTGAATTACCATTGTCTTAGTTCCTAATGTTGGTCTCTCTACCCTGTGACTCATGGTGTGGAAGAGTGGGTGCTCACACCTTCCAAAGAGGGAGGCTGGGGAGTAAGTCCTGTGAGAATTTCCATATCCTGCAGCTCAGCCCCTGCTTGGTGTGTTCCCGGAGGCTAAACCCCAGTGGTCGCTGTGGTTTGCCTGTGCCTTGTGGTCTGGATGTTGTCACAGTGGTTTGTTTTGCTTGTGTATTAAAGGCTGGTCCAAAGGTAGAACTGTCAGCAACGAACTTCTTCAAGTTTTGTTGCAGTGATGTATTTGCTTGTGACAGTTGACAAATAATTAATCTTTCCAGGCTAGTAATTACAGGGTTCAGTGTCTGTTTGCCACCTCTAAGCTGGGAAAAATGCTTCTTGCCTAATACAGTCCAAAAAGAGCTTGGAATTAATTAGCTGATTTCTCTGAAAAAGAAATTTCTACTACAGTTTTCCAGGAATGTACTGTGTGTCTTTTCCAGGTGGTTGATACATCCAAAAGTATTGCAGATGTCCCGGAATGGTTTAAGGGCAGCCGTCTGAACTATGCAGAGAATCTCCTGAAGCACAAGGACAATGACAAGATTGCACTGTATGCAGCAAGTAAGAAAAAAATTAATGGCTTATATTTATTTACAGATCACAGGACTAGGCCTTGTGAAACAGCTCTGATGAAACCTTGAAATAAACTAGTTTAGGTAAGGAGAAAAGAGGGTAGTAAAGTCAGTAACACAACTCTGCAAAAAAACCCAGCAAAACGTGCTTTTAACACCTACACAATAATTGTGCATCGTGTCCTCTGCTAAGGACCTGCAAGACTCCACTGTTCATTGTTAAGCTACTAAGAAGCATCACTGCTTGGTCAGTCTCATGATAAGGATTAGGTCCAGCAAAGGGGAAGCTCAGAATACAGCTCCCTAAGGAAGCACTCACACACCTGCACAGAACATAATCCCATCTGACAGACTAGAATTGGTTTTTAAAGTTAGCAGACAAAAAAAGTCCCTTCTCTGCATCTCAACATCACCATCCTTATGGCTATACACAGATTTTACTGCACTTAAATCTTCAGCCTAACCAAAAAATTAAAACTGAGCTTTAGTTTTCCAGACAAGTGAAATTGCAAGTCCCCCATGCAAGTCCCCCCACATAACTGTCCTTTCTGTAATGTCAAAAGCAGAGCTAATTCATACCTACACCCCATGTATTCCTTTTTATTCCTAAAATAAAAAGCATAGGAAGAGGGTGGGAGGGACAATATCAAGCAGCAGTGCTCAAATACTTCCTGAAGGCAAGTGTTTATGACAAATGTGAAATAATACCTCAAATACTGAGTGCTGCTAAACACAGCAGGACCTCGACTACTTGAATGCAGTTGAGCACATTCTAAGAAACCTTCATTTAATCTGCCGAGGACTTTCCATAACTATCTGTATTCCTGGAGCATGTTTGATTGTGTAGGTGTTAAAAGTCTTATGATTTCAGATACGTAGTCATCAGTTTTATACATGTTACTCTTCTGATAGCTGTTTAAAAACAACGCATGACGTAAGAATTTCAGTAGGTTTACTGCTGTAAATTTACTGCTGAAGAAATCCTTATCAGTTGCATTTTACTGCTTAGAGATATTGAAAGAAACCTTTCTGGTCATATATATGTAAAAAGTCAGCTACCAGTTCAGAGGGAATGGGGAAGTCTGTGACCCAGTTGTGGTGTAATAAGAATTGATTTGGTGAAGTCCGATAGAAATGAGGCTTGTAACTGGAAGGTGGCTTCAAAGTGATGGACTCATGGCTTTCAGAGTTTGAGATCGTTTTTGAAGCTTCTTATGTATTATTTAATGGAGAAGAAAAATGGATGTAGTTAAGTACATCTTGTGGAGTACCTGAAAGCCAAACATTGATTAGTAAGCTGACTCTAAATGTATGTAGAATTGATGTGATTGATAATGTTAAAAGCTAAATGTTCAACTTGAGAAAAAGTGGAGTTAAATATTGTCACTTCAAATTGTTGAAGGAATTATCAATTTAGTGAATTAGTTTGACATGTGGTTACATTGTCCCTGTAGATCTTGCTTCTTGTTAGGATGTCATAGATTGTGCTGGAGACTCAGTGCTTTGTGTCACATAATCACAGGCAAAAAAGAGAATCACACCAAAAAGAGCAGAATTATTTTCTAGTTGATTATTGAATCGGTACTGGAGTGAACACATTGGCTCATCCGCAGTGAACAGACTTGCACCTGCATTTCTTTCATGACCTTCTGCTGTGTTTAATCTTCTTAAGACCTCTTAAGTCAGAGTATTTTTTGTTAACCCCACACTGCTAGGTCAGAGTGGTGGTCTGGGAACCTGGTTTGTGTTCACTAGGGATGAGTCTGTGGGAGCAGTGTGGGTGTTCTAGAGCTCAGGAAGGCAACTGTAACTTTCCTAAACAATTTCACTTGTCACTGGCTCCCACAGTGAGTCCTTTTTGTGACTCCCTTCTCCTGGGGCCTTAATTGTGAACCAAGATTAGAGTCCTATTTCCTGTTGTTCTGTGGGAACACAGATTCTGTTGGCAGTCCCTGCTCAGTTTATGAACTACATGTTATGTGGACTTCTGTTGTTTTGCATCATGACCTGCTCCTTTGCTCTGTAAGTCCAGATTTATTGGTATGAAATTCTAAGGTGGCAAAAGATTAAAAAATACTGTTCCCTGCTTAAGGCAATCAGACTGAGGGCAGTTGTTCTGCAAGGACTGAGTAGCAGGGTATGCAACTCACCTTGCTTGTGACATCCTTGGCATATGTGTTTCCATAAGAAGTCCTGAATACTGGAAACAGGGCAGGCCAATTGGTTTGCAGGAGTCACAGGGAGGAAGTACAGGAAGGGACCTTTAAGATGACAGATTTTCCCTTTCATAACATTTAGATTTGCTCGTTTTGTTTCACGAGTGATTTGTTAACAGCTTATGCAACACACCTGACATTCAGTACAAAAGTGAAAACACTCTGCAGATCCTTTCAGAGATGAGTGGAGTCCAGGTTAGTTTGTTTGCTTTGTGCTCTGTTGGCAAGATGTTTAAAAAGCATATTGAAAGTCAGGCCTGTATGTGCATGATTTTCTAGTTAGTGACTTGCTGTAATATAACCTAAACTTGGCAGCTGGATTCTGCTTCCTAGAGCTAATGAGAGAACTGAGCAAAAAGGGGAAAAGTGAGGCTATTTCCATATTAGAAATTAGCCTTGGTGAGTGCAATCTATTTAGCATGAATGCCCTTTGAGAACACACTTTTCTCCAGTGAATATTGTGTCTTCTGCAGATGTATCTGTCTTTAGAAGTGTTCTTGTGCCTTTTGAATGAATAGCACTGATTAATACTTGATTCCCATTAAAAAGACAAGCTAGGTACAGCGGAGGAGTAACTTAACAAGCAAAAAGTAAAAATATTAGTGGAAACTCTTATCTTAAAATTGCTTTGTATTCTTCCAGAACTAGTTGTTTGTACTAGACTCTACTTATGTTGCAATGCCTGATTTCTGACTGGTTGTTTTTAATTTTCTTTCCTTAGGGGAAGGCAAAGAAGAAATCTTGAAAGTTACTTTTGAAGAACTGAGACAAGCTGTAGCTTTGTATGCTGCAGCCATGAGGAAGATGGGAATAAAAGTAGGAGACAGAGTTGTTGGTGAGTTTTTTTTTTTTTTAAAGGACAGGAGGTGGAATTTTTTTTAAATATGCAGGTGATTAGTTGAGTTGTAGAAACCTGAATATGAAATACTATTTCACAGAAACTTTCTAAAGAAAAGGCCCTTATGCTGCTGTATTTACACTTGTAGGAAATATACTTCTAGAGGGAAGGAACCTGGATTAGCCTGCAGGTTCTCCAGCGCTGGAGGGGAAAGGAAAAATACCTCATTCAAAGCTTCACTAAGGTCTGCTTCATAAACACTGTGGAAGCAGAAGTGATGGAGGCTTTGCATCTCTCTGAGCCTTAACTCACAAGGCCTGGCACAGTCAGACAGGGAAACTACGGTCCCAGGCTGGCTGTTCTGGTGCCAGCTGGCAATTCCTGACCCTACAGCCCCAGGTGATCTGGTGCTCTGTGAACTGCAGGTCTTGAGGAGTGGACTTGTACTGCCTTCTCCCACCAGGGCCTTTGGGAGGAGTCTCCTCTGGAGAGGTGGTAGTGAACAGCTGGTGGGCAATAAGCTTTCAAGTCATATCAGTGTGAAGATCAGTGGTTAGAGCCCTGTGATCCTTTCAGTATCTCACCAGATACTCTGCAGTCACAAGACTGTGATGTAGATTTTTCTATATAAACAGTTTTTTGTCTTGTGAATGGCTTGTACAGTCCAGGCATGGAAAGGAGTTACTCAAGCTGGTCTCAGTTCATTTATTTCTAAACTACTGGCTTTGGTCTTCCAGCTGAGCTGCTTCATCTCTACTTCATGTGCTCTGTAATTCTTTAGTTTTCTCAGCGTAGTGCAAGTCAGAACTGCAATATCCTTGAAGCTCCTTGACTCCTACCTGGAAGTTCTCATGTGCATATCCATTGTGCTACTGGAATCACATGTTTTTGAGCAATACTTGGCCATTATCCTAAGTATGTGTAAATTCTTATGTGATGCAAATCCCAAGTGATGAAACTGCTAGTTTGTTTTCTGTGTTACAAACTTGAACCTGTGTCTTGAAAACCAGAAGGGTATGTTTTTAAAGCCACAAATATGACCTGAAAATGTAAAATAAACTCAATAGAGCTCATTTCATGCATATGCTATAAGTATTCTCTGGAACTGGTAACTGGGCACTTAATTATCACAGCTGGTGGCTTGGTTTTTAACACAGAATTAGAGCTAAATCCTTAATTGGGTATGAACCACCCAGTGAAGTTGAGAAGGCTTGTCTGAGTGAAGACTAAGTTAAGATGCTCTAATTTTGTCTCCATTTTCAATCTTGACAGTGTCATGTTCTTACCTGATCACTTACTGAGGACCAACAGCTAATGTATTCTGTAGCTGGAGAAAACATGCTCTTGGAAACATAGCTGTAGTCTGTGCTGCTAATTATGCTATTATTATGACTTTAGTAAGAGTTCCTTTTAGTTAATGACTATCTTGTTTAGCATGACTGCCTGGCTGCTGCAGGGACCAGGGATCTGTGTGGTGTGGGGCCCCTTGTTCACTTCAATAGCTTAAGCACATCTTTATGAACAGCTGCAGCTGGTTTGTGGAAGAAGTCTGGCATTGTAGGCTTGGAGTCCTTACAAAGTCCTATACTTCTGATAACAAAAGAGATTTAATGAATCTAGGCGGCTCTTTGCCTTAAAATCACAGTGTGGTTTTGGGCTCAGGTAGAGCTTTTTACATTGGGAGTCTTCATATGTGTGTGTGTTTTCTTCTGGGCAATTTTTTGCCTTCTGCATTTTTCTACTCTGCCCTCTTACCCTGGCTGGGGAGACTCTTTTCCTTGTAATCTTCAGTCAGAGGAATCCGTATCAGTTGAGCTGTTGTGCAGTTCCTGTTCCTTCCCTTCCCCTGGTGCCCTTAGTCCCGTGCTCCTGACAGATTGCTTTGCTTTGTGCCAGAGCCCACATCTAGGGAGAGCTTCCCTGTGAAAGAAATCCAATGGGATTTTTGACAGTAATCCTGTTTAGAGATATACATACATATTTCTTTACATTGGGTCTCAGCTTCTTTCTTATGTTTCTGTCCTGTGTCAGAGGATACTGGCAATCCTTGGAAGAGCTGAACTGTAACATTGCAGTCAGAGGCTCAGGCTTCCCAAAATGAGTTGGGGAAGGCACGTGAAGTATTGGGTGGGAAAGTTTGAGTCCTATGCCCACTTGTGGTATCAAAGGTCAGGTTCTCCGAAGCTTGCCAGAATCCACTGGGACTTAATTTGTTCCAAAATTTATGGCAGAGGGAAGGGTGGCTCTTCATGTGGCTTATAGCAGCAACACAGGGCATTTTTCTACTGCTTTTGAAAAGTCAGCTTTTAAATAGAAGGGAGATATTAATTTTATTCTGGCTGCCTAACACCTAGCAAGCCTGTCAGGTTCTGATGCCCTTTGTTAGCAGTTTGGCTTAACATCTTGAGCTGTTAAAATCACACATGAGACTTTTTTAATGTTGTTCTCCTGTGGACTTCATCCCCATGCTCCACTGCCTCTAAGACAAGACTACTTTAACTTTTCATTACACTTAACATATCCCCTAGTTTGTTCAATACAATTTGTGGTTGCATCATGACAGTAACAGTGTGTTAAAGTTGGAGGTGGGTGAATGTGGGTGGACAGGCAGCGGTGTCAGCACTTTTTCAGCTTGATTTCATCCTAGTCTTCCCTTTCCATCACTAAGGAGGTAGCACTTAATAGTAAGCATAATTGAAGCAGGTGTGTGGTGAAACATTTCTTCCTCTAAAGATGTCTTGCAGTACTGTCAGTGATGCTTGAACAGTTGGAAGAGACATAAATGCAGGCTGCACAGATCCACGTGTGAGGTACTCCTGGTCTCCCCCATGCCATCTGTTTGGCGAGTAACAATGACTGAAATAAGAATAAAAAAACCTGGGAGTATGTTTCTCATCTCTGGATATGTTGCTTCTATTATATCCCTCTAGCCAGATTTTCTCTGTTACAAGTCAGCAGTTAAAACAATCTGATCTTCCCCACGTGTTCACACAAAAACATCCTCAATAAAACATGAATGAATAATATTGTTTAAAGCTGGTATTTTATCTATAGTAACTGTATTAGCCCTAGTTGCTTACGTGGGTTTTAAAGCTAGCTTTGTAAGGAGATTAGCATGTTACTAATAGTCTCAGGCCACAGTAATGTTAGGTAGGATGTCCAACTTTAAAGTCCTACAGGAGTATGAAATGCTATGTTAACACTGAAAAGGGAAACTGGAAGTCTGGTCTTCGAATTCTCTTCTGTTTGAGAGCAGGTGTAGTTCAGTAGGATAAGCCACAGAGATGATGTTTTAGTTGCAGCTCTCCATTTCCTTCCTCCTGATGCATTATTTCAATGCTCAGTCCAAGTCTCTGCAGGGTCTCAGTTCAATTGTTTTTTTGTGCAGGTTACTGCAAATGTTTGGATACTTCTGCTTCTGCTTACACATTTAATCTACCTTATGAAGGCATTAGATACTTGCATGGAATATGTTCTCGTCACTCAGAGAAATAAGGCATAGTTTTCAGCCTGATTAAATGAAATTTTAAACTTCAGTTTTTACCTGTTCTGTTGAAGTACTGCAGTGTAAGTGAACACATGTAAGTGTAATCTCAGTGTGTGCTAGATCAAGCAAATAGCAAGTGACAGAAAATGCTGTCTTGAGCAGATCAGGCTGTAAGTGCCTCTTAAAAAAAAATCCTGTGTTTTTTAAGTTACCACTTGTCCTGCCTAAAGGTTTTATGTCAAGTAAAGCTTTCATTTCTTTGTCCTTATGGAGATTGTATACACCCTTATAAGTCAGGAGGAGTGCTCCTAGGGCCCTTGGTATGTTATACTCTGATATTCCTAGTTGATGAATTCACAGCTCAGGTGTTTTGAGCCCTCTATTCAACTAGTTCAGCCAAAGTATGAAGGTCCTTTTCTTTCTAGTAACAGAAGGTGGTTTCCACCTTCTGTGAGGGGTAATTTAAGCTACAGAGATAAATACCTTCTGCTGCTTTTACCCATGTTGATAAATTCTAGTTTTCTTAGCTGAAATGTTGTATCAAGGAACATGGAGGCTCTAGTTAAATATATGAACGAACATATGATGGATATCTAAACTAGCAGTACCGTTATTGTTCTTTAGTACAGAGCTTCTATACATAGGTCACTGCTCTGTGACTCCTGCCTGATGTTAATCCAGCTAAAGAAGTTGCCTTTTTCATCCTCTTTGTCAGCAACATTCCTGTTTCTCCCATTTTAGACACTTGAGACCTGTCAGCCCACTGAGTGCTTTGAGGAGCAAGTTGGTATCTCAAGGGATGCAGTCAAATGCAGGGAGCTTTGCACATGGCAGTTGCTGTGATTTGCTTGCCAAATCTCAGATGTGAGGGAGGGAGAAATCAATTTCTATAACAATCTTTCTTATTTCTCAGGATCCTGTTTTAATCTGAAAGACTGGTAGAAGTAGTTTGTGTCATTGAGGGTTGGGAGCTGCCAAGATAATAGGCATTACATTGCTGTGTTTGGAGGATCTCTAGCCAGAGTGGAAACCTCTTTGTTCATAGTACCTGGTGTTGGGACAGATGTGAAATCTCAGTGCTCAGGCAGGCTGGCTGCCTGCCTGCAGAGATTGGGTAAAGATACAGAAATGCAGAGTAAGTTGCTGTGTGTTTCATACCTTTGGGCAGTTCTGGCTGGTATCCTCCAAAACTCAACCTCCACCTCCAAGCCAACTGACAAATGAAAGTAATGATTTAATTGTCTGGCTCACAATAATCAGCAGAGACTTGTGTTCTTGCCTTGAGGGCTTTTCTGTGGGAGTGGTGAAAAGGAGGATTGCTTATAATAAAACTGAAGTTTCTAAGATGGCAAGGTATCAACCGCTCCAAAGCGTGGAGAGAGATCTTTCAGTTTTCATCGTGCTCTGGCCCCCGATCATCCCATCTAAGAAATGCTCAGTGGAAATATTTGGCATCAATTAAAGAACTGCTTTTGTCACACAAAATGACACTTTAATCTGCTTGGGTTCATGTATTTCAAATTATCATTCAGGGATGAAGACTTGTCTTAAAACAAAATCCACTAAGGTTTTGGGATACTGTACGCTGTTCATAAACCTTGACCCTGAGGGGAAAAATAACAAAATAAATAATGCCTTTGTGGGCATGAGGTTTTGCTGCACTTTACGTGCTTAAGAACTTCACTGAACAAAACACCATGAGCTATAGGCAGTTCTAGGGAGTAATTTATATCTTAACATGGTAGGAGGCTTTTATTCACAGCTGTGTGTTTTCCAGAAGTTGTTGTGCTTAAGTCACAATGCTGCTTTCCAAGTTCCTACTCCTGAAAGTGAAACTGCTTACAGTAAATGAAGTGGCCATGCTGGTTTAAGACCGTGATTTCACTGATTTTTTTTTTTTTTTTTTTTTGACTAGAAGTTTACTTTTTTACAAAGTTGGAAAAGGATGGATTTTTTCAAGTGTTGTGGACAAACAGGCAAAAATTAAGCTCAGCATCCTCTTGCTTGATAAAGTTAATGTAGCAGAAATTGCTGTTCAGATCTTGATCGTAGTTTCTGTCCTGAAAAGTGCATCCATAAGTTTCTTTCTTTGAGAGGTGCCTTGCACAAGTAAATGTTTGCTGATAGTATTTGTGGTGCGCCTGCAGTCCAAGATCTGTCAGCGTTCACCACTGATGTTGAACACGTGGAAAGCATCTTTATTGCCACTTATTGCCATTTAAGTTTGCTTTCAAATGCTCAATTCTAATTAGGTGTTGGAGTTCTGCAATTAGGTCCATTCTGTGCTTTTTTGGTTGCTTAAGAAGGATGATCTGAAAGTGCAGATCCTTGATCTACCTCAGTGTAGTTTGTGCATTCCAGTTGCATGTTTTCCTTTGGGTTGGATTCTGATCAGTGCAGAGTCACTCTCAGCCATCCAGCACCTTCTGGAGAGTTGCCTAAATTGGGTTAACCAAAAATCTAACCCTTTTGACATTAATTTATTCTGTATGTCTTAATAAATTGAATTTAAAACTTGAAATCTTGCTGCAACCTAATGAGATAAACCTGAAGAGCCACATTTATGTGGGAATGTTCCAGGGCTTGTCCCACTGTGTTATTCCCTTATCACCTGAGACACTGGTTTTGCTTGTTTTCTTTTTAAGATTCTGTCAGTGTCTACCAGGCAATATTTAGCTCTGTGAAGCTGAATCTCTGTTTTTGAACTACTTATAACCTTTCCTTCAGATATTCATTTCTTCTCTAATGTCTGTTCCTGCAGACCTGTTCTGTTCCCTTGCATATGCTGTATTCTTAGTCTCTATGTACCCTAGTCAATCCACAAACTTTCTCTCCCAGTTATTCTTTCCAGTGCTGCCCTCTTGTCCTGAAAGGCTCATTAATTAAGCAGAAACACTTGTAAATTGGGAGTAACCTTGTAGGTAAAAAACCTGATACAAATATTTTTATTAATGTGGTTTATTTCCAGTACCTTGTGTAACTGATTTGACTTTAAAGTAGGACACTATGGTTGTGTGGGGAACTTCAAATGATGATTGAGTCTAGGATTTTGAATTTTTAAAATCTGTCTGTTGTATACATTGTGTTTACTTTAAGATTTGATGTTTTTGTGTTCCTCCACCTCTGACCATCCCCTCTCTGCCCTAGGTTACTTGCCAAACAGCATCCATGCTGTGCAAGCAATGCTGGCTGCTGCGAGCATCGGTGCAATCTGGAGCTCCACATCACCAGACTTTGGCATTAACGTGAGTGGCCTCACTGCACGTGCAGAAAAAGCTCTCGCTGTGTTTCAGACAAGTGTGAGGGTGACAAATAAAAGTGGCAGATCGATTCTGTTGACTTTAGTCTTGCTGCCACCTTCCGGCACAGCCAAGTACTACGGATTTCTCTTTCCTGTCTGCCACAAACTCAAACACATCCTTTCGTTTGTCAGTAATGATTTTCAGCTTAGTGGTTTGAGTCACTTTAGCTACTCACCGTTGGGATATTTTTCAGATGGACTCCATAGTCTTGGTGAGTTTTTATTATATTAAAGATGCAAATAAGCATCAGTTCAACTGAGTTGTCTGAAGCTTGGTCCTTCATCCCAGGCTGCTTAGCCACATTCCAGGTTCTTTGCCTAAGCAGTTCCATGCTTTGCCTCTTGTGTGGGTAAACTCAGCAGCACCCCAGTTGGTCTTTTCCAGAAGGCTTTGTTTGCCAACAAGGTGGGGAATTCCAGGCTAATGTCACCAATCTTGTTTACTTCAGTGTAGAAATAAATGCTGTGTGTGAAATACAGTAAAAATTATCATGACATCCAAACAGATGTGCCCTGGAAGCTTTGGGAATATATTCTGCTTGCTTTGGGAAGTCTTTACCGCACATCAACAGATACAAATTACTTCTACAGTAGAGTGTTGAACCTTTATTCTGTCTAAAAGTTGACATGACAGCACTTGGAGAATGCTGTTTCTGCATTGCAGAGCACAGAACACCAAAGCTTTTAGGTAATACCCTCAATTTCAGTGCTTTAACCCCAGTGTCTGGTGAAATGTATGGAATGTGCTCCCTGGGTTAGCACTAGAGGGCGGCAGCATTCCATGTTTTGGAAAAAAAACTATTAAAGAAATCATTACAGCATGTAACGATCAGTCTGTTCCTCAAATATTTCTGCTTGCTCGGAAAATGACAGTATGGAGTATCTTCTTTGCAATGTGATCTGATCTCTCATCTGGGGGAAGATTGTTCATTTTGCTTGCATTGCAGAGGACTGGTATGTTTTCTGTCCATGTTGATGTGCTGTTATTTTTCAGTGCCCAGCTTTAAGTTTTTGTGATAGTTTTTTAATGAAACTTAGCCTTGGAGCAGCAGTGCCATCAATATAATTTATTCTCCTTTGGCAGCATGTGCTGGCATGAATTCCAACCCTAAAATCTTGAGGGAGATCAGCAGAGATCCTCAGACATTGGCTTCCACCCTAAGGAAAACGTAGTCCTCCTTCTGTGCAGTTGCATTAGTCCTGTTAATGTAAATGAAGACTTTTTTTTTTTTTGGTTGTGTTTTGGGAAATAGTGTAGCATTTTCAACATTTCAAGTCCAATTGTGTATATATATTTGAAGCTTGGAAATGTCACTTTTCAGAGCTGCCTACACACTGCAGTCTCTGAATGCCATACATCCAAAGGTTTCAAGCGTTCAGGAAGTCTGCTGTCAGAGAACCAGTGAGCTCCCTCCCACGCAGAATGCCACTCTTGGCAGCTTTTGCTTCATTTCTCTAGTCCCTGTTAATCCATTTCCATATATTAATAGGAAAGTGGCGCTCTGTGGCCTGTGCAAGAGAAACTGTTGGATATGAGTTTATAAAGGAGCTCTGCTCTTAGAACTAGGTGGGAAACCTTTAGTGAGCCCTGGCACAGTCAGTGCAGCTGCATTCTTGAGGTCCTGTACAATTTTTAGTACTGGACTTGAGGCTCATGGAATTGAACGAGCCATATCTGCTGTACCTGAGCTTTTTGTGAAAGTGATTCCTTGCTGAGCCATCTGGTTGGATTAAAGTTCCAGTGTAGCAATTACACGTTCCATCTGTTTGTATTGCCTTTGTATCGTGCCAGGCTGCCCTGTGGGATTTGATCCTGCCAGTGCTAATGAATCCAACGGGGTGTGTTAGCACATTTGGTAAGACCCTAAGTATTGGAGTCATCTCTCTTTCTGATTCACTCCTCTTCAGATTTGATTCTTTTCTTAGAGTACCCTTAGTTCTCATTGGTCTTCACTTTGAAACACCAGGCAGTGTGGAAATGGGGTATATGGGCTCTGTGCTCAGCACGAGTGCACACAGATATATAAATACACCCAGCACGTGTGTGTGGCTGCTTCCTCCGTTCTTGGACAAAGGTACAAAGAAGTAGGTATGATAATATACCTAAGAGAGCAGGAGAGTGACTGTAATGTATTAATTAAATCTGCATTTCTGAGTTTGTTAGCTAACACATTAGGGACCTCTTGAAAACCACTTCTGTCACTGAAACAGATTCTGGTGATTTTTACTTTAAACTGATTGACGTATTTGAGTGTCAGTGCATTGTCACTGTATTTTCTTATTACGTGAATAAGGAAAATGAAATGCATCTTTGATATGAGAGAAAGCTGTTAAGTGACATACTCAGCAGGGACAGTTGAATATTTATATTTAGTCATATCCCTCTACCTTACCTGTGGTGTTCAGTGAGCTTTCCTGAAGAGGAAGAAAAAAGTCCATGGGGAAGTTGTTAGGACAGGACTGCTGTGCTTTTGCAGGAGGCTTTCTTGCAACCTTGAGGAGCCCAGCTTGAAAAGAAGTTTAACAGATTATTTGATCATGATGTTTTTGCATTCATCTTCTAATTTGATAATTTGTTTCTCATTTTGGCTATGAAGTAGATGACACAATAGAAAACAGAAGAATAAAGAATGCTGGGAGGAATAAGCACATGACTCAAGTCTGACTTTTGCAGCATGATTTGGGAGATTGTTCTTGAACAGTTAGCTGACAATGAAGACTTATTGAGTAATCTTATAGTAATCTTGTAGTTCTTAATGCTTCAAGTAATGCAGCTAGAGAGGTTTGAACATCACTGTGTGCTGAGTGCTTTTAATAAAAGGATTTGCTTCTTGCTGTTGAATACAAAAAGATGTATTTCTGGTAGGCTGTGTACATGCAGTGTACATGGAAAAAGTGCCAGAAAGGTTTTAATCTCATATAGGATGAGATAAATATAGGCTGTGATAAATTCCTGAAAACAGTGTAAGCTGGAGGAGACACCTGAAAAATTAGCATTTGAATGTGTCCTGCCCCAGAGATTCTAAAGGAGCTGTGGTAGCTTTTGCTGGTAGTATGGGTATTCGTTCAAATGTAGGCATTTTGATAAAAAAGTGGTATAGTTTCCTTTGTTCACTGCAGTTCAGGTGAAGTGCCACCTCACCATATGACAGATGCATCTCCCACAAGACTGGGGTGTTTGTTTCTCCCCATTCAGACCCCCAGCACTGGTGCCCTGTCAAACCAAGGGCACGTAGAGCACCTGCCTGCAGGTGCAGCCAGAGTCCTGTGGGCCTTTGTGGAAATTAAGGGCCCGACACCTGCTCACATCATTGTCCTCTTCAGATGAGTTTACATCTGACTCTCAAGGTGATTTTTTTTTTTTTTTAGCTGCTTAGAGAGCTTTGTGAGCTTGACCCCTCAGTGAACAATGTTCTGTGGTCCCTGGGGATTTTATCTTTATTACTGGTTGATATATTTGAGGGTCATGAAATAGATTGTTACAAACCTGTTGTACTTTGGAGATCTTGTGTGAGTGAAAGCAGGCAGTCTTTTAACAACTCTCTTGCTAATTCCTGGCCTTACTCCTTGATTGAATTGAAATTTGCATTTGGCATCCACTGAGATTTCCTAGCAGTTAATTTTGGGGTTTTTAACTTATTTTTCTCTTTGTCCCTAGGGTGTGCTGGATAGATTTTCCCAAATTCAGCCTAAACTTATATTCTCTGTCGAAGCAGTAATATACAATGGCAAAGAGCACAACCACTTGGAAAAACTGCTGAGGGTGGTAAAAGGTATTTCACTGCATCTTACCTGATCTTAGTTATGCTGTAGTACTGTGAGCACTCAAAGCCTGCACTGCCGCTGCTTGTTGCTGTCCTTCTTTCTTTGCAGTATCATTGTGGTCACTTAGATTTTTCAGAACAGATTTGAGTGAAAACTGAGTGGTCTTTTCTGTAATTTTAACAGCTTTCTGCTCATTTAACTTAAATAGTTTATCAGATATTAGTCAGCAGTAGAAGCAGAGGAACAGGAGCTGATGAGAGTGTTTTTAAGTTCAAGCAAAGTGCTGCTGAAGACAAATGAAGGAGGTATTACAGCACTAGAGCTTGCAGATTTACACATAGAAGGCTGGCAATATTGAGGAAATTGTATCTTAGGTAACAGTTTAGTCTTTTGGGGTTTCAGTGCATCAGAATTACTTCTGTTAGTTCGTGCATCACACTGTGTGGTTCAATCAGACAGAAAAGACCTTTTGGTATGTAACTGAATGTAGGAAATAATTGTTTTCTTCTTTCTTCCAGGGCTTCCAGATCTAAGAAAAGTGGTAGTGATTCCATATGTCTCCTCGAGAGAAACCATAGATATTTCCAAGATTCCAAACAGGTAATGGGAGCTTGTGAGCTGTGAGTGTCCAAACTAGGGATGAGATATGGATATTGATAGCTATGGAAACTGCCTGACTGACCTCTTGAACTTGGAGAAAATGGGATTTAGTCAGACTTCGTGTGGTCCATCCTCATACTGAAAACAGAAGTGTAGTGTAGGTTGCTGCAGATGTTTTACTCCTACAAAACCACTGTTGGTATTACTGGCCAAAATTCAATAGGACATAGCAGAGAGAACAAATCATCCAGACCTGAATAATAAGTTAAGTGACGTTTTTAGAGTTTCTTTTGCTTACTTACTGTTTTGGATTATGTATGTTAAACACTTTTTGGAAATGATTGAGTTGCAGAGTTAGACTCAGTTTGTTCCTGTCTGCTTTGAACTGTTAAGACTGCTGGCTGGTCACAGGGGCAGACTTACAGACTTGATTTTGTTGTGTTCAGTCTAAGTATTATACTAATGGTTTATTTTAAAACAGAAAAGGAAGAAAAATAATTAACAATTCAAAGAGTAGACTAGAAATAGAAATTATAGACATAGTTTGAGTATATGGCTGATTATAAATGAGCTATGGAATACAGAGGTAATCTTATGTATGGGCTGGGGTAATGCTTTCAGAAGTTTTTGAAGTGTTCCTTTTTTTTTTTTTATTTCCCCCTCTTGTGCAGTGTCTTTTTAGAAGACTTCCTGGCTGCTGGGAAAGGAGACCAGGCTCCCCAGCTGGAGTTTGAGCAGCTGCCTTTCAGTCATCCTCTCTTCATCATGTATTCATCGGGCACTACAGGGGCACCAAAATGCATGGTCCATTCAGCAGGGGTATGTCTTCCCTCCTGGAGCTGCACTGCCTGTACTTAACTGCATGGGTTACATCTTCCCTTAAACAGCATCATACTGTGGTGTACTTCAAGGAAGAATTGATTGCTGACAGTGTTTCAGTAATTTACAGTGAACCTTTTTCTTTATAAGTGGCTGTTTGAAAGCAAATATGGATTGATATAAAATATATTGATTGAGAGGTCAGTGTGGAGACCTTTCAGATTTCAGGTGTTTCCTGGCAGCAAGTATCAGTCACAGAAGCATCACTAGAACTGGCCTGACTGATACTTGTAGAGGAAACTTGTAGAGGAAAGGCCAAAGAACTTGAATTTGGTGTTTGGAACTGATTTTTGGACACTACCAAGCTAGGGCCCGTAGGGAGCTTGCAGCTTTTATAATCTAGATTATTTTTTTACTTTAAACTGTATTCTGTATTTATTAGTTCAGAATATGTCATCCTCATCAATCCTTTTTTTTTAAGGAAGGAAACCAGAAGGTTTCCTTGAGTGTAGGTTTTGCTTTGTATGGAAACTTTGCTTTAGGCCATGTCTTGTTGTGGCTAAATGTATATAAGATATTAGTGCCAAAATGACCTGTGCTCACATTATTTCCGTTTACTATTGATGTTCTCAAGCTCTTAAAGTAGAGGAAGTGACTCCAGCAGTCAGGCATAGTGTTGAAACTAACTCTTCCATTAGTGTAATCCTTAAAAGGCAGGGCTTTCTCCCCCTCAAGGCAGGCAGGATGTGTTGAACAGTGCAATTGTACCAGCATATGTAAAGGGAACTGCACAACTTTTAGCCAGAGTTTATAACTTCTACTGTTTGCTCTGAAAGTCAGGATGAGCATCCTACAAGGCTGGGTGGCCTGAGGGCAGGATCATTTGATGCTGTGCCCATAGTGTGTATGTTCTTGCCTCTCTTTGATGACAAGAACCAGAGGATTTGCCCACAGACAAATCCCCTGCTGCCTGTAAACACTCTGCTTTATATATAATCAATAGGAGTTCATACCAGGCAGCATGTGATGTACAAAACAGTCCCATTACTACACATCCAGTGTTTGTGAAGAAGGTGTATTTTGCAGTTTGACAGCTGTTTTGAAGCTGTGCTGGCTCTAGACTGGTTAAGTACTTGCAGGGGTGGATTAATAAAAACAGGATGGGTGTTTTGTTCAGTGATGGATGATAAACAGAGATAAAAACACAGATGCGGATCAGAAAACAGGACTTTGCAACAAAGTTCTTTCTCTTCCCATGTTACCTGTGTTGCTGCTTAGCTGAATCATTAATCTGTTCTCCATCTTTTCAGTTCGTACAGGGCTACCTTAGGGTTTAGGTACGCATTACTCATCCTTGCTGGGGAGGAGAGCAGGTGATGGCTGGATGAATAGGTTTGTAATGATGCTGTTCCCATTGAGCAGCTCTAGTTCTGTGTTGCAGGGTGAATTTTTTTTTTTCCCCCCCTAAGTTCTGGAAATTGCCTAAAAGCAAATTGTTTCATCAGAGGCCTCAGGAGTTGCATGCTTTGTATGTGTCAGTGTGAATAGGGCCTGCAAAAAGTCTACGCAAATAAATTCTTAGATGTCTTTTACACACTTGGTTGGGTTCCTCTGTTTGTTCTGGCCTTAATTTGTTTCCACTGGAATTAATAGTAGGATTCTCATTGATTTCAACAAAAGCAAAATTAGTCCACCATCTTTGTCTCATTTTCCAGCCTTACATTAACTCAATTTTGGTTTTGGTAATTAAAACAGCAAGAAGAGATGACATTTCAATGAAGACATTTCACGTATTGCTTATTTATAGCGTGCTTTGATACTGTGTTGTTACTGTAGTGATTTTTAGATGCCAATAGGCAGCTTACTTTAAATTCACAACTCAGCTTATCTAATTCTGCAGTATGTTTCTGGTCTGTTTTCCCAGCACATATTCTGTTTTCTTGATACACAGTGAAATGACACATATAAATAAAGAAAATGCAGCCAGGTCATGGGAGATGTTTTTAAAAACTGGTGTCTCAGAGGGAGTAGGCTTTTTACAGTGTGTATGGTATTGAACAGTTTTGTGTGCTACAGAAAGACATTTGGAGGGTTCTTCTAAATCCATAAAATATATTAGTGAGTAATTGTTGTTCTTTAGTCCTAAAAACATTGGTTCTGCTTCTTGCCTTGTTCATACAGGCCCTTTTTCAGTTATTGCATATTCCCAGCTATCTAAGGAGAACTCTTTGATAAAATCCACATCAGTTCATTCCTTTTCATCTTAAAGACTTGCAAGACTTGGGCTTAAGCATCTGCCCTGCTGCAGACTCCTTATGTAGCTGCAGGCCAGGCACTCTGAGGATTTTTCATGCTCGGACTCTTTCTGAACAGCATATAGAGAATGCTGCTGGTTTGAGGCCAGGGTGAGCATCCATGAGTAGCTGCTCACAGCAGGCTCTCAGCTGTGTAGCTGCTTAGCCCTGGTCCCTCCTGAGCCACAGTGTGGCCCAGGAGCAGCAGTGCCTGCTGGTTTTTGACACTGCAGATTCTCAGCACTTCACCAGCCATATGTTGAGCCCGCTGAAGACAAGCGGACCAGTAAGTTTTATCAGCTGCCAGATCTGTGTCATGAAATGCTACATGCTTGGGATTTATTTTGAGGGTTGTAAAAGTCCTATAAATAAACAAGCCCTATAAATAAACTTGAGAGAGCATCTTGGGCCATAAGCTCTTTGGAACAGCTCTGCCTTCTCCCACAGTACCTTTTGTTTCCAGGCTGAGTCTTAACAGGTTTTGGAGGGGAATAGTTCATAGCCTCTACCTGAAGTCATTGTTCTGAAACCCCCTTTTGATCCCAAAACTGTGAAGTAGCAAAACCTGAATGAAGGAAAAAGAAAACCAATACTTACTTCAATTGAATTTGACTTTTAATTTTGCTATTTCCTGTGACTCTTTCAGAAGCTCCTGCAGGGGCAATGGGCTTTCTCTTTGTAAACGCAGTAATTATGTTAACACCTGCAATTCTTCTGGCAACCTTAACAATTCAGTTAGACACAATGTTTCTAAATCCTAAAGGTTTTGGTAATTTTCAGTGGTAGAAGATGATAG
This sequence comes from Oxyruncus cristatus, assembly GCA_013399855.1. Taxonomy (NCBI): domain Eukaryota; kingdom Metazoa; phylum Chordata; class Aves; order Passeriformes; family Cotingidae; genus Oxyruncus; species Oxyruncus cristatus. The sequence continues at coordinate 2,184,632 of VXAY01007103.1, read as the reverse complement.
CTATAGCTAGGTGGCAGCCTTGAGACAACTGAGGGTGTTCAAACAGCAGCAGGTGAATTCAGACCTGTTTCCTTTGAGCTGTGAAGCAAAAATAAGATTTACTCCTTTATTTTTACTTAATGTTTTCTGCCTTTTCTCCCGAAGCGTGTGCCGGTTTTATGACTCTCCTTTTTCATTTCAACTGTTTATCTGTAATCTGTTTTCTTTTGGTGTAAATCTTGTTTCATGCTTATGAGGCTGTTTAATAGTTTCACTGTAACTCCTTGCATAAATGCAAGAACCGTTTTTTATTTCAACATCAGCCACATTAATTTGTCACTGCAGTGAAGTGACTTAATGAAGTAGTCTGTAAATTTATTTATCCTAACAAGTTATGCTTTAACGATGATCAGGAAGGTACTTGAGCAGCATTTCCAACAAAAGAAAGGTAATATATTTAAGTACATTATTAATATTGATGCTCTGAGCAGTGAGACACTTCACATTGCTAGTCACTTCAGTGCTTACAAGAGATCTCTAGTGTTAGGTCTTTTGTCTCCTAGATGCTAATAGATAAGATAATTTGGATACATAGTGCTAATGTATAGCAGCTGCTGCAGTTTATAGCAGCTCTCAGTCCTTCATTCCCCCCGGTTGCCCAAACACACTGAAAAAAAAACTCTGTCAAAGGGCTTATCTTGGAAAATCTGACTGGTAAAAGCCTGCTGTTTAAAATTATGGTCTGCATGGAGTACTCTGCAACTCTGATGGCTGTGTAGAGTTGGAAGTGAGGGAAGTTATTTATTCCATGGATTAAAAGTGATGTGCAATGGGAGTTGCTGAGGTCTAATGAGAGAGGCTGAAAAGTTATGTGAGAATGAGGAAGGCAGTTGTGCTGCTGTAGATAGGCCCTGGGATTTACTTCAGTTGTAGTCAAAGGAAATACTTGCTTTAATCCTGCAATACATCCTGCAAAGTATTGACTACATTAGTAATTTTTAAGTCTTAATGTGCTGTCTGAGTTTTGCTTTTCATTTATGTGATCCTGTATTTTTCTTTCACTCCCTTTCCAGGGCACACTAATACAGCACCTGAAGGAACACATTCTTCATGGCAACATGACCAGCAGTGATGTGATTATGTACTACACAACGGCAAGTGGGGCTTAAGGCATTTCTAAAAACACTATAATATGTTTTCTATAAAGATGGGTCAGCTCTTCATACAGATCTACAAGTACCTTTTAAAGTATTTTTAAATCTTTGTTCTGCAAGGGATTGTCCTACCTGAGTTTAAAAAATTCAGGTAGAATAATAAAATGCAACAGGGACCTTTCTGATGAAAGGTCAAACCCATGTTAAAAGTTTCTGATCTAACTGGTGAGGAAAATGAATTGATTTTTACAGTCGCTTAAGTTTATTGATCAAACTGCCTCATCAATATCACCTACAAATCAGATTCCAGTTTCCTCCATCATGCAGGGCTAGATCATACAGAATAAGAGAATTTCTCTTATGTTTCTGTTGGATGGGGAGGAAGGAAGCTGCCCAGCTCTAACCTTTGTAAAGGAAAGGGAGTAAACCTGATCTATGTACGAGTTCAGGTATGTGGTGGGGGTGCTCTCCTAATGCTGTGATAAAGAAAAATGATTCCAAAGACTCCCACTACTGCAGCTGCTTGAGAAGGTTCATGTCTTTCCTCATGAGTTCCTTTCTGAACTTTAACCCAACTAGTCAGTTTGCAATATCTCTGTGGAGGGATCGTTGTAATTGCCTTGTCTCCAAGTTGTCTCTTGACTCATGCCTTTAAAGCTATGTGTGCAGGGAGGCATGGAATCCCCATCTCATTAGATATTTGTAAGGATGAGTTAGATGAGCATCCATCAGGAACGTGTAGCTGATCAGTCTTGGGACAGGTGAGAGGATAAGCAGTGCTTCAGCCTTATTTGCTGTTTCTTAAATAATATTAGACATAGCAAGTGGAGATATTAGACATAATAAGTGGAGAACTCAGGTATTTAACAGTTACTTACAGCAGGAAAACTTCAGGCGAGGGAAGAGGAGGGGAGGGTGGTACCTCCTGCATGCGGGCAGGGATCATGCCTTGGTCCAGCTTCTGCCAAGATCCACACCTTTCCGTCCTTTTCTAGTTGCCTGTAGCTCCTGTACCAGCACATGACAGCAGACAGCCCTCCTGATCCTGTGCTAGAGCTGCCAGAACAGCAGACAGGGAGCTGATAAAGATAAACTGATGTAGGTATCTTCTCTTTTCCAGACTGGCTGGATGATGTGGAATTGGCTAGTGTCTGCACTTGCTACAGGAGCTTCAGTGGTCCTGTATGATGGATCTCCTCTAATTCCTTCACCAAATGTGCTCTGGGACTTGACTGACAGACTAGGGTATGTAAACAAGTTTAAACAGAAGGATAATGGTATTTGCTTCCATCGCAATGACCACATCCAAGCAGCCTCACTAAAGGTGTTGTTCCTTTGGTCAGGAACTCCTACACAGCATGACATGCTTTGTCTGTTGACTTAGCCTCGACTGGAACTACTCTTAAAGTTTTGTGCTAAAACACTTTTTGAGAGAGCAGGAGAGACAAAGAGCTAACTGTTTCAGATTTGAGTCAAGTGTTAGAATTCCAGGCAAACAAAGAGTTCTGGTTTTCAAGAGCAGCCTTTTCAAAAGGCAGTAATTGGGAGCAATCTGACGAGTAATTTCTCAGCGCACTCAGAACTTAGTAAATAAGAATCCTTTTGTCAAGCAGCTCAGCATAAGACTCAATATAGAACTTTAGCTTAAAGACATAAATTGACTGGAAAGGCTCAGCAGGGTTGCTTGTATTTTCATATTTTGCTTTTTAATCTATAATGGCTAATTCTTGCTGACAAGCTATTCTCTAATTGTTTTATACTGTGTTTTTTTTCTGCCTGCAAATGCTCAGAATGCCCTTTCTGGAAGCTTAGAGAAATAGCAGGTATCACATAAAGAGCTGTAAAACACTGTGGTGGCATTTAACTTTGTACACTGGTTGAACTTTGATTTTTATTTTTTTTGTAACTTTCCTGTTTTGCCAACTGCATGTAAGCAGTAGATTTGAATGTTACTACTGGTAAAATAAGTGTCATTTTTAATTGATAATTAAAATTAACGTGGTGGTAGTAAGTGGATGAGTGGAAAAGTAGAAAAGATTCACTTTCCAGCTCTTGATAATTAATAATTTAAACTTCACTGTCTCTTGTGGCATGTAATATTTAAAGACTGGCATTTTGTCTCTGGCTGTTATAACCGAAAGTTAATGCCTAGTCAAAATGCTTCCAGTAGAGAAACAGCACAAAACAAACCCACAAACTTAAGCCATGCCCCACCTCCTAAAAAAACCCTGGTAGAACAACAGGCAAAAAATTAGAATTGAGAAATAACACAGCTTATTTTTAAGCATTGTTTCTACATGCCAAATCTGAGTGAAGATAAATGTGTCTGCATGTCTCACTTTTGTAATCTGGCGCTAAAAGCGGTGGCCATCTGGGTGGTACTTCATCATGCAGTCTGTTCCCAGCTCACTCATATGTTAAATATGTTAAAAAAAGGCTTCAACATGTGAAGACTACCTTGCTTCTCTGGAGATGCACCACACTTGCCTTCAGATAGCCTGAGGATACTGTAAGAATATGCAATCTCCTACTGCCTGGCAGCAACTACTGAAGTGGACATCCATTAAATGATCTGTTGGAGTGAATTAGTGGATGGTGACTAAATGCAGTTATGTAGCATTTGGAAGGGAATAATAGGAGACTTTGGCTATACGTGTGCTATAGAGGAAGTGTCAAAGATTAAAAATAGAGAAGCATTTTGTATTCTAATGTAAAATAAGCGCTGATGGGAGGCATGGAAGGAAAGTAAGATTACGTAAGGGTAAAAATAGTCCACGTGGTCGGGGCACATGGTAACTGAGGAGCATTGTCCTGTGGGCTCTTGTGGTGGAAGGATCCCTGCCCGTGGCAGAGGGGTTGGAGTTAGGTGACCTTTGAGATCCCTTCCAACCCAAAGCATTCTGTGACTCTGTACTGTTCCCATGTGCCTGGTAAACTGCTCTGTGCACTGATGTGTCTGTGCAAGTAACCTGAGAGCTGAGAGTCATCCACCTGAATGACAAAGGGAAAGCATCCCCTTTCGAGTGTTGAAATACCTCCTTGCCTGCAAGTGTTCTGCCTTCTATCTTGCCTTTGGAGTAACAGCCAAGATAGCAGGATCTCATTTTTAAGCTCTGCTGGTGTCTCTATTTTCCATGTTCTGTGCACTGAGACTGTAGCCCTTATCTATCTCTGTACACTTTCTTGAGTGAGTTTATTGCTGTAATGTAAAATGAATTAGCAGAAGGCAGGGAAGAGGATTTCCTGAATGTTAGCAGAAACATTAAACTAGCACTTCTATCAATAGAGTAGGGAAGAGTCACAGCCTTTGTTTCAGGTTTTACTTCCATTGCATTGCAGAGATCTAAATAGACTTTGCAAGGGCAGGATTGAGTTGTTCACTTTAGGCCAAATTTCCTGTTCATTTAGGTGCCTGCAATTCAGGCTTTCACCAGTGGAAACTGAACAGGTATCTCTGGAAAATCACTGGATGCTGTCTCAGTATTTTTTATCCAACTGAGCCCTGGAATTGCAAAGTTGTTTTGGGTTTTTTTGTGTAAGAGTGCACCAAGGCAACAGCTTTGTGTTGCACAGCTTTGTGGCAACTATGGCCCGTTAATGGAGTAAACATTATAACATTTTCTGATGTCTTTGGAGTGTTCTGTAGTTACAAATCTCTGCAAATGTAAGTGATGTTTTCATGAGGTGGGAAAGCTTTGCTTAATATTTAAGGATAGAATGAAAAGTTTCAAAGCTGCAGAAGTGACGTGTGATTTGACTAATTTTGATAGTTCAGAAGGATGTGCCTTGCACTTAAAAAGCTTTAACAGGCTGCATTGTTTGACTAATCCACATACAGAATGTCTAACAGCCTCTGCTTACTGCAGTGGGAATTGCAGGTCTTTGCAATCTTAGCATATTTAAATATGCAAAACATGTAAACTTTTTTCCCCTCTAGGATCACCATCCTTGGAACGGGTGCAAAGTGGCTGGCTGTGCTAGAAGAGAAAAATTTAAAACCATGTAAGCTTAAAAAAGCTAGTGAATCCCTTCTGTCCTCCCTCCTACCTTTCCTCTCCTGGTTTTGGCCCTGTATCATGTCACAGTCCTTAATGTAATTATTCTGTGTTACAGTGACAAAGAGTTCAAAACCCTTGTAAGAATTGTACCTTAACCTATGTTGGTTTTTCTCCTTTTTTTTTAAGGTGAAACACATAATCTCCAAACGCTCCACACTATCTTGTCTACAGGATCACCACTCAAATCTCAAAGCTATGAGTATGTCTACAAACACATAAAAAGCAGTGTCCTCCTGGGATCCATTTCAGGTGATGCTTTTATACTGCAGCATCTCAGTAATTCTCTTGATTGCCTGTGCATTTCCTTGTTGCTTATTTGTGCTGTATGTTTGGGAAGCTTAAGCCTTGGATCATTTGGGATTGGTTATAGCTAAACTGGAATGAACTGTCTTTTTAGTGCAGAGATTTTTCTGCATAATTCACTGTGCCATAATGAAACTCATACACTCCAAAGTGTTTTTGGTGGATGTTTTGGATCTTAGCTCTTTTTAAGTGCGATCATTTATTTTGACTGGCTGTCCTTAGGGGTGGCAGGGTTGAGATCAAGAAAAGAGTCTATTAACCTGCAGAACATACTGTTCTGCAAATAGCTGACTTTAGCAGAAAGTATCTCTTGGAGAGTTCCCATTTCAGTTCTTTTGTGCCAAGTAATTGGCACTGCAGACAGATTTTTTTTGTAAATTATGTAATTAGAGAAATATCAAGCCCCCATGCTGTGCAGTTTGTTGTGAGGAGTGCTGAGGCAACTTCTAGTCGCATAAGATCCACCACAGCACTCTTCATTTTGCTTTGTAGCAAGGACTGACTTTTTCAAAGGGCTTTTTAACTCAGTTTAGTTTGATTTTTCTTTTTTTTTAAAAGTATAACCATTCTGCTGAAGTTCTCAGGCTGAGCTCAGTAAGAGTAGTGCTGAATCTAGAACTTGCTACTACAGACATTAATAGACTCAAATGCAGAAGCCTATTTTTGAGTAAAGCTAACATGATTGATTTGTGTCTTAATTCTTCTTCCTTGAAGCCCTAGAAAGACTATAAATATTCCAGTTAAGTAAGCACTTTGACAGTATCTATTTTTCTTAAGATAACTATTCATCCTATAGGCTCCCCTCCTGCTATGTTAATAAGATATAAAAGCTAAGTAAATATCGAGTGGAATAGCTTGACTGGTTCCTTTAATCAAAACAAACAAGAAAACATTTGTAAGTCATTCTCTAAGTGTCTTAAGTCTGTAAACTAGGGCCTGTTTATTTTCTCACTCTCCTGTAAGTGGAAATTTCCTTAAATGAGATGAAAGAAAACATTGAAAGGAGAAAAGCTATGCCTTAAGGGGTAGTTCTACGTGAAAGGCATACACATATAAAGGCATATAAAGTAAGGAAGGAAACCTTTTAATAAAAGTCACAACATCCTAGACAATACTGTTGGTTATTTTTTTCATGGTGCTTAACATGGATCAGAAGCATTTGGCAAAGTTGGCAGTTTACTTTTCTAGAGTTCACATGTAGTTTTCAAGTTTGCTTTTTCCAAAAAGTATGTATATTCTAAATGGACATCTCTTATTATAGGTGGGACAGATATAATTTCATGTTTCATGGGTCAGAACGTTACAGTTCCAGTTTACAAAGGAGAAATTCAGGCCAGAAATCTTGGAATGGCTGTAGAAGCATGGAATGATGAAGGTAACTATTATCCAAAATACTATGCATGCTTATAAAATACAGTAGTTACATGACCTTAATTTTCAGTCATCAGATGGGTAAACAGTCAGCTGTTGATGTGATTCCACTTCAGAAACATACTCCACAAAAGCTGCATGTGGATCCATCTGATCTGGATTTTAAGCGACTCCAGTGAAGATAAATAGTAGTCCTTCCTTTTCCATTAGTCTGCTAAAGCACATCAAGGCCAGATTTCAGCTTTTGGTGTGTGTTCACTAGCTGTGTTGCTCTGCATGCCAGGCTGGCTTCTACCCTGTGGTGTAGGATAGGGATGAGCTTAGTAATTGAACACCAATTGAAACCAAGACCAGCAGTCACAGCACGTCTCACACTTCCACCAGCATCTGGCTGTAGTAGTAACTGAAAACTGTAGGTGCTCTTTGCTTTGGTACCCTGTTATTTGTAGAAGGGAAGTGCAGAAAATGCCTCTTTCTTTGTAAACAGGAAAACCAGTTTGGGGTGAAAGTGGAGAGCTGGTTTGTACCAAGCCTATTCCCTGTCAGCCCACGCACTTCTGGAACGATGAGAATGGAAGCAAATACAGGAAGGCTTATTTTTCAAAATTCCCAGGTATGTCACAAAGGGCTTTGGATATTGCTCAGACTGACCAAGGATTGTGTTGCTGTTTCTAGCAAGGCACGGGTTTATTTGCTATTGCCCAGCAACAGGCATGTGCAGCTTTGAATTTCGATTCCCAGGGTGAGAACCCCTGAGTGTTTCATAATGTCACTGTTTTCTAGTGCTTTTTTTTGAATATGGATCCAAATCAAACTAGTAAGAACCTCTGTGAGGCTCTAATCCCATTTTGCTGCTTTCATTAGGCAGATCTGACTGTCACAGCCTCCCAGTCTGCAGTGCAGACACAGACTGCTTGGCATGAGTGTGAAATGGAAGTGCTGAATAGGTCAGGTAGCAATCAGCTATTAATGAGTTCTACTGCACCTCTGCCAGACTGCTCCTGCCTAGCTGGAGGAGTGAATCCCAAGGGATAAGTGCTGACCTGCTACCTCATTAGCATGAGGATTAAGTATATGCTGCCTCAAACATGCATATTCTGCATTCACAGTCTGCTACGGAGCAAAGGAACAGACACTGTGGGCCAGAGGCTTTCTTCCTAATAATTGTGGGGGACTCTGCTCATCCAGGACTTTTCCTGATGTGGCACAGCAATGCTGAAATCCCTGCTGCCTCCTGGGAAGGGATTTTACATGAGCAGGATCTCCAGCTGCTGTCCTTTGGAGATGGAAGCTTTGTTAAAAATAGCAGCAATACAGAGTGGATTCACAAGAGAAGTCAGATGTTTAGCAGGAGATAATCTTATAGGAAAACTGAGGGAATGTAGAAGTTGCAGTCTGCATGTAAGCCTGACAGCAGTAAATAGAAAAAAAGGTGACAGTTGTTAGACTGAAATCACTGTGGTCCAGAGGTTCTGTCTGAAACCTCTCTTCTGTGTTTCTCTGTAAATGGGCTTAAGGCTGTAACAATTAAGTTAGAAGATGGTCTTACTTGCACATGCATGTGCAAGTATTTGAGGTTGGAATTTTTCTCCAGAAAAACTTGAGTAGAATTGGCTTGTACTTCTGGTTTTGGCAGGCTGCATAGTAGTATCAATCTTAAAAGTAATAAAGTCATTCTAGCTCTGAAAAGGCAAATCTGATTTTACATTAACACAGATCAAGAACATTAAGCACATAAACTCCCCAGGGAATTGCTGAGACCTATTATGCAAGCCCAGAAAACTTCTTGCACAGAATTGTACATTATGAAAGAAGTGGATCAAGAAAGACTGGTGGGAATATTGTTACCTTTGTGGAGGATTCTTCCAGTTTGCTCAAAATGTGATGTTCAGAGGAGCTATTCATCTGCTTTGTAAAGGATGCTGTGTAGTCATGCAAACAAAGAATCAGAAGATAATGTGGAGTTTGATCCTAATGTGTAAGCTGCTCCTGGGTGTGCTAGCTCTTTGTAGTAAATGCAGTGGGAATTGTTTGTGCAGTTAAATACTGCTACACTTGCTGTGGGTAGTTCTCAAAGTATGTCTGATAAATTATACTTAGGTATGTATATTATTAAGTTAATGTGAGTTGAGTTACACAAATGTCTACTGTGACTGGATGAGTAAGAAATCAGCTCCTTAACCTCTGCCATTCCCTAATAGGTGTCTGGGCCCATGGTGATTACTGTAAGATTAATCCCAAGACTGGAGGAATTGTCATGCTGGGTCGCAGGTAAAGTGTTTTGGTGGAAGTGTTTTGAGTAAACAAGCGCTAAGATTTGCAGTCTTCAGTTTGGAGTATAATATCTGTTCTGTGCCACCGGTTAGCTTTATATTTGATGTAATCCAGTGTTGTGGATTTCAGCCCTTAAATTAATCAGAGCAGCTGGATTAGAGGGAAGTGACTACATTTCAAAGTTCTACACCACTTTTTTTATATAGGAACACAAGACAGTATTGGACTTTCTGCTTTCCATGGTTTATAATCACTTAGTTTCAATTGAGAGTGGAGCCCATTCAAGGTGGTGAATTGGGAGATTGTCCTCTGGTCTTACCTTTAATATGGACTTGTTTTACAGCAAAACTTAATTATAGAAGGTCAGGTATTGAACTGTGCTTCTTTTAGTGATCATTAGACACTCAAGATCACAATTGGGGCTAAATTTTCTGCTTGGATTTCAAAGTTGCTGTTTGAAACAAAGTTGACCGAATGAATAATGTTGAGGTTCTCTGTACAGCTTCATTTTAATGAGCAAAATGCCTTTTTGAATCAAATCCTCTTACAATTCTGTTTCTAATGTGGCTGCACTTTGACTGCCTGAAATGTAGAGAGACTTAGTTAATTGTGTCAATTTTTCCTCTTCATCAAACTGTAATCACATTTTAATGCTTCTTTGTTTTGTTTGTCTGATTTTTCAGTGATGGTACATTAAATCCAAATGGCGTAAGATTTGGAAGTTCTGAAATCTATAACATAGGTATGAAATCGACTTTCCGCCTCTTCCAGCTATGCCATTGTTGCCTTAAATCTGAATTACAAGCATTATAAAGTGCTTGAAAGGATTAAGTAATGAAAGACTTGCTGTCTTTCAGATGAAAGACAATACAGAGTATATTAGCATTAGCAAAACTTGGTTTTGTGAACTTGAAACTCATTTCTTTCCTGAAGTTGTCTGTAGGGTGGGAGATGACTAGCTGAGATACACAAAAGCAACATCTTAAGGAGCATGTAGTAAGGCCTTACAGACTAGTGGTATCATGCAGGTTTATAAGAGAACACTTAACTTGTCAGGCTTTTTTTTCCTCCCCAAGACAAGCTCTTGACACTGTTTTTATTGTACCTTACCTGGTAATTAAGAAGCGGTTCCTGAGCTTGTGCTTTGTGCTTCAGAAACTGTCAGTGTTGTGACAGGTGGTGAAACTGTCCCTGCAAAGGTGCTAATCTGAGACTTAAGGACTTGTTGCCTCTTTGTTCTTGTGTCATCAGGCACCTTAATTCTCCTGTCTATGCATCAGTGGGGACTGTGAGGAAAGCCAAAGAAAATGGCTTAGTGTAAAAGCTTATTATCTGTCCCAAAAGCTATAGCAAAATTGGTTTTTTGTTACAGACCTGAATATGATCCTTAAACCTGGATTTTCACCTGGACAGGAGTTAAAATTTCAGAGCACCTGGAGGGGAAGCTCAGTGTAGGATAAACTAGCCAGAGTGTTTGCCTTTGCAGCTCTAGGGGAGGTGATTTCTTTGATACAACCACAAAAAATGTGCATCTGGAATGATACATAAACACAAACTAATAAGGACTTCCCCTTTATTTTCAGTGGAAGCCTTTGAGGAGGTTTCTGATAGCCTCTGCGTCCCTCAGTACAACAAAGATGGGGAGGAGAGGGTGATCCTCTTCCTGAAGATGGCATCAAACCACACGTTCAGCAAGAGCCTGGTGAAGAGGATTCAGGACGCGATCCGGATCGCGCTCTCCGCCAGGCATGTTCCCAGCCTCATCCTGGAAACCAAAGGCATTCCGGTATGTTATGAGAAATGCTGCCTACTTTTTTCTTTGTCACCTTGAATAGTAATTAAGGAGCAGTTGTCACCGCTCTTCAAACCCACATACATGGAAATTTTAGCATCTCAAAAGTGTATTCGAGCTTTATAAATAGTTTGTCTATGTTGCCTAGCAACATCTTTTCATCTCCTTTTCAGCTAAGCATGTTTTTTTGTTTTTTAAATGTGTTGCGTTTTCTCAGTGATATATCCTTAGCCTTTTAAAGGAAAATATTAAAAAGGTAATTTAACATTAGTTTTTCTTGCTATCCACAAGCTTATTTTGTTTTTATTTTCCTGTTACAAGTGACTTTCTTAGGAAAGCTGAGAGAACTCAGCAAATTCAGAAAATTGTTTTGTAAACCATTTTACTTTTACATCTGTTCAACTGCTTAAATGTAGCTCTATCATTGTAACAGTAATTAAAATTAAATTGTTGTGCTCGTGTGGGAGGAGAAATTGGTGTAGCTCAGGGTTCTGCATGCTCAGTCTTCTGAAGCTGTTCTGATACAGTGCTCGTTGTGTGAACTCTCTAGTTGGAATGTCTGTTTTTATAGTCTTCTCTGATGCTACAGTCTCCTCAACAGCTCTGAGCAGCAGAATGGGGGTGGAGAGTGTAGGTTTCCCAAGTCCATTTGCACATAAACTTGAGTTCTCCATCATTTGATACTCCTGATACCCTTTGCTTCCAGTTTTTGTGTGAAAGTGCTTTAGGGTTCAACACTACTAACCTCTGTGGTTCACACAGTGATCTGGTTCTGATTTGTTGAGTTACTTCTGCTTCAGGCCACTGTTTGCAAATAGTCCTGTGCTCAGCAGGGGATTTCTTTTTTTTTTAGACACTTAAGTTCAGGTTTTCTGGGCTGTAACTCATTTTCTGCACAAAGTGTTGAACTGGTGAACTGTGTAAATCCCCTGAATGTATAGCACAAAGTTGATGGTAGTGAGGTGTTTGGGATGGGCTGCCCCTCAGGAAAACCTCCTCAGATCATTAATTAGTTCACACATTAACTGAACTGAGAACTGAGTGAATTTTAATTACCTTTCAGATAAATGTGCCAGTGGTAAAGTGATCAAAGCTGTCTCCCATCTTCTAAAGTTTTGCTCGGAAGGGAAACCTCATGTTTTCTCCTACTCTTAGAAGTGTTTGCATCCTCATCTGCAAATACAATGTAACCCTGACACTGATTTCTGGTAGAAATAGTACAACTGTGGTGAGGTGGTTTGTAATACAAAGAATGGCTTCAATGGGAATACCCAGGTGTTTTTTACAAAAACATAGTGCAAATCTATCTTGTCTTGTTGTGACCAGATGAGCATTCTGGTCATCATCAACAAGATTTATTGATTAAACGAATTTACTTTGAACAGTCTGATCTTTTTCAAAGGGGAGAGTTCCCCTGCAGGCCACTGAGGTGTTCTGGTTTCTGGACACTTGTGAAAATTAGGTTGCCAATCATTGAGGAGAAGGAAGAAGAGTGGTTAATCAAGGTGGCTCAGGAGGGTTGGATTACACATGACCTCAGTAGATCTAAGAAGGAAAAGTTTGGTTTAGCATCAAGGTCAATATTGCAAGAGAGCATTGAGTTGAGGATCATTTAACTTGGCTCTGAGTGATCTCTAATGAAAAATGGTGATGCCTGGAGGTGAGTTTAAGTGGTTTTGGAGGCCAGGAACAACCGGAGTTCTTTGATCAGCAGATTCATTAGTAAAGCAAGTGGGGATCCTGTGCCCAGAGCAGACGGACAAAATTGAGATATTTGACAGTCAGTTTTTCCAAGTTGACACCCCAAAATGTCTGTGGTATCAGCACAAGGAAAGGGCTAATAAAGCCTTGGTGCCTATAAAAGCAGAGATCGTTCAAAACGGGGCTTAGCAGTTCCTGTTCACACGGGAGTAGTTCTTTCCCATACTTCACTAGTCAGAAATTAGTGCTCTGACCCCAAAAAGATAAGAACTAGGGTTTTTTTCTGCAATGTAATAGAACTTGTGTGGTAAAAAGTGGAGGTGAAGTCTCTGTTTGTTATACTTCGTTTTGTTTATGGTTTGTTTTGGAACATTTAGCTATAGAAGACCGTTTAAGCTCAGAGTTTCACTTTTCCCTATTAGAAAGATTGTCCATTTAAGAAAAGAAAATCATGATTTCCTTCTCCCAAATCCCAGTGCAGCTGGGCTTTATTTTTTTAACCCACCCATACAAAACTAAAAGTCGTTTGAAAATTGGATGTGTCAGAACATAAACACTAAATCTTTTTAGTGTTTATACCATGATTGTGATCTGGTTTTGTTGTTTTATACTGGAACTTGATCGTGTTCTCACAGTATTAGCAATAGGAGTAATAAACAAAAATGACATCTAAACTCTTTGAATTCCACCTACTCTTCAAGTGATTTTTCAGAAGAAAGTACTTCAAATGTAAGAGAAGGCATTGTGCTAAATTTTGATAGAGTTCTGGGAGTGGTGGGGGGTTTCATGAATATTTCCATAAAGCTGCTACATCAAAAAAAGTAATTTTATCTTTGCTGGTTTTGTTTTTCAGTACACAATAAATGGGAAAAAAGTGGAAGTAGCTGTGAAGCAAATAATAGCAGGGAAAGAAGTTGAGCAGCGGGGAGCTTTCTCAAACCCAGAGGCTTTGGACCTATACAAAAATATTCCCGAGCTTCAAGACTATTAAAGTCACTTGTTTGGGTTTTTTTTTTTGCATCTGTCTTTGTTCTGTGTTTGTTTTGTATATACCAATACTGTATGTAAAGAAAAAGCTCTATTTAATACCAGTGGTTCTTTTAAAAGAAAAAAATATTTCATGAAGTGCATTATGAAAGGCTTGGGTAAAGCTTAGCTCCCTTTTATTGGTAAAATACGCCATAAATTTTGGAGGCTTTTTCCAGCCTGGAAGGAGAAACCTGCCTGTTTTGATTTTTATATATGAGTGCATCTTTTCTGGTTAGATTTACATCAGCCCATCAAATGGGAGCACTAATAGTTGTGGTTGCAGATAGCAAGTATTTTATGAAAGAAATATTCTTTCTTTTTTTAAACTGGATTTTTAGCAACACTTTTCAATCCATGTGTTTCAATCACCCGTAAGGAATATACAGTGATTTTAACTCCTTGAACCCTGAAACATGCAAGTGGTTCTATATGTAGTGTGCATTTAAATGTTTTCATAAAGCCAAATCATAATGCACTAAACCCATTTGACTTGACTCAGAGTAATTTCAGTCTTGAAATATCTCACGGTACCCTTGAAGGTAATTGCTGCTTCATTTTGTGATGTAGCCTTCCTGTTGTTTTAAGCTTTTGGTTGGTAGACTTCTGGGGGCTCAGAAGGTGAGGGAGCAGTTGCCTCCTTGTTTCTGGGGTAACTCCAGGTTATTTCCATGGATTTTTGCATTCATTTCTCTGGATTAACATAATAGCAGTTGGAGAAGGCATTTTGCTTCCTTGGTTGAAGTCCTTTATTTGCTCTAGGGCAGAGATCCCATTTTAGGCTAACTGAGGAATTCCAGTGTGTTTGTTTATTAAAAGCTGATGGGTTTTGTAACTTTTTTTACGAAATGTCACATTGAAAGTGAAAGACAAGTGTTTTCTAGCTCTGAATCCTTCCAGTTTATAAAGGGAAAAATACTGTAATGAGCATACTAAAACAGTAAAATGGAAGCACTCAAGTATTTTGGTTTTTTTTTCATAAATACAGTTGCAGTAGTTGTATGACCCTCTGGCATCCAGTGTCTCCTGCACTATTTAAATTTTGTGGGTGAAATATTATTGTACTTACAACTGTGTTGAATGCATTCAGCATTGATAAAGAGTTAAAAATGAATTGATTCTTTATACATGTAATTATATATTACTTCTGTTTCAACTGTTACTGTCTGATTTTCATTTTCCTTTATACTGGGTGTCCTGGGATAATTTATAGCTTAATTTGTTACTGATTTTAATGGTTTTAATTCAAGTCTGACTTACTACAAAACTTTCTGTCAGTTTTATCCTGTTTTCTTGTGCAGAGCCCAAGACAAGTAAAACATTGCTGCTAATTCTGTATGCACAGTTGGCTCATTGAGAAGGTCACAGGTGAACGGGAGTGGAAGAAAATGTGCTGAAAATGTGCTTTGTGTCAGTGCAGTGAAAAGCTGTACTTTGTGATATGTTAATTTTGCTGAAAGGGACACGACTGAGCACTGGAAGGTGTGTTCTCCATTACTGAGGGCAAAATCTAGATGCTCATGTGCAGCAGCAGGTGAAAGTTTATTATGTATTTCCCCCACCCTGTGACTGATCTCAGCTCACTGGCTGAAGGCTGTTGCAGAACATGTCAAGTATTGCCACCAGTAATTTGGAAAGAATTAAACTGCCTGTAAATGCAGCTGGGGATCAGCCCCTCTCAGGTGCTGTGACTGAATTAACACAGTCGCTGGACACCCCCCACACTGACTGTGGGATGCAGAAATGCCTCATTAGCAAATGCAGCTTTAAATGTGCTGGTACTTTCTATACTGTACCAAGTCAGACCATGTGACAATACAAGTACCAAGCACCCATTAGAAAAGTGTAAAAAAACCCGAGCTACTCAGCTGCCAATAACCTATGATTAAAGGTACTTTTAAATTCCTTCCCCCTCTGGCTTGCTATATTTAAATTTTACATTAACTGTGACTTTGTATTCATTAAAACTTCATTATATTGTTCTTTAATTCATGCAGAATGTGTGGAGTTTACAAAGCCCACAGATCCTTATTAATAAGTAATTTTGGGATATTTAATTAATTAAAGATAGTTTAGAAGCACAGATATTTAAAAACATATACAGTGCCTAGAGGCTGCTTTTCTTAATCCTTTATCCTGCTGGAAACATGGGAGAAAGTGTCATTAATGGGTATAATTTGATCTCTTGCAAAAGTCAGATGTTGCAAAGCTTTTCCCATACATTAGTTACAAACAAAAATAGAGATCTACTTCTGTATTGCTTTGTGTACTGGAAGTGACTTTATATGGGCTATAAAGCCCTGATGGGTCCTGCAAACTGCTGTGCCTCACCTCATCAAGGGTCTGAGTTTCAGAAGTGCTGGATGCTGACAGCTTCTAAAAACCCAGGGATGAGAAAATTACAGAGATGAGGAGAGGTAAGTGGGTACTTGAGGCTGTGGCAGAGCTGGGAACACCATCCACACTTCTACAGTGCAGCTCCTCCTGTTCCAAATCCTGTCCTCCAGACATCCAACTTGTATTTGCCTTTGGCTGCCCATAGTGTGAGTGACCCATTTCTTTGGATGCTGCCATAGAGCCGTGAGGGTGGCTGTACTCCCTCCACCTGGGGATTGGCCAAAATATCTCTGGCACAAAAGCAGGGAGATAAAGTCGTCACCTTTTGCAAAGGAAAGGGAGAGAGCATCACTATCTGCTTCCCACCCAGGTGGGTTCTTCCTGGGACTCAGGCAGAGGATAACTGCAGTCCCCTTTGGTTTTAAGGGTGTCTTGGCAAACTGCTGGCACCCAAAAGCTTTGCTGCAGGGTCTGGCGTGGCACTGAGCTTTGGTACCATGGCATGAGCAGCCAAAATTCCTGCGAGCACCAGGCTCTGCTGTGTTCCCAAGGCATAAGCTGGGCAAACCCTGCAGAGTGTGGCCAAGTTGATGGATACTGAGCTGCCTCAGGGGTTTTATCCAGAAGACTTGATGCCTTGGGGAGTGTCAGGATGTACTTAGTTGTACCTTGAGTGTGTAGCCCTCTTTTTTTTTTTATTTTGTTGGGTTTTTTGTTGCCTATTTATAATTTGAAGTTCACAGTGTTTTGCCTGGAAAGCTCCATGTGCAGATTTTAGTGGGATGTGTGGCATGCAAATAGATCTGGCTCTGGAAATGGCTTTAAGCTCTGACTTAAATGTTGAACAGCAAAGCAATTAGAGCAGAGGAACTCCAGGCTAGGTGCTTTTCTTGCCCAGTCCTCAGCAAACTTGAGAGTGACTCTTGAATTATGGGATGGAATCAGCCCATTTGCCCTTGAGAGATGTGGTTTTATCACTCCCCTCTTAGAAATGTGCTTTTGTCAGCTCCTGTTAGAGCAGGTACTTCCCCCTCCCACTACCTTATGATTTCAATTAATTTCCCTGGTTAGTGGTGGTTCTCAACAAAATAAAATGAGCTGGTACACAGCAGCCCAAGCAGGGCATAGCTGATAAAATTGTTTATTGTTATGTGCAAGAGAAATCGGCTGTGTGAATTACTTATTCAGTGATTTTAAAAACACAGGTAATTGCCTGATGGCATGCAACTTCCCCGGGGCCATTATTGTCTTTCAGTTTAGTGCATACATATTTAAAAAGATTTCATTTATGAGGCAGAGCAGTCAGTCACACAGGTAAATGGGCTTTAAAATTAGATTTAAAATGCATTAGGAAGGAGTACCAGGGTCTCAGTCTGTTCTTGAGACAGAACTTGTAGGGTTTTGATCTGGTGTCTGTAGGTTATGGGAAAACCAGTGTCTATAAGGGAATGCTCTGGCCTGCCTTTGAGACCCTGATCAGAGGTGTTTCAGTACACAGGGAGCCTTTGGTCTTCCTACAGGAGACCTTTGGAGCTCTGCGTTGAGCAACTCTTCCACTGAAATGTTGGAGCTCATTAGTACTTTCCTGAGGTGTCAGTCTACTGTCTGGATCTTGTCCTACAGAGCTGGGGATAAATCTGAAATTGCTTAGTGCATCTTTAGCCCTTCGTGAGGAGGATATTTTTAGCTCTTAAATAACCAGGTCTTAGATAGCAACGAGATGCAACTTAACTTTCTTCTACATCTTTTGTAGAAAGAGGAAGCCACATGTCCTAACTTGTGTTCTTCCAGAAATAAAACCGGGGTAGGAATTGCTGTGAAGCATGGCCATGGTCCAGCACAGCAGCCTCAGAGCTGATGAGAGCACACACATTTTCCTTGTTGGGAATTAGGGGCCCTTTTAGGTTCCAATAATGAGATAATCAGCATCAATTTGAACACTTAGCTCTACATGATCTGTGTGCAAAGCAGGGATGACTGTTAAGCAGAGGAGAGGGAAGCTGTCTCTGAGATGCTATTAGTGAGTCAAAGAGTGTCTCGGAACAATTCCAGTTGCGGAACAATAAGATGTCCCAAAGTATTAATGCAGCAGGCTGCAGCTGTCCAACTGATTCCTCCTCGCTGCCTCTGGCCAGAGAAATTCTTCCAAACCACCAGTCAGAGATGAACTCGAGTGATGAACTTGTGTTGGTGGGGTGGGAAAAACCTTGGCATGCCATTGTTTAACTGGGTTGTGTAGCACACTATGGAGAGCTTAATTGGACCTTGTACTTCTTAATTAGAAGACCGTAACAAATTCTCGTCTTACTGCTTCTGACAAGGGGTTTTGCAAAGTTCAAGGGGCTTATCAGCATTCAGCCTGAGATTGCAGCTGAAAGGATAATGTCCCTTGGAAAAAGACATAATCTCCAGGATCAATAATTAGTTTACAATAGCATACTAAAGTACACATGTAGAGGTTCACATCAATAATGAGTCTGCTAAAAAAAAAAGTCCTTTTCAGTTTTGTTCCCTCTTCTGTAGTGATTAAAAGGAAGTTAAGTTTTGGCTGCTACAGGGTAACAGTCCTGCTGGTGGGGATAATTGTGCAATCATTGAATGGTTTGCGTTGGAAGGAACCTTAAAGATCACCTACTTGCGCCTCCCTGTTCTGTTTTAGTTTTACAAAGAGGTTGTTTCTAACATTTCCAGTCTATTGATCCACAGCCTGTGTTTTGACATGGATTGGGAGAGTATTTTCACTGTATGGCTCTGTGCCATTAGAAACATGGCTGTATTGTTCCCCAAAGCCCTGGGAATTAAGGAATCATTTAGGTTAGAAAAGGCTTCTGAGTCCAACCATTAACCAAGCACAGTCCAGTCCATCACCAAACCATGTCCATAAGTGCCACCCATTCTGGAAAATGGCTCAATCTCCACCTTGGGAATGAGAGGGCTGTTTATAAAAGCAAGCTCTGAGCTGAGTGGTGAGAGCTGGAATCAGTACCTCTGTGAAGGTGGGTAAGTGGGATGTGTGAGGCTGGAGGTGGTCACAGAGTGCTCCTCACTCTGCAGCCCTTGGCTGCTGTGGTGTTTGGGAGTAGCCCACTGCCCATTCCTAGGAGCTGCCTGTTCACTTGGGCTTTGGTACTTTGGAAGATGTTCTGGAAGCTTTTTTCAAAACCTGGTCTCACTTAACCCATACATTTCTGTCCAATGTGGACAAGAGTTCCAGCTTAGCATGATGGGCTTTTTCCCTTTCTAAAAATCAGTTTATGTGGGGTTTATGCTGCTAGAGCAGCCAGAGGAGGAGAGTCCCATCTGTTTATGATGCTGTTGCCTCTTACGATCTCTGCCTGTGTCTGCAACATCTTCCACTGCCCAGGAAAAGGTGGGTTTAGGAGCTTGCTGAGATGGGAAGTTGAGTTTCCTTGTTTTTCAGTGGATTTTAAACTGATGGAACTTTCCTGGCACAGCTGGTCCTGTGGGCACCTAGTGATGAGCCTGGGCCAGGCACAGACTGTGGCAGTTCAGCAAGTGGGGGGCTACACCCTGAAAACTCAATTACAATTAACTTATCTAACAGCACATTTATTTCCCTTTGAAAGAGCTGTATTTCTCTTCAGCTTATATTAGCTATGAAGAGGTTAGAGCTAAATGGAAATAAATTGCATAATAAATGATTTGAAGGAAACTATGAGAATTTGTGCTAGTTTAACTGACTGGGTTTAAAAGGTGAGCTGAGTTTAAACCAGTGTGACTTCAACCCTCTCCGGGGCTGAAGGAGGTGGCCTTGAGTGTACAAATGTGATACTCAGCTGAGAATTTTAATTTGCCTAGTTCTCATGTATAATAAAATATGCTAGATACATGACACTTCATGAATTAATGCAGGAGTAGAAGGCATGAAGAGAGATTCTTGTACAGGATTTGTTCTTACAATGCAAATGCCAAGCAAGGCTTTAAATGGCCCTGGCTATCTGGAATCATGGAGCCTATTTCACGCTTCACTTACGGGTTTGTTCCCATTTCCTTAACCTTTTCATTATTAGAGGGTGTGTGCATGTGTGGGAGGGAGGCAAATTAGGAAGGAAATGCCCAAACAAGCAAAGGCTCATATAAAGCCCTGCATGTGTGTGTGTGTGAGGTTTTAGCACATCGGGGGCCCTCGTGGAGGTTACCAAGTGATGAAGCAGTGGGAGAGCTTAGCCTGTCGGCCTCTGTCCTCAGGAAAGGCATTACTGAACCCTGCTGGTGTGACTGGGATTACTGGGGCTGTTGGAGTGGGGAAGGAAAAGGCCTGATTGCTCGGATGCTTTGCCTCAGAGGGAAAGCATGCAGAGGGATTTCTCTTTAACTTTGTGTAATGGAGAAAACATCCAGGTATTGCCAGGGTTGGTGCAATGCAAATAATCCATGTCTTTAACCCCTAGGGTTACATATGCTGTCGGGCTGTTGGGATCCACAGGTAAAGCACTGCTGTTCTGCCTGGGATGAGGGAGGATGCTCTGGGTGTCACAGAGAGAGCTCAGCTCTTCTCTTCTCTGGGTGACTCTGATTGTCACTCCATCTCTGTGCCGTGGCTGCACACAGGGGCTGATGGTGTCTTTGCCCTTCCTCTGCCTGACCTGCTCTGGTAACACTTGCTCAGAGACACTGGCTGTCTCGTGACACGTGTCCATGCAGTGCTGGGCCCCCTCCCAGGCCTCCAGGTGCCCTGTAAGGAAGAGATGGCAGCTTCACAAGTGATGCAGCAGCAACGAACTCTGCAGCTCTGCAGGGGTGGCTGGCCATGGCACTCTGCATCCTCCTCGCCAAAACTCTCTCCTGCCTGTGCTGAAGAAGGATCAGACCCTGCCCTGAGCAGCACGAGCCGAAGGCAGCCCTGACCACAGCATGGCTGTGCCAGCAGTTCCAGATGACATGAAAAGACACCTGCAGAAAAAACACCAAACCAAGGCTGATGGAAAGGTGAGGGAACACTGAGAGCATTAAAGACAGCTACAAACCCCCACTGATACTGGGATATGATCAGTCCCCGTGTGAAACCTGTAATTAGACTGAGAAGAGGACAGCTGCTTCTGATGGCATAAAAATATTGAGACATGACTGCAAAAGCAGAGATTTTCTCCTAATGCAGCTCAAATTAAAATGGGGGAGGGGGAATAGAGATTTTGATAGCTCATAAAAATATTTTTTTTCTTTTTTTTCCCCCTGAATCAGTTTATTATCTTAATCTTTAGGAAGTAAAGCAGCTCTGTGAATGGGAAGAAAAAAGTTACCCTCGCTGGGATTACGGTGGTTACAGGCAGCAAGTGTGCTCAATGCTAAGCTGTTTAATATCTCCAGTGATGATTCTACTCCTCTCCCACCCTTTGCTCTACCTGAACTACATGTACTTTAACCCTGCCCTGTGCATAGGGCTCTTGGCACCACGGGCTCCTGCTGAAAACCAGAACTTGCTTTCAGACTGCAAGAAGCTCTGGAAACCTCCAGACATACAAGAGAAAAGGTTGAACCCATTTCCTCCCTAGTTTAAATTTCTGCCCTTATTCCCTGATGCAAAACCTCAGTTCCCACCGAGTGCTAGATGAAATAATTACTTTCATGTACAAACAGGAGCAAAAGAAGTTCATAAGCAGTGTGGAGTCTGATGTGAGAATTCTATTAGGTTTCAGTGGGTATCTGCTTGACCTTGTAAATTGAAACTCCAAAAGGGCACTCTCTGTCTTCTCATGGTATTTAATTTTCTGTGCTTCAGCAGCAGGGGGTGAAAGGGAGCTGGAATGGGTTTATTCAAATCTGTGTAGGAACTGAATGAGACAAAAATAACTATTTTTTAAAAATGGCACTTGATTTGTGTCATAAAGATGAAGTTAGGAATATAATGTAATGGCCACTCTGAGTTGCCTCACTAACAGGCTAATGCCTGAATTTAGGATCACTGTAAATGCCATGTATGTACATTAAAGGCATTAATGTAATTAATAATTTGGGAATAGGTAATAAGCCAAGAACATCAGCTCCTGGGAAGAAGCATTTTGGTGGCAGAGAGGGTAATGATTTACTGCCACCTCCCATTGCTCCCCCCCCAAACCTCCTGCACATTCATTATGCCTTAAATATTCTCACATTGAGGATTTTTTTCCAATGGTCTAATTATAAACTTCATTATAATTGTTCATTAGTTTTATTTTCTTCAATTAGCTTAACAAGTTTCCAGATGAAATACAAGACTGGCAATTAGCTTGATGTAATTGTAATGAGCCACTCAAACTGGGTCACCAAATATGTTCGTTTATAGCACTTCCCCCTCCCCCCCACAACTGGTGAAAAAATAACAAAAATACTCAGAGCATCTCCTGATCTGAGGAGTGGAAACTTCCGACTCATTTATTAGAGTAGAAAAAAAAAGAAAATCAATTGTTTTGCTCTTGGTAGCTCAGCAAGGTGCAGCCCAGGTACAAGGGTTGCCCTGGCTTACCCAGACATGGCCTGCAGCTGAATGGGGCCACTGGCACCCCCCTGAGCCCTTGTCCTGCTGAATAAATGAGTCACTTGAGGTGCCAGGAGGGAGGTCAGCTCTGACCTAGTGTCTATTTATCTCCTCAGATCCCAGAGAATTCCATGTTGTAGTGGTTTGTGGCAGAAGGGACCTTGAAAGATCATCCAGATTGCACCTGTCACCAAGGGACAATGACAACAGTGCCCTGATGGAAGCTGAAAGGTGAAACTGCTGCCTAAAGAGGGGAAAGAGTGTGAGCTGAGCTGCCCCTTTTGGTGAAGGGTCTTGGGAGGCTTTGGGCAGCCCAAGAACTTGGTTTGAGCCACTCTGGTAGGATGGTTTTGGCCAAGTTCAGCCCTGCACAGCAGCAGGTTTTGCTGTGAGCTTTGTATAACCCTGAGCTTTCCTTTTTTTTTGGCCAGACTTCTCTTTTGCCACGCAGTGCTCGGATCTGCTCCTGTTAAGTAGCTGCTTAGCAGCAGCTCCTGGCTTGTATGGTCCAGTGGATTTACAGCAACCTCCCTTGGAAGATAATTCGGGCAGGAGCGATTATTTGGTATGAATAATTCCTCCAGCATGTTATGCACGTGACATCTAAATCACAACTAAATTGCAGGGATGAGCAGCACAGTGGTGGCTCCTTAGCAAACTTAAGTGGTGGCATTTAGAGGACTCATCCCTGGACTTGGATTTCTCTGGGATCTTGTCCTGCATCTGACCGACAAAACCACGATAAAATATTAAACCAGCGCAGAGAATACAACTACCTGTAAGTAATTCATAAAACACCGCTGTGATGGCAAGAGCAAGGGCTGATGAAGCTGTATGCCAGCCTAAATCCATACCTCTTCCCTGGAAAAGGTTGTCTACCGAGCCCATCCCTCATGGATGGAGTTTGGCGGTCTACTGGCTCAACCTCTTAAAATTTCAGCCAGGGACTTTGTTCCATGCAGCAAGGGGTAGAGGAGGGGCTCGTCCTGGCGGAAAGGCAAATCCCCCACCTCAGCGCACCGACAGCCGCTCTTTGCTCCGCAAATCCCCTTTGATGCGGCGCTGTCTCTTGGCTCTGTCTCTAATTATCCGCGCTGCCAGCTGGGAGGCGGCGGTGTCAGCGCTCCGCTCGCTGAGCGGGCTCAGATTAAAGACGCCGACGGCGCAGAACGGGAGAAAATTCACACCTCTGCCTTTCACGCCACAGACAGCTCCATCAGCTCTTCAAACACCATCCAAAGGCATTGTTTGGCTTAATGAACGCACCCGGAGGTAGCGTCTGCCTCTGGGGCTGCTGCACAAACGCGCTCTCGCTCCCGGCGCGTCCCGACGGCTTTTTTCACCCCAGCCTCCATGCCCCGACCTGACCGTCTGCAGCACCGGGAAAGCCTGAGGGCTTTGCTGGATGGAGGGATGCAGGAGCATCCGCTATGCCACGGGATGTCCCCTGCCTGCATGGAACAGGTGACACCAGGCACAAGGGAACAATTCCAGAAGCTGGGATGTGTCTGTGTGCCTCCCCCCTGATAGCTGTGGGCTGTGACCCACCAGCAGGACCAGACTGCCCGGTCCAGGAGAGGGCTGCACTTGAATAAGTCCTGCTAAGAGCCTCTCTGCTCCTAATTCACTTTGCGCACTTTGTATTAGTTTTATTCCTACTGGGCTTAAATCAGGTAGGGGCAGATGTAAACAGGCTTGTAATAAGCTGCTGAAATCGCGAAAGGGCTACGTTACACGTGGCTTTGCATTTGATTCAAGTAGTTACAGTCATAATATCCATTAATTTTTGCAGTGCTCCTGGGGGCAAAAGTCTCTCCTGTTTATTAGAGAGACCTAAATTTCTAAGGATCCCGGTGCTCGACACAGCCTGCTTGGCACTCAAGCTGTGAAAAAAATCCCCTTGTTTACACAGCTGATGGCCTCGGGTGGGGACGGTCCTGGCACCGGGGCCACCTCCCCTGCGTTTTATTTAAGGCTCTGAAATGCTCCTGCTTCGAGATCCCAGAGCTCCGCTGAGAGGCGAAGGGTGGGCGGAATGCTT
>VXAY01007103.1:2138669-2149576 GCA_013399855.1 Oxyruncus cristatus | reverse complement strand
TTTTTTTTTACTTATTGCTTAGCCACATTAATGATAATCTTTTCCCTGATATTCTCTCCTCCTGTGTGGGTAGCTACCATGGTGAGATTGGGCTGTGGGTGTAATTCTTCCAGCGCTCTGAGTGCTTAAACATATGGAAACCCACTCTGAAACAGTTTGTGGCTGCAAACCTACCGACGTACCCATCCCTCTCCGCTGCTCTGAGTCCTCCCTGCACAATGTGCGCTTTAGGAACTCGCAGTGCGCTCTCCGCTCAAGCTGTGAATAACGAATCCGCTCCCCGCCTGCGCCTCTCTCGGCTGTAGCATCCCTTTGCTTTCGTAGCGGAGCTCTGCCCCTGCCCTGTCCCACCCCTGGCGTGGACCGCAGCAGTGTCTGTGTGTGGAGAGGGGGTTTGGAATCTGCGGAAACCTCTTCCGCAAGGGGCGAGCGGTGGCAGAGCCCGGGAACGCCTCCCTCCGGGGCTGTGCGGGTCTTCCTGCGGCTCGCTGCGATCCGACTCGGCTTTCTCCTCTGGATTACAGGGGTTAACGAACCACATCTTGGTTTGGGTTGTTGCAGACGGGAGAGACACCTGCATGAGTCATGCCGCGGTGCTGCCATCCCTGCAAAGCTCCCGGCTCACACAGACGGTCGCGTTGGGCTCTTGCCATTTTTCTCTATTTATTTGCCTTTGCTCCCTCCCTTCCCCCCCTTGCCCGCGCTGGCTCTGGGCAGGCTGCGTTTCGGGGACCGGAGATGCACCAGGCTCAGTTTCTCCAGCCTCTTCAAAGCGGGTGGCATTTGTTCGCCTGTCAGGCAGGTCCCCTAAATAGCTTCGTGAAGGTCCAATTAAGAGATCACTCTCCTGCCCCGGGTCTCTGGCGGCCCGGCTGCTGGCGCGCACGGCTGCGAGCAGAGGGTGTGCGTGTGTGCTTGGCAGCCGAAGGCCGCTCACGCTGAGCTCGAGGATGTCTCTCGCTGGCAGCAGGCCCCCGTTTGTTGCTGGCATCTAGGCAGGGTTTTGGCCGCCTTCCTCGCTGGCGGCGGCGGAGCTGTCTCCGAGGTTTATATGAATAGGTATCCTGTGAGTGGCATGGATGAGTTACCTGAATATTTTGTTTTCCTGCCCGGTGCTGTTCTCCCCCGGCTCGCTCCCCTGCCTTGCACCCCGGAGCAGGTGTGGGAACGCGGGAATGGGGCGTGCAGAGCTTATTGAACAGGCTCCTTCGGCCCCTGTAGGATGTGCCTGGGCTGCTGTCATCCGAGCGTGAGGAAGGACCTGCGAATTGCTTTTAGACTCTGGCTCCAGGGAGGTGTGGGTGGAGAGACATTATGCTTATTTTATTATGTGTCCCTGTATCACTCTACATAATATGGGGGCACTTTTTATTCAGAGGCTCTTTAGGAAGAGAAATGAAAGACCTGTATTATCTACCCTACAATAGATTTGCAGAACTGTTGAAATGTGGGTTATTTTCCTCAGATTAGTGCAGATCTCAACAGTCTGTGCAATGGCTGTTCAGACTGATGTGATTTGGGGGATAGTGGACTGGGGGCAGAAGTCTGAAATATACTGCCTCTTGCTCCAGCATCCATTAGAGCAATATATTTCAGATACCCTGATTTTACTTCCCATCAGTGTAAATCTAGAGCAGCTCCTCTGAAGTCAGTGGAGCTACTCTGGATTTATGCATTGTTGCTGTGATCAGCATTGGGCTCTCTGAGAATGCAGGAGGCAACTGTGTGACTTGCCCTGTACAGCATTTTTTGCTTCAGCATCTCTTGTCACCAATGCTGCAGCCTCTTTTTCGTATTTGAAATGGGGAAGTCCACATCACTGACTGGTTTTGGGTTTTGACTGTTTTCTTGAATTTGCTAGGCTTGGTCACAGAACTCCATTCACCGACACCTGACTCTTTGGCTGATCAATGGAGTCTCTTGAGGTTTGAATGTCAAAATAGTTACATAAAAAAAAAATCAATAAAGTGCAATTAATTCAGTGTATTTCATTGCTGGGAATGATAGGCACTCCCAGCCCTATTATCTCCATGTTTAAAGCAGCTTAGCGTGGTGAGGAAGGTACAAGCCCAGGAGCAGCTGTACGAGGTCAGAGCAGAGGGGTTGCTGAGGCTGGGAGAGGGTTTGTGCCTCGGGAAGGATTTTTGGATCAGGGATGCATTCCTGAGCCAGAGATGGCTCCATTTGTTTAATTACTGTGATGGGTTTGCAATCATGGATTTGGTTGCTCTTGGAGCCCAGGCAGGTGTCTGGTGTGCACAGTCCCTGGGCGAGGACTCCCTTGTTTCAGAGCATCCGGGGAGAAGAGTCTGTGCGCCAGGACCATGGCAGAGGGATTTGGGTTACACGGGGCTTTAGGGTATGTAGGGTTTAGCCATTGCCCTCTGATGGGATGGAGATTCCACCCTGCTGAGACCACGCTGAGTGGGGGTCCTCCTGCCCTTCTCTGTAGCTCCTCAGAAACGTGCTTTGCAGCCAGGTTGCTCAGGAGACCCGGGCTGGCTGTGTCCCAGCAGGGTCCCTCTGCTGAAGGGTGGGGGAAGCAGAGGGTGTCACTACTCAGAGCATTGGGTTATGGCAACCCAAGTGCTGCTCGTCCTGGCCTCGGTGGTTGGTGCTGGTATGTAGCAGGAGTTTTGCTGTGATGGAGAGGTGGCTTCACCAAGCCATGTCTCTCGCTCGTGCAGGTGGCTACAAACCTGTGCTCTCTCAGAGGTGTGACCAGGGAAGGAAGGGGAGGTGACAGTCTCCTACATCCTGCATGAAGCAAGTGAAACTGAGGTCTTCTGGCCTTAATAAACCTCCCAGTGAATGAGAAGCCATCCCGCTGAAGAAAATACCATCAGCTCAACAAATTTAATCCACAGAACTTGGTTCCCCTTTCCCTTCCCCGCCTAAACAGAACTAATGTTTGTTAATGGCAAGCGGTGACTTGGTTTGTTGGCACAGCATTAGCTCTTACCCCTGTCAGTGGCTCAGCTGATGTGCTGGCACGTGGTGCCTTCCCGACTACGGCTGTCAGATCCTCTCTCACTGGAGTGCCACGGAGGCTGGGGAGTGTGAGTTACCATGTGGTGCTCTAGATGTCGTGGAAGATGCTTTGATTTCGTGCTGTCGGGAGTTTCCCGGCTGGCATTTCAGAGGAAGCTGTTCCCACGTGAGGATGGGCAGGCAGAAGTTACAAGCAAAGAGGTCCCTGGAGATAACTTACGGGAAGGGATGGGGATTGCTCAGTGTCTGGCTTTCCCTGGGTGTTCCCATTCCCCTCTGTGACGTGGAGTGCTGCAGTGGGATGTAAAGCGAGGGCTGCTTGGAGTGTGTGTGGTGGGTAAATTCAGTGTGGAAGGACTTCAATGTCTGTGCAGGAGCCTGCACGATGGACTTGAGTCTCAGGTGCAGCGTAAATATTAACATTTCTTCCACACTATCCAAAAATTCTCTTGCAGCACACTTTGAGCTTTTCTTTGTTTACATAAATATATTTGTTTCTGACAGCATTCACAAAGCTTCATGAATTTATGATGTGCTCCAGATTCAAGCACACTTTCTTTTTTCCTTTTCTCTTTTTATCCCTTTTTATTCCCAACCCCCAACCACTCTTTCTTTCCAGATTTTGGTGATGGAATGGCAAGAGGTATGCACAATTCAGGAGGCTCATGTAACCGCCCTGGGCAGCTTATGGCTTAAATCTGGAGTGTGACGCTGTTGAGAGGCAGTGTAAACACCATCTTTCATGGAAATCAGTTTGTTCAAGTTCAAAAGCAGCTCAGCCTCCCCACTTGATCAATTTGCCTGTCACAGGAGATGACTTTGAAAAGTGACGATTATATCCTGTCTTGTCTCTTGCAACTTCAGGCAAAGGAATGAAAATGAAGTGCAGCATTTGATTTTAACTCTTTTATTCTGATTTTTTTGGCGATGGTCGTAGTCAGGGGCGAAGCAAAGGGGTGCCCTGAGGGGTGAGGGATAGCCAGGGATGGAGGGGTTTCCACCGGGCTGCCCTCTGCTGAGTAAACTAATTGGAATCTGCACGTAAACCAGCTCTGCTCATCTCACCGTGCCTGCACCAGCTGGCCCTCAGGAGCTGCTCTGCCCCATCGCTTCCCTGAGGTGGAGGAGCAGACCTGCAGTGGCAGGAGGATGGGCTTTTGGTGATAAAGGCGCTAAATCTTGCAGAGAGGGTGCTCGGGGCCACGTCCTCCTGCCCCAGGGAATGGTGCTGCCATCCAGTTAAAGGCTCTGCAGGAGCCAGAGCACTCCTTGTGAGGAAGGGGTGCTGTAAAACCCCACCCTTGTTAGACAGTTCTAGCTTGACATCAGTGACAGTGCCACAGAGTTGCCCTGGACGGGAAGAAAAATCCCACTGATGCAATTCAAACTGGGGCTAAAGGGAGAAGCAGGGATGAAAATCCTTATTCTGGGCAGGCCAAGAGCTTCAGGAGGCTTCAGAGATGATGTTTCCATTGTGACCAGGCCACTGGATGGTGTGGGAAGTGGTGCCTCTGGCCAAGCAACTGTCCCCATCCCCAGCCAATTAAACCACGCAGGGGTAACAGGTGCCCTAAATACACAGTGCTGGGAGAGTTTGGTCACGGGCTGAGGGAGCCCTGGGGTGAATCAGCCTGGGAAAGAAAAATATTTCTGCTAGAGAGGGGGAAAATGTCACCCTCATTGCCCGAGAAATAAAATCCTTTAGAAGGTTAAATGAGAGGTGAAGTTATCTTCATTTTTTTTTTTTTGTTTTGCTTGTATGGAAACATTTCAAAAACAGATGGCACAGCAGAGATTTATTTCCCGTTAAGTGCAGAGGGCTGGTGCACAGGACCTTATCTGCTTGTGGGCCCTGCAATAAACCTGCCAGCAGGTGATTTAAATCCAGTTTTTCTGATTGGGAGAGTAGTGGAAGGAGCAGGGTTTATGTTACCTAGGAATTTTATGGGCAATGCTAGATTTTTAAGATGCAGAAATGATCAGGGCATGGCTCTGTAGCTCCAGAGACGTTCATTTCTTTCATAAAGGATCTTCCCCGAGTCAGAAAACCGAACCATTTTCCATTATTTAGCAGCTGAGCTGCCAGAGCCAGCTGTTTGCATGAGTGACAGACGCAGCTACTTTATATCTCAGTTTAGGAGTTGTTGTCAATTAGCCACAGCTTTTGCTTAGCAGCAAGACCTTTTGCCACAACGGGGAAGGAGGGCTGTCTAATGGATGCTGCAGCTCTTGAAAGGAACATTTATGCTGCAGCTCAAAAAAAAAAGGATGAAACTCACACTGAAAAAAGTCAGAGTCCATGCACCCAAAAAGGGAACCCTTGAGCAGATGGAGCAGGTTTCTATGCAACAAGCAGTAATTAGAAACTCGGCAAACAGTCAGTAGCTGCTGCCTGGTTTTTGGTACCTGGATTTTTGATTGAAAAAGAAGCAAATCAGAGATGAGTTTTGGAAGGAGCCGGTCTGGATGTCTGCATGGGGCAAGTCCCTGGCCAGTGTGAGCACCTGATCTGGTGAGAGACAACAGTCACCCACCCACGGTGCCTCTGTCCCCGAGTCCATGGGGCTACAGCAGTCTGCAATGTCACCGGTGGCTTTGAAAGGCACTTAGAGAGAGGGGGGTAGAGGGGACCAATAACACAAAGTCTAATTATCTCTCACTGAGTGCAAAAAGGACACAACGCACACCTTCACTGTGAATCAGGCTTTGAAAAGGTTGTAGCAGAGGTGCCCAGAGAGGATGGTAAGAGCTCTCTGGAAGCAGCAGAGCTCTGTCAGGGCAAGCTCAAAGGCCAGTGTGCCTCAGCCATCCCCAAATCATGGGAATTCGAGCTGGAAAAGTTGGCGAATGAGCTGCCTTTCCCATCTCCAGTGGCTGCTGGGTACAGCCTGTTCCTGAGCGTGGCTGGTTTTCAGGGATGCAGCAGGACTTCTGCTGCTTCCTTTGGTAGAGCTCTTCACAGCCCATTAGACCTCTCCTGTATCCACCTCCGGTTTTCCTTCTCTGCTTCGTCCCATCGTTTATCGGATGACCTGAATCCCCAACTTTCCATCCCTGTCACCCATCCAAAACCAAAGCCAGGCAAATCCGTTAAATGGGGACAAACGGTTAGGCAGAGAGTGGGAAGGGCTCTGAAGAGGGAGCTGGGCCTGGCATGTAAATACCTGGCATGTAAATACATTTACAGCTGGAGGTTATTTGGAGAAGAAAGGGCAAGGACTTGAAATGCACGTGGTGATGAGCCATAGATTATGCTCTGAAAACACTCAGAAGGCAGTTACAGTCCCACTGTCTCATTCATCTCCCACTAAGACATTCTGCTCCAAGGTGTTTGGAAATAATGGAGTAGCTTAGTTACTAACATGATTAAATCCTCATCTCTGACAGCTATGAGAATTAATATACAAAGGTTTCCTTTTTTTTTTTTTTTCCTTTCTTTTAATGCAGCTCAGTTATTCATTTCCTGTCTTTCACTTAGGAGTAGTCCACTGAAAGTTATTAGCATGAGTATTGGTGCAAAAAAGGCTCAACTCCATTAAAGAGGAGAAACAAGGAAGAGAAAAACATTAGATAGCATGAATTTTATTACAGTTGAGGCATTTTTTTTTTTTTTCTCTTCAAATCCATCAGTAATCCGTCATTCTTTCACCTGTAGATCTCAAAGGGCTTTAGAGAAGAGAGTGGGCACCATCAAAGATGTGGTCTGTCCTCTCCATCATCCCCATGAGGGGCCCTGGTGCAGCAGCAGAGAGAACAGAGGTGTTGGGTGAAGCTGAGCTCTGGGGTTATTTCTTGATGACAGCTGACTTTTTATGCTGCTGCTCTTTGAGGAGTGAGGCTTCCTTTGGATGTGAGCCTGCTGAGGTGGCATGGCCGGTTGGTTGGCCCTGGTGTGCTGAACCCTGCTTTGGCACCATCTCTTCTTCCACGTCTCAGCCCTGGCTTGTTTTGGTGTCTGAGCTGCTTGGCATCTCCAAGCTCCATCCTTAGTGGTGCTGAGGCCTGTGGATGAGTGTCAGGGCTCTCTTGGGCTGCCCCAGAGTTGGCACCGTGAGGCTGAGTGCCATGGGTTATGTCAGGGAAGGGATGAATTAACACTTGGTTCTTCTGCTGTATGTGATTTGCACCTGCTTGTTAAAACTGCTATGGGAAGTCATAAGCAGACATGAAGAGATGGAGTTAATGTTCTTTGTTGCTAAATCAAAGACAGCTCTACAGAGCAGAGCCCACGTGATGGTGCTCACCCCTCACTTCCCTGGTATGATGGAGCTGGGCAGCCCATGGGGATTGGGGACATCTTTTCAGGGATTGCACTGAGGAGCTGTTCTTCAGACATATCCCTTTAAACCCCAAATATCCATGTTGTGCACCTTATTTCACTTATAATAGTGTCATAATGAGATTGCTGGTGTCTGCTGTAAGCCCTGGGGGATGCAGAGCTTTGACAAGTATCAGCTCCTGGATACATCTTCAGCTATGTCTTATCAAAGCCTCCTGCTTATCCAGATTTAAAGTGTCTTCTCCCCTTTCTCTTGAAAGCGTATTGCAGCCCAGCACATTAAAGGCATTAGAAGGCTTTATTGCATTTAGCCAATTAAAAAAAAGGGGAGGTCAAAGAGAAGTCATTGCTTTGTTTCCTGCACCAATCAGCAAACTTTTAGATGGTTTCCCAAACTGCCCTAGGCCCTCTTTCCCCACAGCTCACCTGCAGTATGACAGTCCCACCTTGCCTTCCTGTGCCAGCGATGCCAATAAAGACAAGCCCAAGTGTATGCCAGCAGCCAGGCTCCCCGTGTCCCCTGGGCAAATGCCCCATGCGTGATTCCCAGCACTGAGCCCGTCCAACACGAGCAGTTTCCTTTTGTCAGGGCTGCAAACCCTTCATCCCTCCCCTGTGCCCGTGGTCTAATGTGTTCAAAGAGCTGCTGATAAATTCCAGCTCTCCTGGCTGCTCCCAGCGTGTGGCTGATGCTCAGCCCCAGCTGAAGACTGGGCTGGGTGGGGAGAGGAGAGGGTTTGCAGCTGGGCAGGCTGAACCAGTCCTGTATTGCTGCAGTTTCAGCTGCTACCTGGACTTGTGTCCGAGGTGATGATCGTGGTGGGACAGCGGCCAGCGAAGGGCTGAGAGCAGGAGCAGCTCCAGCTCTAATGTGTGTCCATCAAAATGCTCCCCTGTTAGGTGTGCAGAGTCTGGGAATTGCTGTATCAGGCTCCAGTCTGTGGGACTTCATCATGTGAGTTATTATCTCAAAACACAGTTATCTTCCCTGAATGGCAGGCTCCTATTGAAAACGATCTCTTTCAGCAGGGCACTTGCATTTATTTACTGCGCAGCTTCTCCCATTAGTATAATCATTACTCCTTGGACTGGGTTTGAATTCAGAGCATCCCACTGTGGTACTTAAAGAATTAATTAAAGCGATGAAAGAATTCCTCTAAAGACTTCTATGAATTGGTCTGGTTGAAGTGTTTTAGCTTTGCTTCAATTGGTGCAGCTCTTGTCAAAGGATTGTGAGAAAATGCATGGGTCAGTGATTTAGATGAGGCAAATTACGTTAGAAAAATTGATTTGATTTAGAAAGTGAGCTTTCAGATCACAGGGAATTGCCTGCTTCTTTCTCTGCCGTGCTGATGCTCCCTGAAGATGAGCAGAGGCAGATAATTCAGGGTTAAAGTAAGTGGTTGTTGTAAAAGGTTTGTCAGAGAGCGGAGGAGAGATGGGCTGACACATATCTTTAGATAAACGATTATTGACCCATATATTGCTATCTGCGCATCAGCTGGAGTTACAGACGGATGAGGACTCTTAAAGACACACTCACAGGCCGTTCACAGCCTTGCTAAAGAACTGGGTCCCCGTTTTTAGGTTTCAGTTTGGTGTCCCCCCCTCCCCGAGAAATGGCTTTTCCATACAGCACATCTTCAGAGCTGGCACGGATCTGGGAACGGGTGCTGTGTGGCTGCTTTAGCCAGCCCAGTGCCTGCCTTGCCTGGCTCTGTGCTTAGTCATTCCTGGGGCTGGCAGTTTGCTTTTCCTGGGGTTTTTCACTTCCTCAGATCAAACTGAGTGTTTCCTCCTTCTGTCCCTTGTCCTTGTCTTAAAGGGGCTGCGGTCCCTGGGCTGCAATAGGATGGTGCCCAACAGTGGGCTCGTCAGGCACTGTCCCCTTGGAGGATTGGTTCCTAAAAAGCACCTTCTGAATGAGCAGTTCCCTTCCAGAATGCTGAGAAGTTTCTTTTGTGTTCTTCTCCCGGCCAGCTGTGTTTTGCCTGTGAGAACAGTGGTTTGCAAGTGCAGTGACTGCTGTCCAGAGACCCAAATTGTTCACAACTGTTTGTGAGCTGCTTTGAATGGGCTTGACCTGTTTGCAAGGGAAGAAGGGATGAAGTCTGGCCGCCTTTCAGTTTTCACTTTGTAAAGTTTTTCTTTTAAAGAATAGTTAAGGAGATGACTTCTGCCTAGCACGTGCTTTTTGTTTCTTTCTCACCACGCAGGAGCCTTTAAATTCCAGAGTGTTTGCTGGAATGCTGGAGAGACCCAATTTTTGATGTGGCTTGTGCTGGTGGCATTTCTCTCCATATCATCACCACCAGCTCCCTTGGCATGAAAATCGAGGTGTGGGGCTCTGGTGTGCCTCTGCTATTCTCTCTCCCCCAGGGTGGGCACGGGAGAGGTGCAGGGCTCGTGTGGTACTGACATGATGGGGTCCAGCCTTCAGCTCAGAGGGTGTGTGCACATTCCTGTGCCGTGCAGAGAGCCCCTTCCGTAGCCCAGCTTCAGGCTGGGAAGTGAGATGACAAGTGCAAGGAGAGAAATGATGCTGGAGAGCGCTGGAACGGAGCCTCCCGCCAGGCAACTGAATTCAACGCTGCAAAAAGAAGTTGCAAAAGTAGCAATCCATCTGTCCACTTAGTGGGAGAAGCCTAAGATCATTTCACAGTAATCAGCCCCCTGGTGTTCAAAAAAAACCCAACCAAAAATACTGCAGGTTTTTGCTTTAATGTGGGTAACTGGCAAAATCTGAAGCACATTAATGTTCTCAGAGGCTGTGTTGGGTTTATTTCCCTCTTTTTGACAAGGAGGAGCTGTACCAAGTTAAAGAATAATATCAGAAACAATGGGTTGCCTTTCCTTTTTTAGATACCATGTTTCTGCTGTACGTTTCAGAGGACTTCTGTCCTCCTTGAAACTCTCTGGGTGATTACCAGCAGAGTTATTGGCAGGTGGATGTTTTTCTGCAGGGGCAGTCGGACAGTGAGCAGTGTCATCATCACATACCTCATGGTAACACATTCCCAAGCTGATGCATTAGGCAGGTGCATTGCCCTGCTATGGCTGCTTGGCTGTATCAGTGTCTTTGTTAAAAGCCACAACATTCAGGGATTTTTATTTGGTTGTAAATTTTTTTTTTTTGGGGGGGGGGTGGGGGGTTTTTTTTTTTTTTTTTTTGGGTTTTTTTTGTAATCTCTCTTTTTTTTTTTTTTTTTTTGGGTTTTTTTTGTAATCTCTCTTTTTTTTTTTTTTTTTTTCTTTCTGCTTAACTGAAAGGACAGAGAGAGGAAACAGGCTCCAAAGGCACCACTTGGTTCTTGCTTATGTCATTGGACAAGCACTGAGTTGGAGGAAGACCGTAGAGATTTCTGCCCCCACGTATGGAAGTGTTCATTCAGATTAACGGAGAGGTTACACATGGTGGGGTTTGAGCATGCCAAGCTCAGTGCCACAGGTTGGCCTGGTGTTTGGGGGTGGTTGGGGCTGCAGGGAGCAGAGCTGGATGCTGAGCACACGAGTGAGGCGCAGGGCGACTTTGCTGTGCGACCAGAGTCGCTGAATTGCAGCAGATGCTTTGCTGCTACACAACAATTTGTAATTAAAACACAACTTGCCATCCTGATTAGATTAAGCGGTTAAATTC
>VXAY01007103.1:2052741-2134919 GCA_013399855.1 Oxyruncus cristatus | reverse complement strand
TTTTTTTTTTTTTTTGGAAAGCCTGATCTGGTGCTTGTTCAGGGGTCACTGACGGGAACCCTGTGCCAGCTGGTGGTGCCCAGAGGCTGTCACCCTGTGGTGGCCTTGCCTTGGCTCATCCAAAATGAGCTGCAGGTCCTTGAACAGGTGTGTGGATCTCTGCTAGTTGTTGGCAGCTTTAATCAGAAAAGCAGGATCAAGCATCAGCTTATCCTTTTATCCCAGGAGGTGTTTGCTTCGGGCTGATGATGAGGGAGATGACCTGTGTTGTCCCTCACTGTTTATCTGCAACCTTTCACTGGCAGCGAATGCAAAATCCTTCCTATGCTGTTGGGAGGACCTCTGGGGATCATGGTTTCCCCCCACACCCACACCTCACTGCTACTTGTTTTTAAGGCTGGACGAGGTCCTTCTTTGTGAGGGAGCCCATTCATCCAGAAGCCTTCCAGGTAGGGATTTCTATGGTTGTGTGTGGATGTTTTTCTGCCTTTTTATCTGCAGGGGAAAAAAAAAAAAGTGATTCTGAGCACTGCTGGTGAGAGAGGGCATCCAAGTAGAAATGCAAACCCCTCTAAAAAAAAGAGAATTAAAACCCCTGCTTTGTTTGTGTGGAGGTTTAATTGTCCAAGCTGTGTCAGTCGTTTCACATGACTCCAAGTACATGGTGTTTCAAGATGAAGAGAGTGCCCAGGGCTTCCCAAAAATGGCTGTGAAAGTAAAATAAGTGCTTGTGTTTGAAGAACAATACGGGGTATTGTTTATTTGTGCCCCTAATTAGAGGGAGATGCAAGTGCTCTGATTCCCATATTTTAAGAGCAACATTCAGCCAGTGTGATGGACAGGGAGGATGAGAAGAGACTGCTACAAGCCAACAGCAGCAAACTCATGAAGCAGAGCTGGAGACAGCTTTAAAGCTATGAACATAATTGCCTGAGGAGTCTGCCAAGGAGCCAGATGCTGTAAAATGAAAGAATAACTTCCATGGCTTGGCATCTGTCTGTGATCTGGGGAGAGGAGGAGGAGCAGGGGAACTACGTGGAGGAATGGGGAACGGTGGCTCCAGCTGCAAAAAGGAGACCTCTGAAAAAATTTTTCGTACTGGTATTTTTCTATGGAGGAGAGTGAACCTGTTGTAAAGAGGAGAGGTGAGGGTCAATGTGCTTGTCTTGTGGGGTGTTTGACCCTATTCTCCATGTTTGATGTCAGTATTAGAAGGTTGCTGGGAAGATCTGGGTGCTGTGGCAGCTTAAGCAGGTGGTGATAAATGAAGAAGATGTGACTGGGCTGAATTCTAAGCCTTTTGGGACCCATTTGTGCCCAGAACCCTACAGAGTGCTCAGTTTTCCATGCACGGGCAAGCTCAGTTAATTTTTAAAATAAGTGGCTACATGTGACTCGTCTGAGGTCAGGTCGCTCTTGGCAGTACTCTAGTTTAGAAAGCCAAACTGGAAAGTTTCTGTTATTTTTCTCCCCAATTTAG
The DNA here is from genome assembly GCA_013399855.1 of Oxyruncus cristatus. Classification (NCBI taxonomy): domain Eukaryota; kingdom Metazoa; phylum Chordata; class Aves; order Passeriformes; family Cotingidae; genus Oxyruncus; species Oxyruncus cristatus. The sequence goes on along the minus strand of VXAY01007103.1, from coordinate 2,133,439 downwards.
TTTTACAATTGCTATTAAAATAATTGCAGTCCCAGCAAAGGTGAATATCTGGGTTTGACATAAACAGTACACGAACAATATCCCTCATTTACATGGTATAAAACCTCTGCCACACAACACATTCCTGATCGTAAGGGAAAAATAAAAAGCCTTTGTGGGAAGGGGAGCAGAAAATCAGCTGGGATCCTCATGCACTGAGTACGTGGGGATAACAGCAGCAGTGATGCAATCTCCTTTCTGCTTGTGCTTGAGCCAAACACCCCAGAAGTGATAATAATGGTGCTGCTCATGGGGCATCTTCAAAGCCATGCAAGTGGTGCTGCCCAGTGTGCATAAACATAAGGTGCTTCTCCCAGCTGGGAAATAAAGGCAGGGAGCAGTGATTAGAGGGTTTAGGGGAAGTTCGTGTGATTTCAGGCAAGGGTAGTGCTGTTTTTAAACCAGGGAGAGAAAGGAGATCTTTTTCATGAATTAGACTTTTCCCTCCCTATTTTAACAACCTTATGTTTTCTACTCTTATTTGGCTTTAATCAGCAGAGAAGACATTTAACATACTCCTTGGGTGCACAGGAGTGAGATGGAGGTGGAAGTGGGATGAAGGGCTTGGGACTGGGGGGCATCACTGGCATCCCAAGGGGCCTGGCGGGGAGCAGGATGGAAACTGGAAGCGGCTGGGGGTGAATTCAGCCCCTGCCTCTGTGTGGTTGTGGCAGCCTCCTGCACGTGTGTCCTTGTTTGTAAGCAGCTGTGGTTATTTTGCCTCAAAATAACAAAGCCCTTTTTTGCAAGCAGGGGTGGGGGGGAGGCCTCTGTGTTGCTGCAGCTTGGGGACACAGTCATGTGCAAGTCAGAGAGCCACATCATGTTGAGTTCTGAATGACTCTGCTTATTAATATAATAAACCAGAGGAACACACTGTCATGACAGTCTCTGTAGCGAGAATCCGGGGGGTTATTTCAACCAAAGCACATTATATCTTTCTGTCTCCTGAAAATTGCACCCTGGAGGTGTGGGCTGGAGGGTAGGAACATTTAACAAGGGCTTGCAGGAGTTTTTATGCATATCGTGGTCTCCAGAGCAGTGCTTTGCTGTCTGAGGTTTTATATCTTTCCATCACTATAGTTAAGTTCCTCAGACATGACAAGAAGGAAAGCATTCTCTCTCTCTTTTATTTTTTTTTCCCCTTCATTCCTGGGTTTCAAGATGAAGTTTTCTCTGCTATAGCACTGATAGAAGACCTTTTCTTCAGATGCTCTATATGAAAACATGCTGTCATCCTCTTTGAAAGCTGTGAAGTGTGTGCATGTATATGTATATTCTATATACACACATACTATAGAGAGATACATGTGTGTATATATAGATTTTTTTTTCCCCCCTCTCTCTCAGATAAAATAGTCTTTTCTCATCTCTTTAACTAAAACTGAGTGTTTGTTAGGTGATGGAAGATAAAATTCTCACCAGGGACCCTTATGGGCTCACAACTCTATCTGCTGTGATTTCAAGGGCAATAACACTCCTCTCCTGCACCCCTGACACCAGGATTTTGGTCGCTGGGTGCCTGGGTAGGGTCACCAAGCCCTTGGAGGAGACCTGACATGGGGTTAGTTAATGGTAACAGCCCACCTGCCTCCCTGAGACTGCAGGAAGTCTCTGATCCCACAGAGAGAACTTTGTGGCTTCAGATGGCCCCACCATGGGGGCTGCCCACTGTTGGCAGGGCTTTCCAGGAGTCTCCGGGAGGGAGGGAGATGAAAACAAAAAAGGCAAGTTTCTTGGAGACAGCGAGTTGAGGGGAGTTCCCTGCAGGTTCCTCTGAGGTATTTTGCGTCATGCCTGTGTCAAACACTGAGCCTGTGTTGGGCTGGTCCAGGTTGCTTTGCTCTGAAGTGGATGTGATGGTCCCCCCCTTTGCCAGCCTCTGGTACAAAAAAAAAAAGGGCCCACATCTTCCTGTATTTCCTAGGTGTTGGCTTGACACACGGGCAGCTTTCTCTTCTCTTTTTCTAATTGTGAAGAGGACTCAACACATTGTCTGAAACACCTTTTTTGCCTCGACAGGGGGGTTCCTTGAGGCAGTAGTTGACTCTTTCTTTCAAGCAGTGGCGTTTTACCTGGGAAAGCAGCCAGTCAGTATTTTCAGGACCATAGAATTCTGCCTTGCATTAAAAGGAGGTGGTTCCAGATCCTCCTTTCCCCCCCCCCCCCTTATGATGATGTCAGTTTACTTTGTGCCCTCTCTACCATTCTGTGCATGGTCACTCCAGCTCCTTCTTGGAAAAACTTTCATTGGATGGGCACTTACTTAGTTTCATAGAAACAGCACCTGCAGGACCAATAGGTGAATAATCTGCAGTCCTCAGCTGCACCATGTTGGCCAGCTGAAATCTCCTTCAAGTGACCCCAAAATGGAGGCTGAATTACTGCTGATGTTTTTCTTCTTTTCAGTGAGGAGTCATAGAATGAATGTGTGATAATACTGAAGGTAAATTGAAAGTGGAGAAGATGCTGGATACTGGCAAGAAATCTAAATAGACCAGGAGAGAAGGATTTCCAAAGCAGAAACAAACTGTTCTTTGTTCTTAGTTTTTCGTGCCAATTTAACGTATTCATGAAAATTGCCTCAATTTAACTTCAGGGGAGAAGAGAAGCTACAGGGATGGTGTAGCTGAAAAGCTGCATCCTGTTTTAGTAAGTTTACTGTACTTCAGATTTTCACCTAGAGGGTGGCTTTCTTTTTTGTAATGGTACTTCTACCAGCAGTTCTCCACACCTGCTTCTTTTTAAAAAGCACTCTGCAAGCTGCAGGAAAAAGATGCTAAGCACAATTATCCCTGTTCCACAGGTAGAAGGAACTGGCAGGAACGTGCAGTCACTCTGGACCCTGCCAGAGCCAGGAGCAGAGATGAGCCTTTAGCTCCTGCATCCTGTACAGCACTGCACGACCCTGCCTGGGAATCATCCCGCAGCATCCAACTGGAGCGGAGGTGTGGGGCTGAGCCGGTCATCCTGCTTGACTCAACCTCATTTTATGTTTGCCCTTGGGTACAGGGAACTACCCCTCTGTGACAGGCAATGAAAACAGTGGTGAATATTTTGGATTATATACACCTTGTATAGCTAAAGGCATGAAACCTTGATAAACTTGGCTACTTGTCTGGTGTCTCCTGCCAGTTAAGCAATCTGGGGTTGAATATCTCCCCCCGCTCTGGGTGTGCGTTTTCCCTTCTAGCATTTTCTCTCTCCTCTTCCTTTCTCCATTGCTAGTGTGCCCACGTTCAGGTGGGATTTGAGAAGCACTCGCTTGGCTTTGCATGAACTGGCAAGTTCTGCTCAGGTCATTGAGGTGCATAAAACTGCACTAGGAGAAACCCCTGGTGTTACTGCTTCCTTTGCAAGGTCATGCAGCCACCCAGCAAACCAGTGTGAGTCACTGCCCTCTCTCCAGGACAGGCTTGCTTGGGTCCACAGGGATGGGAGATCTCTTAGCACCTACAGTGAGATATAGCAGCACCACCTCTGCCTATCTACCTCCAGCAGCTACACAAAGTGACCACATAGGCACAAGCCTGATTTTTTTTTTTCTTTTTCCAGGAGGTTTTGATGCTTGAAATGCAGTGACAGTATTTTCCTCCTGGTACCTGGAGGATTATGATCCTCTGCAATAAACTATCAACGCTACCTCGCCTTCTGCTTAGGAAAGGGCTTTGAGGTACTTTATTGTGCAATTTGTGCTGTGCCTCTTGTGTACAAGCAGGCGACTGTAGTTTCTGGGTCTACTATATCCTCCTCTACGTTTAAAAAATAAAAGGCCTTAGGAAAAGAATAATAGAGTGTCAAATTTTCATCGCTTCCTCTGCACAGTGTGGCCTCGTTGGGGTGATCACGATACCGACAGGCACAGATCCTGCAGCGTGCTTAGGCAGAGGCATCAAAGTTTGCAGGGTATGGGTTGTAGATTTTAAGGTCTTGCAGCCCAAAGGCGCTTCTTTTCCATCTTTGCAAATGTTTCTGATGCTGTATAAATATTGTCTCGGAGGTTTACCAGCAGCTAATATTATCACGTGCTTTCATTTAAAGCAAAATCAGAGCGCCTCTTTTATATCTCTAAGAGAATTATGGAAGTTTTTGCAGCATTGCAAGCAAATGGAGATTGACAGTTGTTAGCTGATGATCTAACTGCTCTGACAGGGCTTGATGCAGAGGGATTTTCAGTGACATCCCTGGTGTGTGCTCTGCACAGATGCAGCATCCACCCTGCCATTGCTGACCATTTACTTGGTCCCCACTGGGGATCTCTGGGTCCTGGGTAGTGAAGGTGCTGATCCTGAGCAGAGCAGGCAAGTTGCCCACTGGAAACCTGCTGTTTGCACAGGTGCTCAAATGGGGCCTGAGAAGCCCTTGTTACTTCCCCCATGGCTTGTTTGGGGCTATTTGGGAGCAATACAGAAACTGCAGGATTATGTTGCGCACATCGCAGGTCACTTTCGGCGTTTATCAGAAGGAATTTAGCACCTAATATGTGTCTAACAAATCTGAATTAAGTCTTTAATTGAAGGACTTAATGTGAAGAGTAACCAAAAAATTAAACAACCTGTTCCCTTGCTATTGCTCAGGTGTGCAGTATCTCTCCTGTGTGAGGCAGATCGTAGAGCTCATTTTATCCAAGTATAAGCAGTGTCTGCTGGATAAGGCTTCAGGCAGCACGGGCCCCTCTGTCCCATCTGCACGTCCCAGAGCACTGCTCCAGAGCCCTGCCTGCCACGTCCAGCTATGGCATTGCAGCCCTTAAACATGATGGTTTTCATTTGTCACAGCTGTCAGTGACAGAAATCAATCTCTGCTGTGATTAATCCATCCTGACTCGAGATCCCAGCAAAACGGTCTAGTAGATGGGAAAAGTTTACACACTGGTGCTACTTTGCAACAGAAAGAGGGGCAAAACACTTGCTGTGGCTGTGCCCAAGCTTTCCAATTCCCAGGGCAGCTTTCTTTTCGAGTTTCTTTCTGGGCACAATAAGCTTTGCACTGAAGTCACTGGGATGCCAGCAGGGGAAGGAAGACATTGCCTAGATCAACCAGCACCTCCCTGCTTCCTGTGATGCTACGGAGAACTGGGAGTTAAATTTCCTTAAATCACACATTTTGCGTGCGGTTATTCCTCCTGCTTCTCCTCGCCAGTGTTTGGGTTGCTGTTGAAACCTCCCTCCTCCCTGTGTGTAGGAGCGGAGTCGGGATGGGCAGGCACGGGTTACATTGCTAAGCAACCCCGCCGGAGCTCCGCGCACCGCGCGCCGTCCCTGCCACGCACCCGTTCCCATCGTCCGCTGCCTCGGCGCTGGGCTTGCTGGATTTTGGTCTTGCAGACCCCTCGATATCATTGATTAGGGGAGATGGCAGTGGTGGTGAAGTTAAGCAGGAAACGCCTCTGCCTGTTGCTGGTGGGAGGCTGTGGCACAGGAATGCTCTTCTTGGGGGAAATGATGCTCGTGGCTATTGATTGGCAAACACTTGGCGCATTGCATTGGGTGTCAGTCTGGTTAGTTCATAAATTTATGGATGTCATTCTGCATTTGCCACAAACTTTCCTGCTCTCTGTGTCGTTTCTTTCGGGAGAGTTTGACTAAAATGGCAATGTGATCCAGTGTGAACAAAATGGAGATATGGGAATAAAATCCTACCTTTATTATTTGCATTTATTCTACATCTCAAAGAGCAGTGTTGAGCATACCTCTGCTTTCTAATTTTACTTTTTAACGTGGTTTGATGCCCAGGGAGACTCATTATATGTCAATATAATGATATTGGTAAAATATTGGTGTTTGGAAATGGTTGTCAGACAACTTTCATTTTCCATGCACAAGCGCACAGTAAACACACACATTTATTTAATACTTTGGAGACAATTTTAGTCTTTCAAATATAAGCTGGGTAATTGAAAACAAATGTTAGCTTCTCTTTAATAGTGCTTCACAGTAGTCACAGTGCAGTGTGACCGAGTTTTCATTTTAGTATTCTTCAGAGACATTTGAAGTATGCAGCTTCTTCAATCTGAGCTGACTTAGAGCATGGGGATCTCTCTCTGTAAAATGCGTTATTGCAGTGGTTGGAGGAGAGTCTGCCGTGTTTGCCCCTCCAAGTCATGCCTGACCTGTTCAAACTGGATGCCCTCCTTGCAACTGGAGGGCGACTTTCTGGGCTGAAATTCGGCGAAAGCTTCTGTAGTTTGGGGGCTCTTGTGTGGCACTTTGCAGCTGGGAGGCAGTTGTTCCACGTGGCCTTGGGGTGTTGTGAGCCGTGGCACCACGAGGTCTGCTCATTCAGGGCTCTGCATGGTCCAGATCCAACCCAGTGGGTGCTGCAGCCGTGTTTGTGTTGTGCAAGCAGCGAGGCTGGCAGAGAGGAGCTGACCTGCATTCGGAGCAGGGCTGGAGCTGCTGTGTCAGCAGTGAGCCTGTACACCGTGTCCCCAGGGGCCACCAGGCTCCAGGTGGATGCTCAGCCGTTTTGCTGTGGGGACAGGACTCCAGAGGCAGCTTGGCTTGGCTCTGCAGGAAGATCCATCCCTGGGTCACTGCTGTGCGGCTTCTGACAGGTAACCAGAAGAGAGCAATGCCTTTTGCTCCTCGCTGCACGTTGAGGTTGGGCTGGTGACGCTGAGGAGGAGCGGGCCCCGTGTGGGATGTGTCTTGTCTAACAATTAGTCATCCTAAAAAGGGCGGTTTGGTTCTCTGTTTAATTGCTGCAGAGGAGTGGGCTGCCTCAGAGGTAATTTGTCCTGCTTTGACCCGGGTGTCTGCACACAGGGGAGCGGGATCCCTGGTCCTGCCGGGTGGAGAGGGGTAGGTGGGGGCACAGCCGTGGGTTCATCTGGATGGGGTTTTCCACCCCAAATGTGCTGACACCCCTTGAATCAGGAAGTATCCTCTTTCCCAGCCATGTCTCCATGGGGACGTGTCTGAGGTGGGAAGGGACCCTCAATCTCCCAGTGCCCTGTAGCCACTGTGGGAAGAGGGGCCACCACACTTGTCTCAGAAGTACAGTGGGTTTGTTTTTAGCAGAATAAACCATTGCTGAAGAATGGAGCTAATGAAGAGGTTTGAAGTGCATTTATCCTTTGAAAAGTGAGTCTAAATATAGTTCTGTGGAGTTTCAATATCTGTCTCTCCAAGACATTTAGATCAAATGTACCCATTTTGAGACTGTCATGTTTTTTCCTTTTTTTGTCTGTAAACCCTCCCCTGGGAATTTAAATTCCATCTGAGCTCCTTTGGACCCATGAATCACTGGGTGACAGAACGGCACTGTGGTGCAACTGGAACATGTGTAATTTATGTTTGTGTTCAGCAAAGTAGAGCCCACCTCACCTCCCACCTATTCTATCACTTCTGGTGTTGTTTTGGGAATAGCAATAATAGTAGTAGTAGTAGTAATAATAATAATATTACAAAGTCTACCATGAAAGCTGGGGGACCTGACTCAATGCACGCAGATAAGAGAGGCTGGGGAAGCAGCAGCCCTTCCCAAGTGCTCCCCTGGCAAGTCTTTACAGTCCTCAGCTTTTTTTCTGGATGAGCTGGAAGCATAATCAAGCAGTGACTTCTTTTGTGAGACAGCTATATACAGAAAACCTGTTCTCATACACTGAATGAAAACGGAAATTCTTCTCTAAACATCCACATTCATTTGAAAAACAGTTAAGAAATGAAAACTGTCAAGACCTGAGACTGAGAGTCCATCTGGGCCCCTGAAAGAGCTCAATTTTCCCTTTGCTGATCTGGGCCAGGTATATAAATGTAATTGGCAAAACAGCAGCAGAGGTGCCTGGGCTCATTTCTGTTTGCATCCATCCACTAGAGACTTCTTTTGAAGGATTTGCTAGGCTCCTGAATTGTCATCTTACCATAAAAAGGGAAATAAATGCTTTTCTTTGCCCTATGCTGCCAATTCTCCCAAGATCTGTACCAGGATCAGAGAATTCTTTGCCTGCCACGGTGAAGTCTGAAAACCAGTTTAACTTATGCCTTGCCATGCACGCTTTTGAAGAGAAGTGCTGAAGATTTGTTCTGTTTGTTCATTAAGTAAAACTAGCAGAGAAAAGGTCTCATTCAAATGCGTTATTTTCTGAGAGTGACATATGCTGTTGACTCACACAAATATGTCTCCTCTGGAGAGTCCCTTGTGTGAGAAATCTCGGAGCATTTTGTCTTCAGTCCTTAATGAGATTTTTTTTTTTTTTTCCCTTCAGCAGCGCTATTAAAAGCTCTGATCTTAATTCTCAAAAAATGCAAAAGATGTCAAATTATACAAATCCAGTATTTGATATGTTCATAACCAAAGAGGCTGTAAGAGGAGGAGCGAAAACATAACCTGAGGTAATGCATTGTCTTCCTGGTGGTGTTTTTCCCCTGGTTGCTGTTTATTACTATCCTTGTTACCTTGGTAGCAGTTTCTGATGTATCCCTAGATAATAACATGCACACAGTAATATGACAAATGCATGGTATACTGGAGCATGTAGAGTACATGCAGGTGAAATGAGGTGTATTTCTGTTGGTTTTTTTTTTTTTTCTTTTTCCTTCTGGTATTCTCGAGGCCGTAACGTCCTCAGAAATAATATGCTGACTTTCCTTATGCCATCACGAGGGTGGTGTTTCTGTAACACCCCCAGGGATTACCTTTGAGGGCTGTGTCCCGCTTTAGGGTGCAGCACTCGTGGTCCTGGTTTTAGGAGCAGAAATGACATTTTCCTTCTTTTATTTCAGCTAGCAGCTGTTGTGGCATGTGGCAGTTGTGTTTTTCTTCCTTTATCCTCTGTATCAAGAAAAAAATACCTCTAAGGAGGTATGTGCTCAAGTCTTTATCTTGCAGGATGTGTATGAAACGGATGTCTGGGAAATCTCAAGTTTTGTCCTGCTTCTGGTCAGTCTTTTGAAAGATGCTCTCAGTTGCCAGCTCTGGTTTTAATACTTTGTTTCAGCAAAAAGCGAGTAAGTGTTTCCTCCTTGTATCAACGTGCGGTGCCCGGCCCTGGATGGAGGGATGGGGTGGGGTCTTGGTCAGCTGGATTTGTCTTGGTGGGGTCTAAATGAAGCTGAAGGGTTTCAAATGCTGACCCACATCAGTTTTTCTTCCCATGGAGACAGTGCCCCTCTCTCAGCAGAGGGAGTTGCCGTGTCAGCCAGGCAGTTCAGAGCTACCTCAGGCAGTGGTGTCAGGCCTGTTCCACCCCGGGTCAGTTCAGTGTCACAGTGATGGTTTTGAAGGTTCCAGTTGTACTTACAGTGCTCTCCTAAATGGAACAGGAAATACTTTGAGCACGTGAATGGCAAAAGGCAGAACAAAAGCAAAAATCCATGGACAGTGTTCAGTAATGAAGCTGGTGCTCTTCCCACAGGCAGGGTTTTCCACATGGTGCCTCCACCTTGAGTTGGATTCTGTTCTGAGTTGTCTCTGTTCTGCCACCTGTGTATTTCTCATGTTGCCCAACTTATTCCCATGACCATGAGCAGGAGTTTGAGTCAAGACAAAATGCAGAATTGTCTCTCCAATGCAGATGAGCATTGAGTAGATTGCCTTCTTGGATTGGTTAGGGATTAGTGGCTCTTTTGGGAGCTTTAAGAGTTAGCTTCCTTTAAAAAAATATTGTATAAAAAATTGGGGTTTGTGGTGCAAAGTTTTATGGGAAGCAGAGAAAATAATAAATCTGACAGGCTCTGCCCAGGGATGTCTTCTTTCTCTGCACTCAGATATGGCAAAGTTTAGCTGCTGGCATCTCTTGGAATGAGTGCATAAGGACTAGATCTTCAAAAGCTTGCCTCACTCTTTGGGAGTCAAGCTCGGTCCTGCAGGATGCTGCTTTTCTTTACTTTGCTGCCAGAGGATCCTTGCAATGACTTCATGAATGCTCAAATGCTCAATGCCTGACTTTAACCAGAGTTCTTCAGCCTGATATTTTCCCCTATTGAAGTCTGCTCCCATCGTGGCTGCCTGGAGCTGAGAGGGAAAAGCAGAGTGTTCCCAGCTTCTGGCTTTTTTTTCTGAGCTTGAGGGCACGGCCGTGCTGGGGTGGATATTTAATCAAAAACCAGCTGTTTTCTGTGAGTTACAGTGGATGGGAGGTCTTTGGGCATTTGATTTCAAGATGCTTTAGTTTTGCTGCTCTTCTGGAGTTATGAAATACTGTAGAAATGCTGACAAATTAATGACTTGGAAAACAAGCTCTCATAATGAAAATGTCAGAGTTTGGAGACCTGCTTGGTGGCTCGGGGGAGTCCAGTGTTCTTTTCCAATGATTATGGAGGTGCTGGAATGGCTAATTTTGAGCTTTCCTCTGCAGTCTTTTGTGACATGTTATATACTTGGCAGAACAAATCGGGTCACTGCCTTCACTATCTACTTGTGCAACGTGTAACTTTTGGAACTGGAGGGCAAATATTTGAAATTTGCACAGAAATTGGAATTTAGCTGTGAGGATTTGAGACACTTATTTTGCTTGGATTATGTTCCTGTTTATCAGCATCGGGAGGTATTTGAGAGACCTAAAAATTGAATTCTAGGTTTTGCATTAAAAAAAAAAAAAAGTTAGAATGAGTTTCTCTTTGTGGAAGTTGGATACTGAGTATAGATCTGACTCTCCTATGTCTGTAGAAAGAGGATAAAGGATAAACCAAGCTTATTCTTAAAAGGCACATAATAAAAAAAGAAATAAGACTAAAAAAAAAAAGTCTATTGGAATGCTTTGAATCAACAACACTGAAGTGGGAACTTCAGAAACTTTTTAGAACAGATTGTGCTTGCTTTCTTTTATCTCTGTAAAAACTAAAACTTAAAAAAAAAAAAGGGAAAAAGTAGCCACTAATGAAAACACTGAGGCAACTGTTAACTATCATTTTCGATTAAACCATCTAGTAAGGAGCCTGTGGGAGTTGGCTTGAAAAAGGATATTGTTATTATTACATTGCTTTATAGCAATACCAATTTTTAACCACAGAATCTGTTCTTTAGGCATTAAGAACTGGGGAGAGCAAAGAAAGTGAGGATTCTGAATTACATAAAACAGATGAAAATACATTTGTAGGATGATCTTTCTCTGCTGGTGAGAGAGTAAATGCTAATTTACTCTTGCTGTCTAAACTGAGCTGGAGTAACAGGCACACCTATGGTGAATGTTATGACCTTTGTGTAGTGCTGCTGTGCTCCCTCCCAGAGTTGGTAGCGTTTCATGGATCAACAAAGTACTTTCCGTTTACATAAAGACTTTTAAACTCCTCTCTTGAATATATGATTCACTTTGGAGATGTGCAGTTGTCTAACAGAGCAATGGCTGTTGCAGTTAGTAATGTATTTTGAGATCTTTGAGATTGGACGATGCTATCAAACTCTATGATGTCTGTTATTTTAATTTTATGTTCTGCTCTGTACAGTCCTGAAGCCTAATATATCTTCTATTCTGCTAGAGGGAAGTGGCTTCTTTTTTTTTAAAGATTTTACAGGCTGTTTCTGTTGTGCAGTGGAATTCAAATTAGGAATTACTCTGTTCTGTTGAGAAAAGAAAAGCTGATGTTGGGGTGGAAAGCTGGGCAAGGTTCAGTGGCAATAAAACCATGAGGGAACTGAGTCCATGGCAGTTAGGCAGCTGCTGTCAGGTCCTTTGTATACAGATCATAGCTGGGATTTTCGTTCTGGGTCTTAAAGAACACAGCCCCCTTTCATGTAATGTGGTGTTCCTTCTAAACAAAAAGGTTCCTCTTTGGTCCTCCTTCCACACTGTTCTTGGGGAACAAAACAGTTTAGTCAAACCTTGTCTCAGCTTTGCAAAGACAAATAAGGGAGGGCTCCTATTTTGTGCTCAGAGAACTGGTGTTCGATCACAGCCTTTAGGGATGATTGATATGTGCCTGCCCATGATGCATTGATCCATATTGATCTCGGAAAACGGATGAGGGGCCCAGGCTTTAGTGGTCCGTCTGCACGGAATCATCTGCAGCCTTATCTCAGTTTAATTGATTATTGAAGGCTTTTCTGGCTTGCAAGCCAGAACGAACTCTTATTAGACGTGGCCTTTAATGGCAGCACAGTTACCTGAGGGCAGAGCTGCAATGTTGCAGCTCCTGAATGTTTACTGGCTCCTCCTTTCCCTCCTTAATGCTGCTCAAGGTGACTGCCAAATCCACAGGCTTTCCTAATGAAATGTAGAAACTGTGTAAATCTGTCTTTTTTTTTTTTTTCTTTTCCTGTGTGTTCTTTTTATCTCCTATAATTGTTCCCCTTAGGATTGGCTGCATGATATTAAAGAAGATTTTCCTGTGCAGTTAGTTTCGAAATGGCATATTCTGTCTGTGCATCAGTGTTGTGCTGTGGAGGCAGGCGGCTGTGGGCCAGGAAAGACCTTGGCACTGCTCCTGGAGGGTTTTTTTTGTGGCCTTGGTGGTGAGGACGTGTGCCAGGTCTGCCTCCCTTCCCACGTGACCGTGTGTGCTTGGGCGTTTACAGGTGCCTACTCACCTCCCATCTTCCCTGGGAAGTGCTGGTGTGTTCCCATGATTTTTGTCAGCATGGAAAAAAAAAAAAAGTCCAATAAGGTATTTAAGCACCTAAGTCCCATTGCAGGCCTTCAGCAAACCTGGTTTGGTGAAGCCAAGCTTATAATACTGGACCACCCCAAAGCTGATTCCTCGGTGTTGCATCATCGGATGTGCAGCAAGGTGGGTTCTGGGTGTGAGGTCTGCTGGTCGTTTTGCTGCTTAAAAATTGAAGTAGGTCTGCACAACTTGGACAAGCCTTTCAGGGCTTCTGACTTGTGTAGACTTAGGCACAAATTCAATGTGGATGAACCAAACGCAGAAACAGCCGAATGAGTTTGGCTGGATCAAATTTCCGAGGAGGCTGACAGCAAGAGGCATCTGCTTGAGTGAGGATATTAGAGCTGTTCTGCTGTTTTGAATGGGTTTCATATGCCTGCAGGCTCTGGACTTTTTTGGCTTTGTTGAATATATCCTACCTGTTGTAAAGCAATCTGTCCTTGTTTTAATAAGTGCTGCACAGCTCTGTACTGTAGCTCCAGAGCAACATAAGAAAACTGGGAGAAAACATTCTTGGCGTTCAGCAAGCCTGCAGAGAGACTGAGTTGCCATGGGTTGTGTTCTCGCGTCTGCCACTGTGAAATTAAAATACCAAGAAGTAAAAAAACTAACCAACAACAGCCATTCCAACCTTATTCCTCTCTTGATCTGATAAGTTACAGTAGTGATAACTAGAAAAGTGTTTTTCAACTGTCTTCTTGTGTTCCATTCAGAAAGGCAAAGCTAATAATGTTGCTTTTTAAAGAGTTTTTTACACTGTGGATATTCTCCTGCACTGATCTTAAGTTTGGACTGCCAACCATGGGAAAGAATATTATTTAATAAGCCACCACCATCATGAAATCCCTTTGGACTTAAGGAAAAGATGTGTAGAATAGAAATTAAATGTAGCAGAGGTAAACAGAAATTTAATAAGGTTCTATAGGAATTCCTGTACAAACCTAAGGAGTTTAATAGAAAAGGGGTTATTTTAAGAGGTTATTTTTAATCATCCTCCGGAACTCAACAGCACGTTTTTAATTAAATTATATAGGATGGGTAGGGAAAAAAAAAACTAAGGAAAGATGACTAATTTTCTATTAACCTTTATTCAACTTTTTCATAAAATGAATTAAGTTAATGACTCATTTCTGCTTGTGTCTTGGTGAAAGCTCATATTGACAAAGTTTAAACTGTCTCCAGTATTTCTGGTCAGTCTTATCCTTCCACCCCTCCCAACACGGTCACTCAATAGGAAGATGAACCTATAGAAAATATGAGACTATAGGATGCTAAGCCCTTCTGACCCTTTGATTTATTATGGGACCCTGAGGTTTTTTAACTTTTTTTTTTTTTTTAAAAATTCTGATGTGTGTGATTCTCCTGGGGAAGAGGAGAGTCCTGAATTCCAGGTTCCTCCAGGCTGGTTTGAAATGGGTAACTGAAAGAACCACCTCGGTTCTGGCCATCAGCGTGTGGAGCTACACGGACCCTCTGGCTTCATTTTTTTTCCTTTTATGGCCTTGTTGGATTTGATTCTCTGTGCTGCTTTAATAACTGTAAAATGCAGTAATTAAAGGAAACTTGAGAAAGTTGTCAACCTTTTGGACACTGGTAATTTTTTGGTAGGCTGGGCAATGATTGCACTCACATGGGCCATTGGTCTCTTAAATGAAATTTCATCCTATGCTTTGAAAAACGCTTGATGTTTCCTTTAGCACGAGAGAAACCAAGCCCACAGATACCCCCTGGAAAATGGCTTCATTAATTAATCCCACGGGGCTCATCAATGTTGCTGGTGTCTCCATTAGTTACGTGCAGAAATAAAGACAAATGGCTCTTGTTAACAGTCCCAGGAATGCATAAATCTTGTTTGTTTATGGAAGAAGGCAACACAAGCAGACATTATGTTACGAGGCTTTTTGTTTGATTTACGGCGTGTTGCCGTCCTCCACGGTCGTGGATTTAGGGCAGAAATGTTTGGATGCTTGCAGTACCCTACCAGATGCACCTCATGTAATCTCACACAGGTGACACTGTGGAAGTGTTGGCTGGAAGGATCTTCTGGAGGTTTCCAGCCTCCTGCTTGCAGGACAGTTGCCTACATGAGCAGTGGTTTTGTTGAGATGAGCCACAAAGCCCCTTCCCCTAGAATGGGGGTTCATCCTCTCCCTGGTGCCTGTTCCTGTACTCTCTCTGAGGGAACACCTTCCTGACCATCAGACTAAGTCTTCCAAACTGTAACTTGTAGCTGTTGCTGCAGTTTTCCTGGCAGATCCCCTTTTGGGATCACTCCATCTGATCTCTATAGCACTCAAATCAAGCTGGTTCTGCTCCCTCTGGTCCTTGCTGACCCATTGTCACCTTCCCTTCCGCCTGCCAAGGCTCCCCCAGTCCGACAGGGTGAACAGTACATCATTTCCTGAAAATATCTTGGGTTTTCAGCTGTCACATCTCTCTTTGCCCTTCCATTACAGCCCTGCTCATCTTTCACTGCTTGTCTTGTGAGAGTACCGTTCTCCTCGCTGGGGAGGAGCTGCCTGGGGGTGCTCACGATGGCTGTGTTCATCGTCTTACCCGAAGGCTGCATTTTTCTAAAAGGGTGCAGAAGGGTACCTCTGAAAATCAGTTTGGGTGTCTGTCTTAGAAAATCTTGGTTTAATTTTTCTCTGTGACTGAGCAGCGCTTCATGGATTCAGAACTCCTGGAAATCAGTAGTGCAGCGGGAGGGGGCTGTGGCTGCTCCAACTGTTGTGCATTCCTCAAACAGCGCAGGAAGGAATTTCCTCTTAATTTTGAAGTAGAGGAACGACCACTCTGTGTAGCTTGTTTTAACAGTTCATGTAATTAATTCTGCTCTTTTAGCTGGGGTTGCTATTTTTGTCAGTCCTGGACTTGTGTACTGCTGTAGTTACAGCTCTGGGGCAGACCTCCTGTTCCTCCCGGTCCCGAGTGTGAGGTAGAGCTCTAATTATATTTACAGTTAATTCACAGTTCAGCGAGCGGAGCTCGGGGCCAGTTTCACAAGTGCTTCGCTTTGTTATCAAACTGCTAATAAATATGGGGAGCCTTTGTGAGTGAACATAGGCAACAAAATCTTAACAAGGGTGGGAACTCCACGCTACAGCAGCTGAGGAAAAGCAGAGCCCTACAGAAGGAGCACACAGGATATCGCAGCGCATCCGTCACAACGATGGTATTTTACTGAAACACAGTTTAATTGGTGTGTAGGCTTTGCTGCCCCTTTTGAATGTTTAATGGTTACTGAGGTGTTTAGATGGAGGAGAGAAGGAGATAGTCTCATGTTTTAAGTTATTAGGCTGTGATCAAGAGATGTGCGTTAAGTTCTGCGCAGTGACTGCGCTTTGAATTTCAGCGGAGGCTTCATCTGTGCGTGTCTCAATTCTGCAGTCACAAAGCAGGGATAATGTTTGCAAAATTAGGCTGCCATCCTAAGTCCTGCCTGGCTGCCTCCAAGCCAGACGGAGGGGACTCCTGCAGCTGACAGCTCCGGCTGCCTTCCCTGCCCCTGCCTGGCCCAGGGCAGCCCAGCTGGCTGGGCCACCACGAGGCTTCTGCCTTCCCATGCCAGGCAGGCACCACGCGGGCAGCGCTGGCAATAGCTGGGGTAGGCAGCAGGGCCGGGAGTTGCCACCAACCCTCCCTCCAAGTTGTTCTGTTGGAGCATGTTAAGCCAGCTCCACAGCCGAAACTTTCCTGCCAAGGTAAGCCCTGTGCTCTATTTGCCTCTTGGTCTGTGTTAGTTCCACTCCTGAGTTGTCCCATAGTTTCTCCCTTCCTTCCGTCTTGCCATCCATGCATGGAAACTCCCCAGCGGAAATCTGATTCTGTGCAACCTTTTTCAAACCAAACTGTAGGAACAAGGAATAATGGGAGAAGAGGTGGTTTGGATGATGGAAGACTTCTGTGCACATCTGTCTTACCTACTGACTTGATCAGCTTTCACTCCAGCATCTCCCTCTCTGAGGACTGAGGCTTCTTCCTTCTCATCTCTCCCCAAAGGTCTTGGTACATTTCTCCATTAGGTTTTCTCTTTTTGAAGCTCAGCAGTTGGGGCTGATGGGATTTCAGACCAAGAAATGCCAGCCTTGCCTATCAGTGGCAGCATTCTCAGGGTGTTGGAAGCTGGGATTAACTGTGAAATTTCATAGCAAACACCACAACTGAGGTGAAGTCACCAGACCAGTTCATTTTGTTATGGAAACAGGCCCCAGTGAGGAGGAGGAAGGGTATGGTGCAGCCTGGCATTTAGAAAAATCGTGAATCACTGATTTGTCCCACTGGGATAGTGGATATATAATGTGGCATTGTTATGCCTTGCTTTCCTCCCAAGGACAGGCTGTGTATCGATTGGAAACTCATCTGTATTTTCAAATGTGTTAGCCAGGCTGTAGGTGTTGAGGAGTTTTTCGGGGAGCACAACAAAATGTCAAAGTTATTTTGTGCATTAAGCCCTCTCCCTCCACTAAAATTTCCCTCCTGCCTTGGCTCTGTGATGTGGATATCGATGTTTATATTTTGACTTTATTTATAGCCTACTGAGCCAGATCAAAGGGAGAAACTGGACATAGGCAGTAGGCAAAAGCTGCCCATTAAGAGATATGGAAGTCGTGCAGCTTTTCTGCAGCAGAGCTGTGCAGAAGGCTAAAGCCTTGTAGGAACTTATTTCTCCCAAATCCACCCCTGACTGCTTAGAGTGAGCACGTAATTTAGGTCAAATTGTGCAAAAAGCGAAGAAGAGCCCCCTCTGTCCCTGCTTTTTGCCTTCTCTGCTGAGCTTTTCTCCTGCATCTCCCATGGCTGTTTGGCATTTCCTGGGAATCTGAAAGTAGTGGGTCCATGTGCTGGAGGTCTGTGTGTCCCTGCTCACCTGCCCTGTGGTGATGGGGCTGGTGTTATCCACTGTGCAGAACTGAACACCATGCAGTTTTCCTGCATTTCAGGGTTTTTTGTGTCCCTCACTAAAATACCAGCTTACTTTTCTTGGTAAAATGCCAGGATCGAGTGGCAGGGAGGCACAAAAAATGAATTCACCTTACACAAAATTGTTGCTCTGTGTTTACATTTCCATGCTGGTTGCCAGCCACAGGTTCCCTGCTAGGTTTTATCCAATTATTAACCATTGTATTTATGTAGGGTTTGGATTTGAAGCAGGGTTTGAATGCCATTGCCCTGTGCGTGCTGACAGAGAAAGAGCGAGTGCCTCAGGTGCACTGATGTCCCATTTCTGGAAGCACTGGCCATAGATGTGTCCACCTGTGAGTTCCTGCAGAGGAGGAGAGGGCAGAGCCGAAGCTGGAGCAGCTGCTGTTGAAGCTTTCCATCTGCAGACAGCTGGTGGGGCTGGTCGACATGTGTTATGTCCCCATGGACCAGCTCGAAGCAGCTGTCATGGGAAAGAGTGACCTTTTTTCTTCCCTTTTCTTTTTTTCTTTTACTTTTTCCTTTCTTTTCTTCCTCTATCCTGCTCTAGAAGAAGATCATTGTAAGTCACCAAAGGATGGGGCTGGTATCAAGCTGTAACTGCCATATCACTAATTATAATTCACCATTAGAGAGGGAATTATATTGGGAAGGCAAGCTCTGAGCTGTTGAGTCCTCACTATTATTTAAACTCTTTAAGTGGCTGTTTTGCTCTCGAGAGTCAGAGTTGAGCTCTTAAATCACTTTGAATCCTTTTGGACAAAACAGTTACTGGAGCCGGGGTCTTTTTTACAAGACCTTACGTTTGTGAGGTTTCCCTGTGATGCACAGAGGCATTTGTAGGGTTGTAGCTTATGTGTTTTAAGGGAAGAGACATGGCAGTGATTAATAACTTGGTCAGCCCATGCTGGCCCTTCCCCTTCTAAGACAGCAGAGGATGGAAAATGCTGTGCAAAGAAACATATCTCCTCTTGGGATGCCGGGCTGGGAATGCCTGGTGAGGCTGGACGGAATACCACGTAAATAGTACAGCAATGCTGCTCAACTGAGGGGTTTATGTAACTACAAATAAAAGTTTTGGAGTTGCATAAGAGCCTTTATAAAACCCGAGACTGTGAGTTCTTCCCAGACTTGAAAGGTTTAAGCACACAGTGGAGTTCTTTAATAAGCTCAAGTCCTTAATTGTGAAGCGCCGGGACCGTCGTCACGTTGTGAGCGTGGAGCTGTGAGTTGTTGCAGGTCGTGTTCAGTGACAGTGGCCAGGTGTTGAGAGCACTGGAGGTGCTCGAGGTCATGTGCTCCTCAGCAAGGATTTAGCTTAGCATCCTCTGGTCTGGAAAAGGTGCTGGACCAGACCTGCCGCTGTGCAAATTCACATCGGTGTTGTCGTGGAGGAGAGTTTTGCACCAGAATTCCTGAGAACGTGGATAATATGAGGGATTATGGCCTCTATCAGTGGGTAGCAATTAAGGGGTGTCAAGATCATTAATGCATAATTAATCTTAATCTTTCTACTGCTGTATGTACTTAACAAACTAATACAGAGGCAGGGATCTGCGCCCTTGTTTTGACACTTCAGATAAGAGAGGCCAGCCATAAACTTGTTCACTGCATACTTCTGGTTTTCCTTGTAAGTAAATTCTGAGCTCAAACAATTAAAAATTACCTTAAAATTCATTCCCGTTAGAAATCACACCGAGACTGATGAGCCTACGAAAGGAAATGCAGTGCTGGCTCTCGGGCTCTGGCCTGCAGTAAGTGTTTGCCTCTGAGCTGCTGATTGAAGTGCGAGGTGGGTATCTGAACAGGAATATAGAACTTTTAATTTTTTGCTCCTGTCTGTGAGCATTCCTGAGTTAGCAAATCACCAGGAAACTGGCTAAAAAGAAGCGATTTCTTAGCAAATGAATTGTTAATTATTGAGCTCCTGTGTATTCCTGTAATTTTAAAATCATGTTGGCAATGGATCAAAAGAACATGTGGTGCCACAGTGTTAGAGTATTTTTATTTATATCTGATTCACAATTGTCTCCATGGCAATGTGAGAGATGAAGGCAGAGGAAAGAAATGAGTTATCACATTATTAAATGACCCAGTGGAAAAAAAATTAAGACATGTTAAGGATTAATTTTACATTATAGAGCTGCCTAGCAAGCCATTATCGTTATAGTTAAGGATTTGTTAGCATTTCTATTATAAACATGTTTTTGAAGTGTTTATTACTGTTTCAATTTGCATTAGGCTGCAACTTTGCATACAGGTTCTCTGAAAAATGAAATCTAATTTTAAAATGCACCAAGTAGACCAGTTTATTAATTTTAGAATATTTCAGTGCTCTGTCTTGTAGAGAGAGATACTTCTCCATTCTAATGACTAAATAATGGCTTTTTTTCCCTTCCAGAAAGGAACCCCATCCCCTCAGTTGGAGCACAGCCTTTACTTGTGGTTTTTTTAGTGGAATTTGGGGCAAATCAGTGGCTTTTGTAGAGGTGAACACAGCCCAGCTTTTTGCAAATTGAGCTGTTTCTGCTCTGCTTTTGTCCTAAGTATTGTCAGTAGATGTATGACTGAAATGGAACAAATAGCTGGTAAAATTCTCTTAGAGGGCAGAGGTTTTGTTTGTTTTGTGTGGGTTGGGTTTTTTTTTTTTGCCCCTTGGCAGAGGGGGGGAAATGCTTTTCATCACAGCACACAGTTTATGCAAAATCCCCCTGCTCTCAGTGGATTATTGCATAATGCACGATAGCATTTTCAAGCTTGGCTAGCTGTGATTAGGAAGCTCAATGGGGGGGAAAAAGCAACGATTTTTGTTCTAAAGCCAAAACATATTTGTGTCTTCCACCAACCAGGGTGCTGGTCCTGAGTGCTGGGCAGGGAAAGGCCAGAGGTGCTGGCGGGCCAGGCTCTCTCGGGACTCTGTGAGTGACCCCACGTGCGCCTCTAACGGAGGGGACACCTCCCTGTCAACTGCAATTTGGGGCGTCTTCAGCAGGATCTTGGGAGCTTCAGGTGCCCCAGAGATCTGTCTGCAGCATCACAGTGTGAGCATCAGGTGTGCGAGGAAGGTGGGAGTTTCCTGGTGGAAATAGAATAGTAAAAGTGGTACCAGTGTGTAAAGCAGAGAGAAAAGAGGAGTCAGGGCTTCATGGACCAGCCTGTTTATCCTGAATTCCCAGAAAAATCTGTGAGGCTCTGCAGGGCTGGCTCCCATCCATCTGAGTTCAATATTTCCATTATCAATCTGGGTAATGGAATGGAGAATACGTTTGTTAAGCTGACAGGTGATATAAAGTCTGGGGAGACTGCACATTCTTGGGGAAAAAAACCCCAGAGCGCTTTCTTAAAATAATGTGGACAGATTGAAATGGTGATCTGGAAAAAGGGATGAAAGGGTCAAGTGATAGCTTGGGGTAAGAATTGCAGCAGATGGCAAATAGCAGGCTAGGCAGCACTTGAGGCAAAGGATCGGGGGTTACAGTAGGGTATCAGCAGCATGAAAATCAGCATGACGTGGGATGATAAAAAAGCACTCCGCAGGACTGTGTGCTGGGGAGACACGTGAGGTGATGTTACTGCTCCAGCAGCCCCAAGGAGGGTTTGGCGGGATGTGGGGCCCAGTGTGACCACTGATGACCTGCCTGGGAGAGAGGGAACACCTTCCCATCATATTTGAAATCTGAAAGCAATTCAGGTGGGCTAGAGGGCTGGGTGGAGTGTTGCTTCTCCTAGGAGATGCACTGTGTAGTCTGGGAACACAGGACCACTAAAGCTTGCTTTGTAATTCCTCCAGAAGCTGTGGTGTCCAGGTAGGTTGTTTATGCAGAAGAAAGGATCAGTAATACACAGGTTTTCTGCAGCTCACCCCTTTCCTTGCACATGTCTCTCTTCTGAGCACTGACCTAACTTGACTCTTCTTAGCTTTCATTCAACTTTAATTTTAGAAGAAGTTATTAACAGGGTAACAGCACTGAGCAGGATGGAGCTAGCTGAATTCCCTCTCTGAAATGCTACTTTATTTGATTAAGTCCAATGACATCTTTGCATTCAGCTAACTAGCTCTCTGCAGGTGATAGAATAACTAATCAGAGTAAAAACATCAAATGAAATGAAATATAGACTGTAAACACCATTCTAATTAGTAGCTTTATGGGACTATGTCAGTGAATGATCATGGAAGAGATTTCTTGTTTTCTATCTTGAGAATATTTGGGGTGTTAGTCATGGCTGAATGCTTGCTTGTGTCTTCCTAGCTGGGATTTAGGGTCTTTTAATCCTGGTTCTCTGTGCAGTCCCTGCCTATTAGGAAGAGCTGAAATCTGTCCTTGGCTTCACACTGACCTCTGTTTTTGCCTTTGTCAAATAAAGTTGAAGAAGGTGGCCTGGGTTTGGTGGCCCTGCAGCCCCCAGCACCTGGGCACAGGTGCCCAGTGTAGCAGTTTAGTGGGTTATATTTTGAGCACAGTGGTTTCTTCCTCGCTCTTTGGAGCCAGCTCAGCTCTGCTCTGCTTCTGGAGCCAGCAGCCTTTGTCTTGGAAGTTCATCAAAGGCGATTTTCAGTAAATAACTTTCCAGCCTGGAAAAACAAACAGAATTTCTTGACTGCAGAATTACTGACTGTTATGTAACCAAAAACATTTTTATACAAAATACCCAAACACTTTGCATCTATCGCTCTCTCTCTCTGTCTGCAGATAGACAGAGAACAGGTGGCTGTGGCTGCACCCTGCCTTTGATGGCTGATGGCTCCTGAGCTGTTGAGGGTGTTGCAGCTCTGAGAAATAAAGTGGTGTGGTGAACCTGGCAGTCACCTGTGTGGTGTCCAAAAATGGTTCCTCGTGTTGGTGCCCAGATATTTGGGCCGAGTCAGCCCACGTGGGGCAGTGGGAGAAGGGCACTGCGGGGCTTTCACGTTGCTGTCGGGGCTGTGGAGCGCTCAGGGAGGAGCTGTGGTGTGGCTGATTGCTGGAGAGGTGGTAGAGCAGGGGGCTGGTTTTTTTAAAGCCTTTCAGTAAGATGGAGAGGAGGAATGATTTCCATGACAACAATTCAATTAGGGAGAGAAATGATGGCTCTTGGAGAGGGAATCTGAAGGGAAGGTGTCACTGCTGTGAACCTGGAGGGGGTTTTGGGGGAGAGCAGGGAGCTAAGTACAATCAAAACATTAAAACACAAAAGCATGGTTATTGCTTGTGAATCAGCACTTTCAAAAGGAAATAAATGATGGGAAGAGTGATGGGAAGTAAGCCCTTGGTGAGGAGGTGGAGGACTGGCAGGGAAGGAGGAGGAGGAGATCAGACTCCTGCCAGCTGGTACCTGAGTGTGGGAGGGGAGCAGGTATGGGAGGTGACCACACATCCCGAGGAGCCTCTCAGCTTCGTTCCAGTGATTTGCTGTTTTCTCCATATGTGTAAGTGAAACCTGTTTTAATGGACATGACAGGCCTGGAGTCCATGTGTGAGTGTGGGCTTTCTCCTCTTGCCTTGAAATCCTATAGCTGTGTGTGTGCCTTGCAGGTCCCAGCAGTCTGGGTGCCACTGCAAACTGTTCCAAAGCCAGCCTCCAACTACTTGCTTTTCTTTTGTCACTCTTCATTAGCCGATTTTCTTCCTAGATCCTTGAAGCCCATCTCCCTTTCATGCTAACTAGAAAGGGCTTATCATCTTGAAATTGCTTGGACCTTGGTTATGATTATTCTTCTCTTCAGACACTATAATTTTGGCCAATGGGTGGACCAGGAGACTTGGTTCTGGCACTGACACTGTTGACTGTGAAAAGTTTGCTTGGCCTTAAGAAGCCCATCCTAAGACAACAATGATTAATAAAAAAACCCCAAACAAAATGTGAATAATATCTAAACTAAACCTTGCGAAAATGACATTCGTTGAGCAATTTGAATTCTGTGCAGCCAGAGCAAGCTTGAAAGACACTTGGATGCGTTTTCCAGCTGTAAACCAAACAGGTTGTCAACTTGAAAGGTACTTGGTTATTGCTGATGAAAGACATGGCCAGTAAAAGGCGAGAAGATACGCTGGGAATAAATAACTGAGTCTATAAACGGTCGGTATTTGTTATATGCCTCTGAAATGCAGTGTTTTTGCAGACAGGTGTCCTGAAATTTCAACTTATCAGATTAAAACAAACAAACAAAAAAAAAGGTAAATAACTTGTGCTGGGGACGGGTGAGGTAGCGTTGTGCAGGTTAATCACTCTCCTCCAAAAGCACCGTGGGTGTATGTGAGCACTGAAGTATTGCCGTGCTCAGAGCAGCCCCGAGGGGCTGTGCTGGACTCGGCCAGGTGCCTGCAGTGCTTGTGGGGTTGAGACCCTTCCCAGAGCTCTCTGCCACTGGGGACACCACGACCAGCACTGGGAGCAGGGCAGCAGGCACGGGTTTGAGGTGGAGCTGGTGGGGTGTAGGTGCACACAGACCCTCCTTGGCGGGGGTGTTGTGGCCGTGTGGCTGTGCCTGTGTGACCTGGTGATGGACAGTGTATCTCAGGCAGCACTAATGGAGGAGCAGAGTCCCCTGTGCTTCAGATAAGCCCAGACATCAGCACTGCTTATAATTAGCACTGCTCCCCCCACGCTCCGCCTCAGGAGCTGGCTGTCAGCAGCTTTTATCTCTGACGGTCATTAATTGTTTGGGCTGGAACAATCCATGGGCGTAGAGACTGCCACTGAATTATGGATTATGAATCCTTCACCACGGATGTTATCCGTGGTGCCAAGGAAATAGGTGCAGCCCACGCTGCCTCGGTGATCTCTGCTTGCCTTCCCTTGTTCTCTGGGGTCCCACCTCGGCATTCCTGACCTGCAGGAGAGACAGAGGCACTGCTGGATGTGAAATGCAGAACAGCTGTGATTTGAGCTCATGCTGTTGTGTAGTGGAACTAAACAGCAGAGCTTGAGACATCCCAAATCGCGTGTCTGGGTTGGTGGATGAAGTTTTAGGCTTTTGCCTTGTCCCAGCTATGGAGTTGACCACTGGTGCTCCCATCCCCAGAGTGGTTGTACAGGGAACCCCAGTTTTTGAATTTTTTGATTGCTGACTTATGTAACCATAAGCTTGTGGGGGTTTTTGGCACATGTTTCGTTTTTAAATGTCACCTTGTGTGAAATAACTACGCTGCCTTAACTGAGGAGGAGACGCTGCCCTGTGATAGAGCGAAAGCCCTGGACTGATGCAGGTTTTTCAGTGCAGTGACTGCACATGATGGTGTCTGCCATTCATTCGCACTTTGGCATGATCCAGCAGTGTCTGAAATGAATGCCAGAAGGAGAAGTCAGCACATGGCTCTCCTTTTTTATTTTTAACTGATATTTACATACAAGGAGGATTTCACAGACCCCTCTGTCGCAGCCTTGCAGAAAATAATCTGCTCTGTAGTGTGTTGTGTTTGGAGGGCTGCAGAGGAGCCATGAAGCCACATGTCCCTGTTGAGGGGTTGGTAAGCAGAAAAGCTGTGCAGGTTCTTGCATGTGGGACATAAATAACTTGTCTTCCTCGTTTGTAGCTCCAAGCTTTTGGGGTAGAGCAGGAAGGGAGGAGAGGAGAACCAGATGACTCGTGTTCAAAATTATGTTCAATATTGATAGGAAAGGCAAGATCATGGGATGGTGCATGAGGCATTGGGAATGACTGATGAAGCACTTGGGCCAATATATCCTGCTTTTCTTTTTTCAAGAGATGATTTAGCTTCTGTTTTCCGACCTCTTTGGGTGTTAACAACCATCCATCTCATAGGCTCCTGCTCTGTTGCTGCTCTGAGTTTAGTCCCAGGTCAAAAAGTCCCAATAACCCTGACAAGAGTGAAGGCAGAAGGGCAGAATTCACTCATGCACTCTCACATTCCCAACGTACGACTTAGCCGTGTTTTTCCAAGTGGGTTTGTTGAAAGGTGGATGTGCTTTAAAAACATGCAAAATACTGAAGCCCCACAGTTTAATTGCTGGTTGCAGATGCTGCTTTTGATCCAAGCTAAACTTCTGAGCCAAGCTGAAGTTCTTACAGAGAAGAGTTTGTGAAATTCTAAAGAGGAGGAAATCAGCATTAAAATAGCATTTGTAGAGAATCTTAAGCAAAATTTGCACTTTTCAGTAAAGGCCTTTGCATCATAAATTAGTAACATCTGTCCTCCTATTCTATATGTTATTTCCTCTCCAAATCCCCTCCAGAATCTGCCATTTTTCAGAAGTATTCTTGGATACATTGAACTGTGGCTGAAGATGCTTCATAAAATATGCATAAGCACTTGTCACTCGGATAATGCTTCTCAATACTTGCCACTTTGCAGTATTTTAACAAATTAACCCTCCAAACATGACTGATTCCCATGGTGAATATGGGCCAGTGTCAGGATGAGACTATACTGGACCCAAGAAATACTGTTGTAAAGGGTGTTTAGTTGTAAGAAACTGCTGCTCTTTTTGTACAATACATTGTGGTTATGGGTAAGATCTGAGGAATTCAGAGCATGGCTTACAGATAAGCTCCAAGATAGCCAGATTTTAGAGGGATGACATAAAGTAGGATAACCTGTCATCTTCCCCACTGCTGAGATGCTGCTGATGTCTCAGAGGGCGGGTTAACTCTCTGGCTTGTTTCAGATGCAGGGTGTGCTTGACTGTTCGTAGAGAAACAGGACTGGGAGGGCACATGAAGGGTCATCTACTCCATGCCCCCGTCCCAAGGAAAGGTCACCTTTACCTGTGAAATTCCTTGCAGATGTGCTTCTCTTATGGACTCCCAGTGATTAATACCCTCTCGTGCTCCCAGGCAATATGATCCCGTGTTTCACTGTTCAGTGGATAATATTGAAGAATAAAGTCCAATCCTGGAAAGCTTCTAAGTGTGAATGAAAACATTTAAAAATCAATACTGTCCTTTACAAGGAGAAAATAGGTGTGTGATGACACTGGAGAGAGAT
Source organism: Oxyruncus cristatus (assembly GCA_013399855.1). Lineage (NCBI taxonomy): Eukaryota > Metazoa > Chordata > Aves > Passeriformes > Cotingidae > Oxyruncus > Oxyruncus cristatus. Next base: position 2,107,005 of record VXAY01007103.1, on the reverse strand, counting down.
ACCAGGCAGATTTAATGCCTGATCCAGGAGTCCTTACTCAAGCAGAAGTTTCATTTTACTCCCCGATTCTTTTATTTCTGCTTTGCTGACTTAATGGCCACATGGATCTGTCAGTGGCACATCCCATGCTTTGGGCCATGCTGAGGCTGGCCTTGGGATGGACTGACTGGCATTTGGGCTATTTGTTATGAAACCACCAGCGAGTGTCCCCTGCTGTGAGTATTTGAGCGGGGTGGAAGTTGGCATCATCCTGGGGGTGAGCAGGACAGGGGCTGCGCATCCTCAGTCCCTGCAGAGATGCGTTTCTCGGTGACCACTGAATCCCCGTGTTTCCCTGTACCCTCAGGGGTGGCCAGGCTTTGCTTGCATCTGTTCTCCAGGTGGAAATAGCTTAGAGGTCTTTGTGCTTCCGTGATTGTTTGGCCATGCTGGACTAGGCAGACGTGATCAGGAATTACATGGCAGGAGGGAGAAGCCAGCTCTGAGCATCACTGAAAAGCTGGGCTTTGCTTTCTGGAAAACGTGCTGCAGCTACTGTAAATCACAAAAAAAGAAGCAGAAAACGTGAAGTGTGTAATGTATGCGACACCAGTCACTGAAAGGTCAGCTGGCTTCATGCACATTAGTAATGTGCATAAAAAATTAATGAGGCTCACTAATTAGTTTGTTGTGGTGGAATTTTATTAACAAGACACAATCGATTTTTAGTTTATGCTAAAAACATAATGAAGTGCAGTGAAGGCTGGTCTTCACAAATTTCTGGTTCTCATTGATAAAATGACAAGATCAGAAGCTGGTGTGGGCTGCGCTGTTGGAGACAGCACAGGCACAGTCCCTGCCCTGGGAATTGCATGGATTCGACCTTCCCTGCCCCCTCTTCCCCACTGCTGCTCCCATTGCCTGAGCTCCCCCATGCCTGTACTGTACCCCAGTACTACCAGGAGCCCAGACTTCCTGGGACTTAATTTCCTGCTGTTGTGGGATATCTTTATATTTAGAAGGTGAAGATTGGCTTATTTGCTTTAGAGGTTTCGTAACGCTTCTTGCTTTAGGAAAATTAACTAATTTGGATCTTTGTTGCAATCTGTGTATAGGCTGGAAACATTGTGATTAAACACTGAGGAAAGAGTAAGATAAGGCTGTTGATTAGTTAAAAGTGTATTTTTTTCTTTTTTACTGCTGCACTTAGAGGAAAGGGCAGACATTTTTGTTTTTATTGCAAGCATGCAATTAACTGTATGAATTAATGTACTGCATTTCTGAAAACTAATATTCTGGAAAAAAAACCCCCCAAAACAAAACAACAGCAAATATGTTCTGTTTAAAATATTATAATCTGTGGTGAATCCTGCAGTTATGATGTCCAGACAACAGGCCTCTAAGGCAGGAGGGTTACATGGAAAACAGGATGAGCTCTAGATCTGTACTGGTGCAAATGAATTGGCTGAGACAAAACCTACTTGCAGTCCGTGTCAGGGGTCCAGCTGAACACCGACGCTGCTCCTGGTGTGGAGACACAAACCGCAGTAAATTCAGACGTGAACCAAGAAGAAGGGGAAGGATGTTGCCTCTTCTGGGCTGTCCTGCATTCCACTGCAGATACCCCCGGTTTCCCTAGACCCCGTGCTGGGGAGCTCCCTGGCATGTGGGCTTTGCATTCCCAGCTCTGCTCTCTGAGTGGGTTCAACAGCCTGGTGTCCTTGGAGCTTGGGGTGAGGGGACACGCAGGATCTTTCCATGTCCAACCTTGTGCCACAGTCAAATGTGGTTATGCAAAAAGTGCTCTAATTTTTCTGAGAAATGCTGTGCCAGGAGCATAGGGGAGCATTGTGGAGCCTCTATATCTGTTAATCCTTTACGCTGCAGTTTTATTTCTCCATAACCTACTTGGGAACTTGTTGAGAATTCCTTTGGTTGCAGACTTTGGGAAGCCTTGAGGGCTGCCCAGCAGACAGATGCATTTCTCCTTGCTGAGTTCCAGGAAGACTTGTGCAGCATCCTTGCTCTTCAAAGCAGGTTGCTGACAAGCAAAGTGCCACACTGTGACGGGTGGTTACTGCTGAGGTTAAACCTGAGTTTTGCTGTGGTCTTGCATTAGCAACTTTGATTGACAAGTTCCCCCTGTTCAGCTAATTCACCCTCCATCTTCATGTTTCTGTCTGCCCAGCCTTGAACTGAAGGCTAGGAGGGTGATATCAAAAGGGGGGCTCATTTATACTGTGGTGCCTAAAAATATCTGGCTCTAAGTTTCATCTGAAATTCAGTAGAGATGACAAGTTCAAAGGGTGTGTTTGAAAGGTAAGGGCTAGGATTTTTGCTTTTTATTAAGTGAGTCTTTATTTCTCTTCTCTTTGTTTGCGTTTTCAAATAATATAAGAATTCTTAAAAGTATAAGAATTATACTTTAATATAAGAATTCTTAAAAAGTAGTGGCTCTCGGAAGGGACTCTTGGCATATGGGGTCTGGTGATGGAATTTTTCATGTCAGGCCACAAAGGATGCCGCTCTGAACCCCACTGCACAGAGCAGTATCTTCTTGTGTTTGCAGTTCTTACACGTTTTCAGGATGAGTAAGAGTGGCAGAGCATTCCTTGAAGATTAGCCAGGAACAGATCAGGAATAGGCTGCCTTTGGGAGGCAGTGCTTCCTGTTGATTAATTTAGCATCCCACCTTGGTGATCCAAAGGTACTTGGTGTGTATGAGATCATGGGTGAGTAAAGATGGCAGAATAAGCTGTTTTGCCAACAAGTGAATTTGCAGGAAGGGATGCATCCGGGGCTGTTGTTCCACATCCAGCACTTGCACGTAGAGGCAGAAGCGCCCGTGGCTTGGTTCGTCAGCCTTGTTCCCGTGCTCTCACAGCAGGGCAAGAGCCATCCAGCTCCTTACCCTGAATCAGGCAGTGCTTGTGCTTGAGGGCTGAATACAGCATGGTCCCTGTGTCCTGATGGGACAGGGTGCCCTTTCCTCTTGTTGTCCCATGCCTCATTTCTCACTCTGGGTGAGTCCTGTGCTAGTTCCTCAAGTAGCAAGCAGGGGATACACTCAGGCTTCTTGCCACGAGATCCGAGTCTACCAGGACAAGGGTGGTGGGGTTGGCAGAGGACAGACTCCACCAAACTGGCATGACATTTGTCATCAGTCAGATGTTGATTTTTATGCTCAGGCAGATGTTGAGGCCAGCAGATAAATACGCTGCCTGAAAAGTTATCCAAATAAATTTTCCGGATCAAGGCACTGTGCGGGAGAGGAATCAAGAATAATTAATCTCAGAGTGCTTGGGTGAAGCAGCTGTTCTACCAAAGCAGAGGGAGAAGCAAAGGTAGAAAGGGAGGCGAGGATGGCCCCAGGTAAACTGGTACGAATTGTGCTGCTTCTGGGGGAGAGTGCTGTGCTGATGGGACCTTCAAAGCAGGAAGGTCTGACTCCAGTGTGTTAAGGGCAAGACATTCTCATCCCAGGGAGGAAAGGTTTCAAATGGGCTTTTAGCTTTTTGGAAAAATGATTGATGGCTTGGATTTTTTTAATGGAAATAGTGAGTTGTCAGTCTTTGTAGAGTCAAGCTTCTTTCCTGCTCCTGCCACCTCCTCTTTGCTCACTGCTTTTGCTGTCTTACTCTCCTGGACTGTTGCCTCCTGCTTTTCCTTGAGACTGTTTTTCCTGTCTACTGCTGTCTTTCTTCTCCCTGTGCTGATTCACAAGGCCCAACCTGTCAGCCTTGAAGAGTATATGAGCTCGGGCTCTGCGTTGTGCCTCTCCTGCTCCTGACATGTTCCCCCATGACACACATCCTGCTCATCTGGGCACTGTGGATTCAGTCTTCACCCATGGGTGTCTAAGAGGAGTGGGCCCCTTCCTTGGCATCCAAGTCAAGCCCACCTCAATTAGCAGAAGTGGGAATCACCTGCATTTCCCTTAGTCTCAGTGGGAGCTGCAGATGTTCTTTTGAACACAAACAATTTTTAAATGTGTGCAGAAGTGTTGGATTTGATTTGGTTTTTAAGTACTGGCGTTTGAAATTCCTTATCTGGCTGCTGTGTTTGTCGGTAGAAATAAATATAGCTGGGAACTTGGATGGGACCGATTTTTCCAATGAGCTTGAAGGGTATCTGGCTTTATGGATCTCAGCCACCCACCATGGCCTGTGTCAGTCACTGAAGGCTTGTTAATTCTGAGAACCAATTTTGAGCAAAATCCTGGACTAATATTTGTCTGCTTCTCTTTAAAGATTCAACATCTAGTGTTGCGTTAGTAGATTCCTGGCATTTGCTTCTGATATATATTTGAAATGCTGGTGTTACAAATGAGCTCTGATCCGGAGTGCTCATCCTGCAGGTGGAAATTTTACCTCATTAATTCATTATTTGTCAGATCATTATAAATATAATTTTTTTTTTTAGCGTTTTTTGAATATTTATTTAACAGTTGATCCAGATTCGCATTTCTGATCCCTTGTGGGTGTTGTCCATATTTTGAATTCACATATTGCAATGTGGTCCCTATCCAACTCTGAAGGAAAATATGGGACCAATTTCAATGACAATCTACAATTGTACCGATGTGTCCCAAAGCCTGGGGAAACCTGTCCATTAAAAAATAATGGAGTAGGAAGTCCTGGCATAAAGTAAAGCCTTGAGTGAAATTCCACAGCTTCATGGACTGTTAATTCTTTATTAGGTTTTCCTAAGACTGAGATAAAAGGCATTTTATCTTTTTTAAGGTTTGCATTAACATGTCATTGAGTTTTATAGATACATTGATCTTCATTTGGCTAATCGAGAAAGGGTAATAGAAATGTGTGTTAAATGCTGGAGCAAAGATAACTCCATAACACTTCAATTTTTTTTGTATTATTTCTATTTATTAAGTTTTCTTCAGATACAGAACTGTGGTCAGTGTCAAGTTGTGAAACTCAGCTCCCTGTATATTTTTATTGGTTGTCTTGTCTAATGTTTTTTTTAAATGTTTTTTTTAGCTGCTGTTGCTTTCTCGCTAATTTGACAGTAAAGTTGATGTGTCTTCACTAAAAACTAGCAAAGAGAATTGACAGGATTTTTAAAAAAGACTGTCTCTGTCTGATGGATTCTTGCCTCTCTTGGCTACCCAAGAGGCTTCTCTTTGCAGTGTATTCCAGTCTGAGATGGAGCAATGAAGTGTGTCTTTGGATTCAGAGAAAAAACCTGAATCTGACTGATGTCAGTAGTTTTTTTTTGCTGCTACTGCCCTTGAACAAATATTAAGGTCTGCAAATTTCCAGAAAAATGTACCACGCTTAGGATGTGGCTGGGACAACAGAGGTGGCACGTGGAGCATCTGGGAAGATAAAGACAATTCTTTATCCTCTTACCCTAACAGTGAAATCTTGACTTGGTGGAAGTTGGAGGGATTTTGGCAAGTCAGGGATTTATCTCTGCTCTTTGGGCCAGCAGCCCTTGCTCATTATCACTGCCTCATGTGGCTTGGGAGGCTGTCTTCCACTGAAAGTTTAATTGTGCCTGTCTTGAGAGAAATGAATCCCCCTCACCAGACTCACTATGTGCATTTACTGAAGAAGCCTCTACGGATAAAACTTTATTAACAGCTGTCGTTAGTAATGAAGATTGTGCAGTGGTTGTTGTACTAGCCCTGTGTGTGGAGGCATGTGAAAGGGAAACAAAATGAGAAATTATTTTTGGCTTCTCTGTGTCGAAACTTTACATCCTTCCTCAGTCCTGTGTGTGCATAAAGTTGGGGCCAGGGGAAAGAAGAGGTTGACTGTGATTCTCTGCAGCTGGAGAGAGCTCAGGCCCAGGCTTGTTCCCAGCCTCATCAGGTCTCAAGGCATCCTGACAAATAGGGAAGGAATGAAGCACCGGATTAAGTCCCCTGTGCAGCACTGTGTGACGATGACCTTCCCTGCTTGTTAGCTCTGAGCTGGGAAAGCTTCCTCTCCTGCTGCTGAAAGGACTGCAAGGACTTCACTCACACCGAAAAGGGCACAGGTTGGTTGGTTTCAGAGATGGTCCCCTTCATATCAAGGATTTATTCGATCCTTTCCTTGCCAACCAGTGTTGCCAAGCCAAAGCGTCAGAGCCGTTTAGATCTTACTCACATCTCATCTTCAGCTCCCACTCTTGCAGCCTCTAGCAAGTGCTTATTTTAGCACCAGCTGGCTCTGATCCCTTTGAACTCTCTGATATGAGATTAAATGTTAATTTATTACATATCATTATAGGATTATATGTTATCTCTAGGATAATGGAATCCAAATGTTAGAATAGCATGTTTGAGATTTAGTGCTTGCACACATTTTCCTCCACTCAGGAAACAAGAAGAGATGAAGGCGGAACACTGAACAAGAGGTGAATTAATCTGTCTGATCACAGCTAGCCAAGAGCTCAAGCCCTGGAAGAATATAGCCAGAGATTCATAATCTTCTTGTACAGTTCAGAAGAAGAGGAGAAGAAGTTGACTGCATTTTCTAAAAAATAAAAGAAGTATGAAGTATGTTGCCTGCTTTCGGTGTTCCGTGGTATAAATCCCATGGGTAAATTATGCAGTATGAATTATGTGTTTGGCTCTAGATATAAATGCCAGAGAAAGCAGAGTGCTGAAGTGTCCCGGATGCTGAGTTTCTGCAGGATTTTATTCTCCAGGCTGTGGATAGGTGAGCAGTACTGGATGTAATAAGATATGACTTGAACTTGAATTGACTCAAACTTGAACTGCACTTGTGATGTTTTCACACAAAGGTTTATAGGAGATGCCACTAAGCAGAAGGTAAATACGGCTCTTGTGCTGCTCCCTGTCACTGTCCCAGACAGCAGCTTTGAATGGGCAGATGCTGACATTGAGCTGTGGTGGAGCTGCATCCTCAGCATTCCCAGATGCTGTGCCGTGCCCTGTGCGTTGGGCTGAGATAGTGATGCCCTGTGACTCTTTCTCAGCTTTATAATTACCCTGTCATTGAGAAAAGAATTAGGTGCAGCTTTTTGCCTTCTCAGCCAATCTCAAATGTGATTTAATTTACTCCTCTTGACTCCTTGAGAGTTTGAAAATGCTGTCAGCTAATGCTCATTATCTTTTACCGCGTTAATATGTTAACACAAGTGAACCACACAGCAAGTGTGACCTAATCCGAATTTGGTTTAAGCTCGAAAGTTTTTGGTCTTTGCCTGTAAATTAATAATTGTCTGCAAGCAAGGTAACTGTGTTTGGTGCCTCACAGCATGAAAGCCCTAATAAGGTTTCCCTTTCTTTACACACAAATATTTTGACAAGATCTCCTTGAACTGCCTCCTCCAGAGCTATTGGGAATTTCCGTTGTTCTTAGAAAATCAAACTCTAAATTGCTATTTGCCAACAGACAGAGAAACAAACACCCAAGAAGTCCTGTGTGAGGCTGCAGGCTCCCTCTCCCCTCCCCAAGAGGAGCTGTTCCCCACGTGTGAATGACAAGCCGCAGCCTTTGATCGCTGTAGTAAGAGAAAAGCGGCACCGAGGGACGGTTATTTCGTCCATTCTGACAGCATCTGCTGTAAATTTGTAAAATATGTCAAATGTGTATTCATAAAGTAAAATAATGCATTCAAGTGTGGAAAAATTATGCTTTGTTCTGATACCGGGATGTGCTTGAGCAGGACTGTTTCAATAAGCAAGGGAGCCAGGGGAGGAGGTCAGCAGTCACCCTAGGAATGCAAAGCTCTCTCTCTCTCTCTGTCACAAATTAATGAAATTGCTCGAGGCTGTTGTCATTCCAGAAATAAAATGTTGAATTAAGTAAAGGAATCTGAGAGAAAACAGAAACTTTTGTTCTGGGTGTTTGGGGGGAGGGGGTAAAAAGAAAGCTGTCATTGGAAAGGAAGGATTTGTGTTTTCATGTGCTGTTCCTTGAGAGGCAGATATGAATTGATAACGTAATGATGTCTGAACTGCAGAATAAGGCCTGTGTGGTTGCTCCTGTGGGAGCAACCAAAGAACACATATTGTTCTGGGAGTCTGGTTAGGGTAATGTAATATTGGTTGCTGGTGAGAGCGATGCAAAGTGCAGATTGAAGACTGGGTTCAGAGAAAAAAGGCACAGACATCTCTGAACCAATAGTGGTCAATGTGTAAAGCCATGGAGCTTTTTCTGAAGCAGCTAAAAGGCTGCATGACCTCACAGGTCTCTGTCCTGGAACTTTGTAGCTTGTGCTTAAATTTCCCAATGGGAAGACTCCCTGACTTAGTGAGCCTGCACACACTGGAAATGATATCTGTGTGTGCATGTTTGCAGGATGGGGACACAAATCTTGCTGGAGGCAACAGCTTGCGCCTCTGGAGTTCTGGGAGGAGACCTAAGGGAAAGCTGACTGGTCTCCACCGACCAAAACACTGCAAAGATTTAACTCTAACTATCTACATGCTAACAGTCCCAAAATCAGCATGGGTAGCTAGAGATCCAGCAATAATGGGGTGTGAAAGGTGAATTTCTCCCAGTGCTCAGGCAGAGCTGTGGGGCTGGTGCCCGACCCAGATTTTGCTTTGCCTGCCTCCCCATCCTGTTTTGCTTTATCGCGGTCCCCAGCAGGGCCATGTGTGGCATACACTCTTCCTGGGATTACAGTCACAGTGGGATATGGATGTGTGCTGGTGAGAGAGAGAGGATTTTCTGTGCATTCAAGACATATCTGTGTTCTTAATAACTTTACAGGGGGTTTATTGTAAGCTGCTTTTGTGGTTTCACGCGGCTCTTCAGGCCCATCAGTTTGGAGCTCGTTTCCTCCAAGAGCTTCGAAACAACAAGATGGACAGTCCATTGAAAGCCCATTGCTCTGGAGTAAGGCTTTGGACCAACCTTCCTGCTTTTTGACAAAGCCTTTGGAGAATCACCTGCCAGCATTTTAATGTCCTGTAATTTTTGGCTCGGGCGAGGAATTTTTCAGTATCTCCAAAGACAGATGCTTCCACGGGGAGAACCAGAAGTGCCATAAAATGATTTACCTGTGTAACCTGTGCATGCAGGGATGTAGAGAGTCTGCAGTATACAGAACTTCAAGTTCCTTTGCTTCATTTTGTGCTTAGGTGTGATACTCGAGGCCACTGACTGCAGTCACTAGCTGGGGTTTGTAAAGAGAAACACAGCCAAGATCTCAGTCCTCCGGGAGCTGAGGGAGAACTACCAGGGAGGGATCAGCCCACACTGGGGCAGAAATTATTGCTTAGAGGAAAAATGGAAAATGCTGAAGCAGATTTAGGGAAGGATGAAATGGCTCCTTATTTTTTTGGATGAAATCTGCTCCTTGAAATGGGAGTGCGAGCAATGCAGTCAGCACTGTGTTTCTCTGTATTGTTTTAATGGTGAACTCAATCTGGGAGTAATGGCAACCTGCATTAGTGATTTGGGGAGCAAAATAGGCTTCCTGGTAATTTGGGAAGTGCAGTTGAGAGGGATTTTCTGGTTTCTGGAAGGCAGCTGTGCTCTGGTGTCACTCTATGCCATTTATAGCAGTGCCCCTTGTTCCATGCCTGCTTCCTTTTGAGGTGCCATTTGCTGGGGGTGTGAGGGCGTTTACCCCAATCCTTCACTTGCTGTGCCACTGAGGAACTTTGTGAGAGATGGGGATGAACTTTGCTGTTCAACCTTAGCTGCTTAGATCAATATCTGCAGCTGGAGAATGATTTTAATAAAAGGACTCTCTCTCAGCTTTCCTATCTCCATGACAGATAGACCCCAGCTAACATAAATCCTAACCTTTCTCCTGTCAGTCTCTTGGCTTTGTGTGACTTGTAGGTGTTTTGACACTGAATACAAATATTTCAGAGTTGGCTAATGGTTTAGAGCATATATTTAAAAGATTTACTTTTGCAATCACCTGGTGCCTTTAGTGAATGTGTTTGCCTTGTAAAGCCTCCGTGTTGTTTGGAGAATATCTCCACACACTCCCATACATGTATTCATTTTCTGTTGTTTATGAACTATCACTGAGGGAAAAATGAGTTCTGCTTTGGATAACGGCTTAGGGAGCCCTCTTCTAACCACCTTTTTAGCAATGAGAATCCACAGTGGCCGTGACAAACCTTGTTTATCAGGTTCCAGGAGGGATGCACAGGGGTTTGCAGTGCCGGCAGCTGGAAGCACCAACTCTGTACTGGGGTAAGGACCAATGCCAGGACCAGTGCCGTGGGATGGGGAGCTGGGTGAGAGGGCCAGCAGCTCTGCTGGGGCCCCTGGGACTGCCACCCTGCTTAGCTTCACCTGGGTTGGCTGTGCCTCTGGACTACTCCTGCAGCAGAGTTGTGCTGCCTGGGAGTGTGAATCAGCCTTCCTGAGTTGGTGCTGCCTTGGTTTTCAGGGTTGATTTTGGCATCTCCACCTCCAGCCAAGAGGTGTCTGGAGGGCAGAAGAAGGATTTAGGAAACCTTGACGCTGCTCCCGCTGTGGGGAGGCACCTTGGGGTGGGCTGTGGTGTTCATGGCTTGTGTTCATGGGTTTCTGCCCACCAAGCAGAGGTTGTGCAAAACCTGCCTGTGTGAGCACTGCTTTAGCAACTGTTTCTCCCCTCCAGGTAACCAGAACAGAAACTCTCCATGGTTAATCAAGTGATTTTAAGCTTCAGTTTAGCTTGCAATAGTAGCTCTGTCATTTAGTTCTTCCAGCTGATGAATTTGTGACCTTTAGCCACTGTACTAATGCCACTAATTGTAAGTGGCAGGACAATTTCCCTGTTGCTGTTGTATAAGAGATGCAGAGAAACTTGCCAGGAGCAGCCTGTGACTTTTAACCGTGTTATCAACACCCCTGATTGAAACTAAAATTGCAAGTTAGGCCAGTGATCAACCCAGCAGAGCAACCTGAGCAATTGCAGCAGCCACATTAAATGAGAAACTCATTGGGGACTTCCTTTCTTGGGCACCCTCCCTGCTCTGCAGTCTGGGCTTTGTCAGTCTCTGCACCAAGGTGGCCTTGGCTGTGTGATGTGCCGGGTGTGATGTGCAGGAAATCTCCTTTCTAGAACTCTGGGAAGTTCTGCAAATACCTGTATTGCCTCTGTCAGAGGAAGCAGGAGCTGGAGACTCCAAGGAGAAACTCTGTGAGTGTCTCATCCCATTTCTGCTTGGTCCTTGGAGAGGGAATGTTCAGTGTCCCCTGTGCTCTCTTCATGCTCATGCTTTTCCTCTATAGATTCACCCCCAGTCTTTGTTCTGTGTCCTTCATCCATTGAAAAGATCCTCTTCTCCTTAATTAAAAGAGTATTTTACACCCAAGAGATTTGGGCAAGAACTCCCTGGCCCTGTGAGGCCGTGTAGATCTGCCTTGGGAGCACCATCATCCTGTGGTTTTTACAGTTCATGGATGGGACCACATGTCTGCACGACATTCAGGTAGTACTACAGGGATATATATATATATATAATCTAACTTCTAGCTTCTCCTGTCAGACATGTTTGAATAAATGGTTTTAACAAGAAAGATTTTTGGCCAGAAACCACACTTGTTGAGGGTGAGGAGGAGATGAGTCAATAGAATCCGTGATGACATAAAGATTTTACGGGGGATGGGGATGGGCACATTCCTCACAACTGGTGAAAGCATCCCACTATGTTTCAAGAAAAGCTATTGTAGGGATGTTTAGAGAGTTTTAAAATTTGTTTTATTGTGACTGTTTTTTCTATTACTCCAGCCCATAAAATCGGGTGCCTTAGTTATCATGTTTACCACTGTACAGGGTTCAGAGGGAGCAATAAAAGCCTCTAAAACTCACCTGAAATAGCCTTCCTACACTTACAGATGCCACAGGTTTAATGTCCTGTATCTCAGATCCTTCCAGGCTTTGACATGATGGTAGCATTTGGAGGAAAGGGGATCTCTCTTCTCCCTGGTGGAATAAAATTTCCACTGTGTAACCCATTAAGGTGCTGGATCTTTGGATTAGAAGCTATGACAGGTTTAACTGTAACAGCCAGTGTTAATGTTTCAAGGGGATTTGCATTCCTCAGGTTTGAACAGCGTAATTTGGAGTAATTTCATATTTGGGCAGAAGTTGTTCTCAAAAAGAAATGGTGGTGCTGGGGTAGCAGAAGAGTGTTCTGTCTAGAAAGTTGAACCCTCTTGAGAGGCGAATTTAAGTTGTTACAGTGATGTGGTGCATTATAGACATACTTACATTTAATCCTAAAAATTTTTGTTTGTTTCAGTCTGTGTCACCTTTAAGGTGACTTCAGTCTTTGGAAATTAAAGATACAACTTGGAGAGCCATTCAGCTGTAATGATAATGGTTCAGCTGCAGCTTTGTACTTGATAAAATCTTCTATACAGGCAAATCCAATGTCTCCATGGGCTCTCATGGAATTCAGAGGAGGAGGCGGCTCAGTAGCTTTACTGCTTGGGTTGAGTGCTGTTCCCTGGTTAGGATAAATATATGGTGTATTTTGATAAACAAGCTGGAACTCCTCCTTCCCAGTAATAACATTGTTAACAATCATCTTCCCAGAGAACAGCAAATAATGAGGTGGTAGCTTATCCAGGCAGTTCCTCAGCCTTTTATAAGTAGAGCCTTGTTTCCTTGAAAAAGGATAAATCTCTAATCTGCTGGTTACAGTGCTGCTATAAGGGTTTCAATTTTCAACTAAGTAAAAAATGAGGGTAAACTTTGTGTATTTTTTAATGCATTTACTTTACCCCATTTTGTTTGCTTGCATGTCCTTGTGTAATGCTGTGGCATCCTGTTTTGCAGCTGATTTAGGATTCACCTCGGACGTGTTGCCAGTGAGGGAAAGCAAATTAAGAGTGACTGTACCAGGTCAAGGCACAGGTCCATCTGGCCCAGCAGCCCGTTTCTGAGAGCACCCAAAAGCAGATATTCTGTAGGACAGAGTAAGATCAGGCAATGGCAGGCAGTGCTTCCCCTAAACATGCTCTCAGCAGCCCGTGGCAGAGGTCTCTGCCTAATGCTGATTCAGGGAGCACAGTGAGGAGTGTTCTCTCTGGAGTCCGACACTTCTCATGCTTTCCTTGCCAGGCTAATGGCAATTTTGAGCCTTTTTTGTTTTTCTCCAGTTTTCCAAACTTTTGCTGATAGAGAACCCTAAATTAATCTTCAGGCCTTTTGGGTATTGGATTACACTCTGCCTCAGTCCTTTCTGTGACAGCAGTGCTGGAACTGGCATGGGATGCTAATCCTGCTGTACCTATTCACTCAGTCGTAGAGGAAAATGTATGAAAACAAATTGCTAGTCCAAGCTAAATTTAGATTTATTCAGTTGGAGTTAATTATAATCTTTATTTAGTCCCAAGCGATGCCTTCTTATCATACACTTATTATAGCTGAGAAAATTAATTTTTATTCTACCATAAAGGTGAATGTAATAATCTGGGTTCAGGGAAGGGATTACTTTAATAAGATTTATAGGCAGCCTTTCAGACAGTACGGTTTTATTACTATCTGTAGGTGGCCTTGCTGCACATATGTCTTTCAGTATGGGTGACTCTGCAAAGTGCATGCAAGCTAAAAACTGTAGTAAGCACCAGCTCACAGAAACTTCCCCATCCAACTTAATCTTCTGGCAGTGGTAAGCAGGCATAGCACTTGACTTGCTTTGGAACACAAAAATACAATTTATTGCTGAACTTGCGGCCTGATCGGGGGTTTCATTCATATGCATGGTTTAATTTTGCACTTAAAAATGTATTTTAGTAGACAAAAGATTTATGAGGCCAGAGATGCCGCTTTAAAGCTTTTTTGGAAGCAGCGTGATGGGCAAACAGAGGCGTGTGGTGTGGGAGGAGAAGCTTTGGCGAGGAGTGAGCCAACAGAGCTGATGGGGCAGGACAGCTCTGCCCGCGGTCACCTCAACCTGCCGCCCGCAGGTCTCCGCTGGCTGCCTTTAGCAGTCGAGTTATTGGACAGAAATAGGCTCCTCCCAAGGGTGATTTATCATCCTGCAGGTGCAAGTGTCTGGGAGGACGTGAATGAATGAATTCTGGAAATAACCCTGATTTGCTGAAAGAGGAGGTTGGAGGGTGGCTGTGCTCAGATACCCATCGGAGATGAGATGGGCCGACTCCCACGGAGGGTGGCAGAAACCTGCAGCTGCAGCGAAGCCTAAGTTAACAGCGGCTTGACTCAGACATTTGGAGATAAGTGTGTGAGACATTGTCCCAAGCCTACAAAAGTTTATGAACCTCTCTTCAGTTTGAGATGTTCGGATTAAGTACACTTCTCCATCTTTTTTAATTGCATCCTTTTTCCTGTCTTTCAAAACAAGCTGCTGGACCAGCAGTGTTTTGCAAAGTGAATGTCTGTCTCCTCAAGTGTGTAATCAAGACTGAATGTGAGGACTGTAAACTGGTTGCAAGTCCTACAACAAGTTACATCCTTATATGAAATTGGGATAAGAGGAAGAGAGAATGAGAAAAGCTTGAAAGGATCCTATCATCTTTTCTCACACTCCAGTTTTTTATATGTTGACAGTTTCTGGGCTGACTTTAATGTTAAAAAAGTATTGGGAACTCTTCTTAACTCTTTCTTGGAGTATCATTTATATCTTCAAATTATTCTGTTACAGTTGAAAACATTGTTTGCTGTAATGGTTCTTTTTCTGTGGCAGTGTGGTTCACCAGATAACTGCCTCAAGTACAAAAGAAGTAAGGCTTGGTTTTGCATGGAAGGTGATGGAATTTTTCTTAGTTTAGTTAGATGATGGAAGTTTACCCCTCAAGGGCACTGTGGAGGGGCTTTCTCCTCCTTTTCCTCATGAATGTAAAACTGAGGAGATGAGTCACAGGATGGACTCTGAATGTGGGAAGTAAACAGTGACATCCTCCTTTCATGGTTATTTCATTAAATTTTGAATGAGTCAGGGAGAGCACGAGGCGGGTGTTCATCTAAGGCTCCTTAAATCCTCACACAACCCAAACTGAGCCTACTCATAGTGCTCAAATGATGTCTAAACTCGTGGTAGACTTCCACACTGTAATCATCCTCTTCATTTTCCTGCTGCCAGGATTAGGAGTCAGAGCTTCCCCAGCTGTAGCCAGGTTTTTCACCTGGAAAAACGTCTCATGGCTGGGGCCTCTGCACAGCATCAGGTCTTACCCATTGCCCATGTGAGAGAAAATGACCTACACAGCTGGTCCATAATTAATTATTCTCCTGTGGTTTATCAGTTCCAGAATAGCTTTCCTTGTGCAGACACCCTATTCTGGGATACAGTGTGTTTTTATTCAAGGCTAATGCCTGCAATTCCAGAACAAAATAATTATTATGAATAGAGCCATTTTTACAGTGGAATAATGTACATGTGTAGTTTGATCTTTATAGTCCTCAGTGAAGGCTGGTGGGAAGGGCTGGTGATTTTTCTCCTATACAGACAAGCCATTGATTGCCTCTATGAGTCATGGATAACATCATAGTACTTACTGGCACCACATTACTTGAAATTATTCCTCTTTTACAAAGAGGAGTGTCTGTATGATCTCGCTCTGCAATTCTGATGATGCTGCAGGAAAGATGAATTTTAACATTTTCGCAGTTTTTCCACAGGTGCAGGATTGGCTTCTTGTTTGTTTTCAGAGAAAAAGGATATTGAAAAACTGGCAATTTTAAACACTTGTTGTTCCTTGCACCTCCAGCTTCGGAATTACTGAGGGCTTATGGAAGACTTGGCTCCTGTTAAGTAGTTTGCTAAGTAGAGAGAAAATTTAAATGTGAAATTTGGATTTATGCTCCAACAGGAGCTACTATCCTTTTTAATAACAAAATGATGATTTTAAAAGACTTTCCTCTTACCACAGCTTAACACGTGCATTGTTTTTAATGCTGACCTGCCGCTGCCACCACTATCTTCCAGCAGGATAATTGTTTTGCTTCTTATTAAAAAGTATGAAATCCGAGAAATGTAGCTTCAGTGAAATCCTGAGCTAATGAATGGCAGGTTTTTATTGCAAAGTGTGCCCTGCGGCTGTGGCTTTGTGTCTGCCTTAGTCCTGTGCCTCTTTTTGTGGCTGAAGTCCAGGGTCAAGTGAGATTAAAACCAAAGGCAATGGATAATTTTATGATTAAATAAAAAAAAAAATCAAGACATCAGAAAAAAAGCCTTGGTTGAGGTCTGAGCTGGTCAGGGTAAGGACCAGGAAGGGGCATCTCTTGTGCACAGCATTGCATGTTTGGTTTTGTGTGTGGCGTCTTCCTCTCTCTCTGCTCCTCAGAAATGTCAGAAGGGTGTTTTCTTTCCATCTGTACTCTCAAACATTGCAGGATGAGCTGGGCTATAAGCATATTGCCCAACTCTGGACAGAAGAATTTTTGGCATAAAATTGCAGTGATGGGATTTTCAAAGTTGACCTGTTGCTCTCGGGGTCTGGGTATTTGGCTAGTCTGAATGAATATTTTAACAGGGGCAAAGCGCCTGCTGAAAGCCTGTTACATGATAAAAGTTATTTCAGAAATTCAAGGTAAATATCTCAAGTCGCGTCCAACAGCATGTTACTGCCACACATCTCCCCTCAACAACCCCAATGTCCCAGTAGGCTGAGCAAAACAGGCTGTTCTGCCCCTGAGATAGCACTGGGCTCTGGGGATGCTCGTTTGGTCTCCGTTTACTTTTCTTCTATTCTTGGTCTCTTTTGGTACATAATTAGGACTAACCCACATTCTGGTTTGATATTCTGCTCTCTTTGATCCTGCTGAAGTTCTTATTAAAGGAGCAGGTGATCGATTCACTGCCTTGTTGCACACTAGAAAGCTGCAAATGCGTCCTGTTTCTGATTGTTGCTGTCAGGAGATTGATGCTGTGGTGCTGATGTGCTGAATTAAAAGGGTGGGGTGTGTCCTGCCATCGTGTGAAGTATTTCTTTTTAGATGTTCCTACAGCGTCATAAAATGCTGCTAAATTCAGATATCATGTTTTGTTGCAGGCTGGTTCTAGGACAAAGCCCAGCCCTGTCTACTGGTGTTTATGGCTTCCCATATAAGCTTTCGAACAAAATTTGTATCTCATTTTGCTTGAGTTACAGCAGGATGATATCCTGCTCCTCATACCAGTTCTGAGAAGAGGCACTGAATGCTGCCACTGTAACGAAATGGAGGAAAGAGAAAAACATACCTTTTAAACTTCCTGTAAATCACTTCTTGAGAGAGATAAAATATCTGCATAAAGTGTGTGTGGGAGTCCTATAAGGTAAACACAAATGTATTTAAGCCTTGTCTTGTTTTTTGGCTCCTCTTTAGGCTCAGGAACTATGTCATTACTTAAGTCTCCTCTGCAACCTTGTTTGTCTTGAGATAAGGCAGGTTTTAGCTCTTCCCCCAGAAATCAGAGTGTGCTTTTGCTGCTCTGTGTCCTTTGCTCGTCTGTACGGCCGCACAATTTTTACAACCAGTGCAATTTCTCAAAAGTGTTACTTTGAAATATAGTTCAATTTATTTACAATTAATCCAGGAAGGGGCTTTTGTCTTCATCTGACTTCTTAGCAAAAAACCAACACCCTCCCTCCCCTCGCTGCCTCGGCTTTCCCAAGAGCAAAGTTCACTTTCAGCACCCGAGTTGTGCAATTGCACAAGGGCACAACAGGCCACGCTGTGTCAAGGTGTTCTATAAACCACAGAGCAGTAATGGGGCTGCTACAACATCCCCTGGGGACTTTTGTCCTAGAATTGGTGTTGATCTTCTCTTCTCTCCTGTTACGAGCAGGATGAGGTTTGACCCGCACTGCATTTCCAAGTACTTCTGTTACTCGGTGTAAAAGCATCGAGGGGTCCCACAGAGCAGCAAAGCAAGTGGTAGGGGGGCATTTCCTGATCCCTGCTGAACAGTGGTCACCAGGTTTTGCTTTTTGCCTCTATCCCTGTTGCAGGTTGCTGTGGGTTCCTTGCCTTGAGCAGTCAGAGGAAGGTGTGGGCTGGCCTGGTGTGTTGGGAGAGATGGGCTGATGTTTATGCATCGGTGCAAGGCAGAGGACACCCAGGTGGGGCGGCTGCTTGGCAGCTGCTCTGAATCTGCATTTGCCTGTGGAGCTGAGAGGAAACCCTGATCTGACCCCCATGTGCAGTAGTAAGAGAGGAGACTGTTTGATATTGTTTCCTGCTGAGAAATTTTTTTTATACTTTTGCATATTTTTGCGTATTTGCTCGCTCCTGCAAAGAATATTCCAATGGCTGAAGAAAAATCGTGGCACAAGTACATATACAGTAAAAGTAAAGGCAAAAGTATTGTGATGAAATGAGAAGCATTTAAACAAGTGTAGATAATATCAAACCATCGAAAAAATAAATGACCAGAATTTCAACTGAGAACAAAGAGTGGGGCAAAGCCAAATGGATGGGGTTTGCCCTCGAATCCGTCTTTGATAAATGTGTAGGCTTTAAAAATACACAACCTGAAAAAAAACCCAGCTTAAATATTAGAGCTTTTATCTCTGCTAAATTGTGGCTGCAAGTATCTGAGTCATCTGGCTGGAACAGGTGTAATTGTTTGTGTGGTTGTCGCGTTGTGTATCTGCTCTACCCAGTGCTGACAAACAGTGGAATCACAGCTAAGCTCCAGCGAGAGACAGCGAGAGTTTTGACCTTAGGATCTGTCATTGTGCCTTTGTTATCTCTGCGCATTATGGAACTGCTTCATTTTAATTCATTGGGTTTCTGTTTATTTCCTCTGTGGCAGTCCCAGGAGCTCGGATTCACCGGCTTTTTGTTGGAGCGTGTGAATTGTTAGTTTGAAAGGCCCACTGTTTCTAGTAGAATTGCAGCCCAGGTTGAATATATCTCACTATTAATTAGAGATTGGCCCAAACCAAAGGGGTCTGTTTGATCCCTCCCTCCCTCTGGAATCTTTTCTTTCCCGGGAAAAATTGCTCAGCGCTGGCTGGAGGATTGACCATTGTGCTGTAGAGAAACTTTTGTGGTTTCCAAATGTGTTTCATTCTCCTCGGGAATTAAACCAAAAAATCCTTCTAAGCACCTGCAAACCTTCTGTGTGTAAAGGATTTCTCCTTCTCTCAAGTTCACTCTTGTCTATAAATCCATCCCACGGAGACCCCTATGAAACCCCATATATTCTAATGTGAAGAGTTTTGGTTTCAAGAAGACAAAGCTTTTATCAGTTTTCCACTAACTTCCAAGCTGCTGACCTGGCAGAATGAATTGGGAGTGATGCAGATTTGCTACCCCCCATTGCATTGTGTATTAGTGACGTTAGACTGAAGAAAATGTTCAGTTTTACTGCTTAAAATGTTGTTTTACTGCCTACTAATATTTAATATGCCATTTTTTTTTGGCATGGGTGAGAAAAAAGCTGAAAGTTTAATCTGACAATAAAAGAAAAAAAAACAAAACAAAACAACCAAGAAGTAAAAAGCTTTGGAACTTAGATTGGGATCTGGCCAATCAATCCCCTCCTTGTTGTATCCAATACTTGATTAATGGCTTTCAAGTATATATGAGACTGGGGAAGGTGGAAGAGGAGCTGTACAGCTGATGCAATGGGATGTTTTCAGCACATGAGCTTTGAACCAAAAGTGTTATTCCATGGTACCTGTGTCAGATTGTTTTGCAATTGTGGTGAGCAGTATTGATCTCTGGTAATACCTTGCTTTTGAGAAAAACTGAGGGGCAGGCTAAGCAAACATTTGAGCTGTCTTTCTGTTTCCTTTTATCTTTGGCCTGCAGTGGTGGAGAGCCGAGGAGGGATCATGGACAGCATACAGAGATTCTCAAACCTGCCAACGTATCTCCCTGCGAGCCCCCACATCTGCAATGCTGATGTTTTCTTCTTCCTCAAAGAAGCCAACCAGGATATCATGAGGAACTCCAGTTTGCAGTCTAGGGTGGATTCGTTCTTTATATACAAAGCCAAGCAACCACCTGTCCTAAATGCCACGTATGGACCCTTTTCTGTTGAACAGCCTGTTCCCTTGGACCTCATGCTGACCTCTGCATCTTTTGGTTTCGCAAATAAATTCACTTTTAATTGGAAATTAAAGTCTCATATAATCAACAGCTCAATCTATTCCAATAAACCCAAAATACAAACCTTGTTCTATATTGCGGGGAAGGACTGGGATGAGTATAATTCTGAGGAGATGTTGCCTTGTGTGAAGATGTTTGCTTTCCTGGAGTCTGGAGAAGTTGTGGCCAGCTGTAGATTGACAGGCCATCTAGGATTATGTGTTGCAGAGCTGGAATTGTCTCCTAGCTGGTTCAGCTCCCCTCCACCCATGGTTTCAGAGGAGACAGCCTCTCTGGAAGGGATTACTGTGGAGCTCTTCTATAAGATTTATACAGTGGATGGGGAATGTTCTCCAGAGGATGAAAAGTGGGAAAACAATATCCATGCGGGTGAAGACAATGAACACCAAGCTTTGTCAGCTATGGAGAGGATTGGTAGCATCGTTGTTTACCCAAATCAAGACCAATTAAAACAGTCTTCACTGAGGCTTGATGAAAATATCGTTATTCGCTTACCAGTCAACCCGGTCAGAGAAGGTGACATTGTGACCTTTCATGTTTGCCTGGCTGATGACTCGCTAGCAGACCAGTTTGTATTAAGGTAAGAGAATTTTTAAAGTGCTGTATGCTAAGCAGTCTACAAACAGGGGCAAACCACTGCGGGGTGTGATTTCTTTGGTTATATTCAGGGTTTTCCTGGGAGAACTTGGGCATTTCCTCTCCAACAGGGGAAAACTATAAATAGTCTTGAATTGTCTGTGTGGATGATACTTTTTGGAACATGGGCATCGGTTTTAAAGTATGAGCTGTAAATGTTTGTTTGATTATTTCTTGTTTTAATTCTGTTTGCTTCTAGTCATAATTCTGCCTCTTGAATTATGCCTCTGTAAGTCAGCCAGGGTAACTGCTGTGATCTGTTTTGCTAAACAGTTTGCAGGAGGGTTTTCGATTTCCTTGGTAAAACTTTCTCATTTTTTTTACCAACTTTTATCAATTTTATTACCCTCTTTCCAAAGTACATTGGATACATCTTGCACAGGTCATATGTGGTGAGGAACTATTTTGGTGCATTGTACAGAGGGGAACTGAGAGGTGAGAAAATGGGATGTGTCTCAGCTTGTGTAGGAATCCTTTGGCAGAGCCAGGATTTGGGGCCAAACTTTGCAAGTAATCTTCAGTTTTCCTGTCAGACCAGCCTATCCTGCTTCCTCAAGCTTTTGACTGCTTGTTTTGTGGCCCATTTTTGTTTTAACTTTGGGGACTTTCTGTTTCTGACCTTTACTTCTGAGTCTGCCTGTAATAGGAAAATTCAGGCATTTCTAACCACCCTGAGGGTTAGTGCTGAATGTTTATGTCCTTAGCTGTCAGGCTGCGGGTTCAGAGCTTCACAGAGACCAGATTCAGAGAGAAATGTGAGCCAAACTGGGGGAATAAGAGGGCCAAAAGGTAATTGAGAAGTGTCATCTGCTGTGAGAATGTGAGACACTTGGGAAAGAAGGAGTTGCAGCCCATGCAAGGAAACCTCAGAGCAGATTTGTGCCTTACTTCCAACTTTCTGATCCGAGAACGATGGGAGCAGAACATGACAGAAGTGCACTTTGGGGACAGATGTTGAGAAAACAGACAGCAAACCATATGCAGCACTTTCACATCATTCAACATCTGTGAAATAGCACATGAATATTAATAAACTTACAGATTGCTGCGTGAATTGGGACCAGTGGTTCAAAGTGCACTGCTACTGATGGGGGGGAAGGGGAGGAAATGTGTGAGAAATATAATGGGGTTTAACCAGACTTTAAAAGGTTTGGGTCAGGGAGGGTCTTAATTTAAACACAACTTAGTCTTGCTTTTACCTCGATTTACTGGTTTTTCTTCGTTAAATATGGATTTGGCCAGCATCCACTGTCAGAAAATGGACCAGCCTCATGGAGCAGTTGGGTTTCAGCAGTTGTGTATTGATCCTCTGTGCTATAGCAGAGAGATTATAGAATTTGCCTAAGGCTCTGCAAGGATTTAACATCAGCTCTTAATTCTTGTGGTTTTTTTCCCTTTGCCACACCACAGATAAAATTCCCAAGGTATTAGAGACAACCTAAGGTGGGGATGTTTTCTTTCCATTGGAATTTCTAAAAGAGCATTTGTACTAAATGGCACAAGGGTAGAGTTTTGATATTTCTGCTGGCCAGGAAATAATCAAAGACTTCTTGCAGAGACAGTTTTGAAACGTTGCCTTTCAAAAGCAAAAAGCTCTGAGCACAGTACCTAACCTGGGGTTTCAGGGAAGCAGAAAATGAGGGAGTGGAGAGCTTCCAAACTGGGGAGCCCCAGGATGAGACACAAAGCCTGGCTACTGCCAAGACCCTCATCTTCTCCCACAGCCCCCTCTGACTTGCATGGCTCCAGCTGTCAGGTGTTCTCCCAACACACAGAACGTGCATCTTGGTGCTCCCGGGCTGCTGGGAAGGCAGTCAGGTTTCCATGGGGATTTCCTTCTTTGAAAGTGTGGAATCGGTTAATCTCCAGGAAATGTTTCTGTTGCAATAAAGTGGCGTGTTTTACATGCCCAGAAATATTTCCTTGGAAAATTCGCCATTGGCTCTGTGTAGTCCAGCCTGTCTGGGCTTTGATTTGGCTCTGCTTGCATCGTGCTTTTCTTCAGAGAAACGGCAAGTATTTTTGTTTAACCTTCAGCTGAATGCTGGATGTAAGAGGCAAAAGGCAATTCTGCTGATGGTTCACCTGCCCTTCGGGATGGAAAGAGCACCAGCAACTGTTGCTGTGATTGTTTCAGATGACATACGTGGGGCCCACGGGGAGATTATCCAGCTGAAGTTTACATAGTGGGCAGGGAATTATGCTGAGGGAAATACCAGCACTGTAGTGCCTGCATCTAATTTATGCAGTTTCCCTCACCAGCTTTCCCCGGTTTTCAGCTCAGTGCTAATGTCCATAAAAACCCAGAAGGTTTTTATATACATAGAATTTCTGCGTGTTATAGCCAGAGAAAAATACGTTGAAGTGAATGTTTGCCTTGGGAAATATATTTTTGCCTAATATAACTGATTGTTTTTAATCATATCTGTTACAAGTGTAGCCGGGTGAATTGCAGTCTGGCTCATATGAGATGATAGATCAAAATCAAGTCATTCTCAGCACAGCGTTTGATGCCAGCCTTGAGCTCTGACAGTATGCAAAGGAACAGATATGCTCAATTTTATGCACTTCTTTACTGTTTCATGCTGTGTTGTGTAGTATTTTATTTCATGTTGGATTTTGTTCTAGCAAAACTGACTTCAGTTCTCATATGAGAGCTGATTCTTCATTGTTTTGGTAAAATTTGGGATTCTTAACCAAACTTGGAAACTGAAATTGATTGGAAACAGTTCCTTGGTTCAGCAAGGCGCTGTGTTGAAAGATACTCACTTGTTAGACCCCTTTCCTCCCAGTAGTGTTACTTATGGGGTGATGCTGCAGCTTGTTTGTGAAGCTGCAGCTATCACTTCCAGTCCCTTCCATCAGTCCAGTCTGGTTTTGCTGTGCTCAAGCTAAGTCTTGACTGCTTGTTTTCACTCAATAACTAGAATTTCAGATGGAGTGGAGGTTTGGTGGTTCTCTGGTCTGGGGAATTTGTTTCTCTTCTTCCTGCAACCCAGCTGGCGTGTCTTGGTGTGAGTGAAGGACCCAGATGTGTCAAGGGGCAGAATTTGGAGACTAAGTGTGCATTTAGTGCTTTGGCTGTGCCTGACAGTCATACTGCTCACTTTGTTGACAGATGATCTATACATGTGTGCAGTGAAATTCTTATGACACTGGAGATTATTTTGTGGCCTTGCCGGTCTGATCTGTACTGTAAAATTTACCATCTGTGAAGATAAATTTTGCCCATTATGTTTGGTGGGTTGTCACTAGGCATAGTTTAACAGTAAAGGTAGGTGAAATGGGCTATGTTGCCATGATTAAACTCTTTTATGGGCTACCTAGTTAAAAAAAAAAAAATAAAAAAAAAATGAAGGACAGCTTTGAG
Source organism: Oxyruncus cristatus (assembly GCA_013399855.1). Lineage (NCBI taxonomy): Eukaryota > Metazoa > Chordata > Aves > Passeriformes > Cotingidae > Oxyruncus > Oxyruncus cristatus. The sequence continues at coordinate 2,083,073 of VXAY01007103.1, read as the reverse complement.
ATTCCAGCAGGACTCCTACGTGCCTCTGTGTCACAAATATTCAGGCGCTTTTTGTCCTTTGATGCACTGGAGTATCTCTGTTACCTTCCTCACTGGCAAATTAGATGAAGTGCAGTAAATGAGGGAAGATGGAAGTCATGACTGCAGAAGGGGTAACACCAATTTTTGTGCTAATTGCTAAATGGAAGAAGTCTCCTGATATACATGGAGGAGTTACAAAAGAGACAGGAGAAAACAATTCCTGCTCAACTGGAAGAACAGAAATCTCATCTAATAGCATTGGGAATGGCTTCTGTTTCTTCTGTGGTGTTTGTTATTATTTAACTCCATCTTGAGACTCAAAGGGTATATTTAAAAGAAAAATGGGAGTCAATTTGTACAGCAGGAAAACGTTTAACAGAATAAATGGACAATTGCCCCTTGGTTACAGGGAAGAAATGAGGACAGTCTTTAGAAATAAACCATGGATTTTTGTCCTGTTTTCCAAGTCTCCCCATTTAAACTGCCGGCGAGGATGTGCTGGTAATGAAGGCTGAGCACTAATAGCAAATAGTCGAGTTGCAGACAAAAAGTGGGTTTGTTGGCATTCCTTACACGTCCCTAACACAAATGACCCATCCTTCTTTTCTGCCGGATCAGAATAGAAGTGGAGATTGGAGATATTCCAGGAATAACAGTAAGGGGCCGAAACCAGGTAATGAATCCCACGGTAGGGAAATGAAAGCGGCTGCGGTCAGGATGTGGTCCTGTGTCTGGAGGGGAATGGCAGGGCCGTGCAAAGAAACCTCGCTGTCACTCGGTGCCTAGGCAACCTCAGGGAGAAGGATTATCTGCTCCTCCCTGCCATGGCTCCACACAGTGCAGGGCAAAGATTGCTTTTTGATTTTTGGGATGAACCAGTACAAGGTGTAATACATGCCGGTTGACTTCTGCTGATTATTCTCATTGGGGAAAAATGATATTAAGGATTTATATTAATAAACATATATCCATATGGAGGGGGTTATGTCTCCTGCTGAGGAATAAAAATTGCACAGGCCATTAAAACTGACTTACAAGGCTTCTGCGTTAATAATGAAAGATCTGTGGAAGTCTGAGCAGTCGTCTAGAAGGCCAGAAAAAGATCATTAAGAGGATGTCTCCTGCCAATAGCTGCCAAGAGCAAACAAGGGAAAGAAAACAGAAGGTTTTGGATCTGGAAATGCATAGAAAATGAGAGCGTACAGGCTGTGGGGAATGCAGCCTGGCTGCCTGTGAGGAGGAGGCTCCGTGAGACCTTCGTCGCTTCTAAACCAAGCTGGTAGGAATGGGGAAGCACTATTACTGGAGATTATGACTGGGGATTATTACTGGCAAGAGAAATAAATGATTAACTGAATCATCCTTTTAGGGTGAAAATTCAGCAGAAGTCAGAGGGTTGAGAAAGGAAAAAAAAAAAAATATTCGTCTGAAATCAGAAATGCTGGTTCAGATTTAGAAATAATCACAGAATTAAAGCTTTATTGGTGGCTTGGGCGTATTTGGGTTTTACCCGAAGATTTTGATAAACCCAAGATGACTGTTGACATTTGTTCTTTCTCTTTTTTCTCTGAATATATATTGAACTAGATGTAGGTATGAAATTATGATATGTAATATTAAAAAAAAAAAGCGCCAAGCACTGCAAAGTGTGCAAATGCCAAAACTGTCTGTGCAGCCTTAGTTCAGTCCCTGAGTAGATGTGCATTATAGCATATTCCTCAAAGACAAATTCACACTATTTTTTTCCAGATCTACTGCTTCATTTGATGCATACATTGTCTTCCTCCCACTGTTTTCTTTTCTTTTTGTCACTGAATGGGAAAGGGAGTAACATCCTTTCAGGACACTCCTACGAAGCCTGGGGGAGCTGTCACCGGAATTTTTTTTAGCTCGAGTAAACCATTTCTATAAATTCCCTTTCAGAAAGGGCTGAACCATTCTTTTATTTTCCTTATTTCTGTTTGAGGCAGGCGCGTGGCCCAGAAAAATTGGCTTTAGCCGATGAAAGCCTGGCATGATGGTATGGAGTCACACATTTCACAAGGATGCCTTATGAAGGAGTTAGACTTGAATGTCTGTTGACTGAAGGGAAGAAGGCATCCTCCCTGGGAGCTGCTGGCAGTGCATGGCTCTGCTGCACCCACGTGCACGAGCCAACCTGCCCTGGCAGTAGTCGTGCCACACTGGCAGGTTTTCTCTCCTTTTCATGTGCCTTAAGATAACCTCCTCTGCCCTAGCCACACTGGGGAGGGAGCAGAAAAGAAACCACCCCCTCCTACAGCCTCAACACCATTTAAAAACTACAAAACCCCAGTTCCTTCCTAGAGCTTGAGAACTCCTAAAAAGCTTTCTCCGGCAGTGAATAAATGACCCAGTGAATCCTGAAAGACCCTGAAAGACTACAGTCAATAAAGCTTTTTAATGGAATTTTAGATAAAGGTCAACTATCTGCTGCAATAATCAGCCATCCATGATCACTCTTCACAGGAATAAACCAGGCAGAGCAGCAGCCCCACGTGACAGTGAGAAGCCCTGCTAGTTGTTGGATATTGGCTTTGAAGCACTTTCAGGTGGGATTGCAGTGCGGTGGTGATAAAACACTGATTTTTTTAATTGGTGTGTTTCCTGATGGCAACTTCTGCTGCCCTGCAGAAGGGCTCCGGAACATGACGATTTGTCCAGAACCAAAGTTCTTGTGGTGTTACAAAGGTGGTGATAAGGTGAAGGAGGATGAGGCCGTGGTGCTGAGTCTGGGTGACTGCGGCAAGTGTCCCTGCTGTTTGCTCCTTCCCTTGTCCTCCACAGCCTTGGCTTAGGGATGCTCTCTTATCTCATGGGATGGGGAGGTGTTCCTAAGAGATGGAGAGGAGGGTTGATCAAAATGCAGAGTTAGATTAACTAAAAATGTTTAACCTGCATTTCACCAGTGTTTTTCACCGAGAAGGTGAAGCGTTAGTTATTTTTAATTTTGACAGTTTGGGAATGCTTCGTGTGTATGGTGGGGGAACACTTAGTAGAGCTGGAATGAAACAAAGATCCACTTCTCATTGGAAAAGGTGCTTGGTTTGACTTGAAACCTTACTTTTTCTTCTATTTTAGTCCTGCCTGCGCCTCAGCTTTCTCGTTCATCTACCCGCCTGCATCTATGAGAACTACGGATGTGGCAGTGTTATGTAAATTAATTTGCTGTATCTCATGTTCAGAACCATGAAGTGGAAAAAGGAGTTAGCTGTGTTGATTTGGACTTGGTTGGTGCACATGCAAGTGTCTCATCTTTGCACTACAAGTGGGTACACGGTGCTGTGTGTAACTGGTGGTATCTTGACACATCAGATTGTTTTGCATGTGTGTGACAAATAAGGTTTGTAATAGGAGCCCTGACAACCTCTAGCCGTGTTAGCAGACATTGCTGTGCTCTGCAAACAGAGATGATGTGAAAAGCGCTTGCCGTGGATCTGGAAGGTGCCAATACGCCATGTGACTTGACACAACCTCAGCCTTGTTGATGGTAATGGAAAGAGATTTTACATTTTTAAGTGGTTCGGGTTCTACAAGATTGTTCCCAGGCTGATCCCCGTCTCCAAAAGCGTCGACATGACAGCTCCTGCTAATTAACTCCAGGCAACTCCTGCAGAACTTGGTGCTCGCTGCGGGGCCGGGTGCGGATCTGCAGAGCACTGTCAGCAGACGTGGCAGGGCTGCACCGAGAGCAGGCACTTAAAATACTTGTGATGCTGAGCGTGCCTGGGATGGGGGTTTTGGAGGAAACCATCACTAAAAGGACAGCCTTGGTTTGTTGCATCTATTCAGACTCCCTCTGTGCGACGTGGAGGTGTGCTGGGTGGGATCCCTCCTGGATGAGGAGCTGCGTCAAAGGTTCAGCCTCCGGTTTTCTCCAGAACTTCCTTTTGCTGGGGGCTGTCCTGTCTTATCCCTGCTATGATTAACATTGGTGCAGATAAGAAAGGGGAAGGGAAAGCCACTGAAGATGGAATTAGGAGTTTTTTGCCTGTGAGCACCCAGCTCTGAGTTCAGTTACCTCTGTTAATGAACACAAAACTGCCTTGAGCTGACGAAACTGCTTAAATACGCAGTATCACAAAGGGCAATTTAAGGAAGACAGCTGCAAGATAAACACTTTCTTCATCCATTTCTTTTATTTTTTACCTTGTACTCAGGTTGGAAGCACAGGTCAGAAGAGGTTCCTGATTTTGAGTGATCATTTCAAGTTTTGGGGCATGCTGTGGCTCTTTGCAAACTGTGTCGCCTCCTAAGCGAGTCCCTGGCAGGGAGCTTGGGGGGGAGTCTTTGTTTTGGACAATATGCTGAGTAGTTCCTGCTTTGTGCTGCCAGACAATGATGGCATTGATCAGTTCTTGTACAGCTCTTCATTAGCTGGCAGTGCAGTAAATCACAGTCTTGTTTAAACAAGTCAGACACAACAGTGATTCGGTCGTTGATGCAGTTACTTCTACTTCTATTCATTACATTCAGCGTAATGAATAGTATTAAAAGTAGAAAAATGTGTCTACTTTGAAATTTGTTTTTTTCCCCAAGATGTTTTGGGCCATGTCTTGCTATCATTTAATCCTGGTAAAAAGCAGATTACCATCCCATGAAACTGATGAAGTATTGCTTTGAGTGAGCGCATTGATCTCAATTTTTTTCATATTCCTGCTGATGCAACCGAGAGTTGCTTTTGTCCTTGTGTTTACCCACGAGTTTTTGCATGGTCTGATAGAAGAAGGCCAGTGTGATGGTTTGCTGACAGCTTTGGGGAGGAAGGACTTTTAGAAAGAGCGGGAGGCAGAATATTGCAAGAAAATTGTCAACATATCATCTTGTTTTGGGTTCTCCTCCTGCTTCCCACGCAATTTATGTCAATAAAGGACCTGTAAGGAATGGTTTTGGACAAGGCAGAGCAGGGACCTGTGCTGTGTGTGAGGTATTTAATGCCTCCAGTAGCTGCCACGTCTGCCTTGGACTCTTCACTCAGCCAGGGTATGAAAGAAATCATATTAACAAAGTTATTGGATCCCAGATGAATCAAAAGAGCTGCAGGAAAAGAAAACAGTGACAAATGAGTCTGCCATCCTGAGGCACAGCAAATGGTGCTTACAGTTAAAGCTATTTCACTTCTTGCACCGCTCGCTGCCAGCCCTCCAGCGCTGCGTGGGCAGCGGGGAGCGAGGCGGCGCCAGGACGGGGATGCCTCGTGCTGGCAGAGCTGCCGAAAGCCCCCGTGTGGTGGGGCCAGTCTTGATTCAGCTCTCTGCTTGAGCTTTCTTGAGCCCAGGGAGCTGATCCTGAGTGGTGGGGTTCACCTCTCATCTCCCCCCCAGCTTTCAGTCTGCCACCCAAAAGCCCCCCCTGCCCCAAACAGCGCTGGGTGCCAGTGCCCTCCATGCAGCAGTGTTTCATTCTGTCTTGAGGGTTACATACGACTCAATAATAGGAAAGTGTCTCTAAAACATATTCTCCTTAGGATCCCTGTGGAGATGCTGTGGGTGTTCCCAGCAGAGGAGGAATTGGTCTGAGCAGCAGTGTTTCCAGGGGTGTCCCAATGAGGAGGATGCTCTTGGGAGGGCCATATTCAAGCAGCCTCACGTTTGCGCTGGGCTGCTTGAATAAATCTATCACCTTTGTCACTCGGAGCCATCAGGCATGGCTCCAGCAGATCTGCCTCTGCTCCTGTCATGCTTTCCCTTAAATTGCTTCCTAAGACCAAAATACACCTTCCCCTCCCCACAACATCCTTTTGAAAATTTTCCTGCCAAGGGAACTTCCTCAGTTGCTTTTATTCTCACTGTGTGGCCCAAGCTTTTGTGGCATTAATGAAGGAGTCCTCCAATGCATTTTCACTAAATCCCCATCTCTAATTGTGCTGGTCCTAGAAGACAGCAAGAGGGAAAGGCAGAGCAGAAGTGTGGGATAGGCAATGCCTTGTTCATGGGCTTTCTGAGCATCTGCTCAAGTTAATGAGGGTCTGGTCAAGAAATGTGCCAAGAGGTCACAGGAAGCACATGGATGAACTCTTCGATGCAGATGGAAGATGGTCATAAAATGCCCCAAGTGATGCTTGGGGTCAGTCTGAAAAGTTTGCCCCATCCTGGGAGGTGTCAGAGGATGGGGGAGAAGTGGTAACAGACTGTGAGAATCTGGATCAGGGTCCAAATGCATTGTGAGTTTTGGGTTGCTTTGGATCTGGGAGTTTGGCTCTGGCCCATCTCTAATTTAATTTGCCTGGCCAGAGTCTTCTCTCTCTTGCACAGAAAAAGAGGGGTGATTTAATTGACTTCCGTAGAGTTGCTTAGGATTTGTGCCAGTAAAACTATTTGAATTTGGTTGTGTGCAAGACACGTGTGTGTGCCAGTGTTCTGGCTTCCTATTTCTCTGGGAAATTTGTTAGGGGCCATAGTAACCCTGACTGGGTGGGTGGACAGGACCCAGATGGATAGGGAATGGTCATGTTTTGAGCACTGTTTTTAATGACACACAGTAACACTGGTAGTACATCCTTAATTATTGCATTTCCTGCTGTTATCTCCATAATGTGGGATAAGTACCTATGCTCTTCAGCGAAGATGACTTTTGACTCATTTGCCAAAGCTAATAACCCTTTAAAAATAATTTAAACCTCTTTAGAAGTATTTCCCTGATGCTCTTGGGACCAGTAGTCCTTTATTTGCCATCGAGCAGATAGAGAATGAATAGCAGTACTGTGGACTCCCTCTAACAGCGACCTTATGTGAGATGTAGTGATTACAGCAATTAAATCCTCTTTGCCAAGGCAACCAGGGCTTTATTTCGAACTGAAGTTAGATTTTTTTTTTTTTTTTACCTCCAAATGAATCTCTTCTGCATGCATTATTCATTTTTCTTTAGAATATTTAGCCTGTACGAGTTCCATGAGCTCGAATTCGGTATTATTATTTATTAATTATTGCATTGAGGTAACGTCTAGGGCAATTTGACTCTAGGGGTCACAGAGCACAGGGTTCCCCTGTGCAGCCACAAGCTGAGCAAGGCCATAACCTTTCTCTCAAGGTAAAGGTTGAAGGTTTAACTGCATTTGTAGAACAACTTGTGAAGGGTTTGCATTTGCTTTTTCCTTGGGCCTAAAACCCCTGTCAAGGAAGTTTGTGGCATTTTGGTCCACTGTAATGCTCAGGCCAGTACAGTTCTGACCATACTCTTAAAATTATTTACTTAAGTGTTTGAAAAAAGTCGGTTGTGTCAGCTCAGGCTTTTTAAGTCCAGTTACGTTTGGGTGAATTGAATGTGGAAGTTCTTGTCACTGTGGCTCTTTCTTGGAGAGGGGAAGGTCAGTGATCAGCAGCTTTGGTTAAGATGCAACATTTTCCTTAACTGTTCTGGAAGTTCTAGCTTAGGCTGGTTTTTGGAACCCCTCCCCTTTTTTTTTTTCCAGAAAAAAAAAAAATAATACAGAAGTGCCAATAACCCTTCCCTTGAATGTGCTACACCCTCATTTTAAGATTAAGTGAGTTCATTGTCTCTTTCTGCTGTTATATAAATAGCCTCTTGATTGACAAGAAAACTAAAATGATTCTGTTTAAATCTGTACTGCTCTCCTAAGAAATCTACATTCATTATTCCTGGGATGACTGAAAGATTTACAATAGTTTATAATCTGGTATCATTTCATTCTTCTTCTTGGTGTTATTAATCACCTTGTCATAAAACGTCAGGAGAACTTTGTTCGGCTCGCATGATTTGGGCTGAGAAAGCCATACTTTAATATTAATGTTTCATAGGAAATTGGGTAGATATCTTTGCATCCTGGGAACCATAAAACGGATGAATGATGTCCTTTGACTAGATATTAGATGCTTACAGGCTGCTGAAGCATGGTTGAAAGAAACCTGCAGCTGTACCACTGTGGGAAGAAAAATGACCGTGCAGGGCAGATCTGGTTCAGGTCAATATTTGGTTGTAGGCATCTGCAGTCACAAGTACCAGGGAGGCTGGTGTTTGTGTTTGATCCTTCCCTGTGTTAGTGCTGGACTTCCGTCCTGGTGTGGCCATGTCGATGGTTGTGTCTCATCGGGCGCCGTGAAACCCAGCTCCCAATTATTTGGTCATTTGAAGATTCTGGGTTGCATTTCATAAGCCTGGAGGCAGTCAACCAAGATCCTGGCTGGGTTTCAGCCTCAGTAATTACAACTTGCCAGCTCAGATTTTCTCTGCCTCTTAAATCACATCCGTTATTTTTCACTTCCTTCGCTAAACTGCTGTGTCCCCTGTGCTGTTGTTGATAATAGTTCTAATGCTTCTCCTATTTATGTAACGTTATTTTATCTGTAATGTCTCACAGTGTTGGTACAAGAAGCGTCTGTCATTGCTTTCATTTTACAAATGACTATTTTTATTGCTCACGTTCCAGTGATATGCCTCAAAGAGTAGGTGCTTTCCAGAGGGAGGAAGGCAATGCCCCTTCTACCCCCCATCTGTTATTTTTCAGTGAGGACTGGGGAACTGATGGGATGTTCCTTCCTTGTATTTTGAGTCTGTTATCAGGGCAAGTGTGTTTGGGATGGCCCAAAGAATACCTGACACAAGGATGGTGAGTTGGTGGGCAGGGAGGTGCCACCCTGTGGGTGCATCCTGTGCTGCCCCTCCAAGTGGTGATGCCCAGCCCACCTTCCCAGGAGCTCTGCCCCTCCGCAGTCCCTTAGAGGCCCCGGCTTTTCCCAGCTCACCTGTATCCCTCCATCCCAGCATCCGCACAGGCACGCAGGGCAATGCACAGGCTCGGATCTGTGTGCAGGCCAGGAGAGGGCAGAGTGGACTTGTGTCTGAGGCAGAAAACCCCGACAAAAGTCGACAGCTGGTCGGGAGGGGAGTAATTTTGGGCAAGAATGTGGCTTGGTGCTAGTTCTGGTGCCCCAGCTGGAATGGGAAGCTGCCTCACGGGCTGTGATCCCCCGGAATGGACCCAACGCATCAGCTCTCCTCAAAATTTAGTGACTTATTCCCCCAGTGTGCAACTCCCCTGCAAAGGGCAGAGACCTGGCAGGCTGCAGGGCTTCCCCAGGTGTTATTTCTTACTGAGGAAGAGCAGGTCTCTTCTGGGGTGTCCTCCACATGTCCTGGGATGCACCCAGGTGTGGGCTCATGTTGGCAATTTGCTACCCGAAATTGAAATGCAGGTAACATGGGTTTATGGGTTTTTCTTCCTTCCCCATCCCCAACCCTCTCTGAAAGCTGTTGCATTTTTTCTCTTTATGAATGCACTGTGCCCCTTGTGTGTGCTGGATATTGCAAATGCACTTCATAAAGCAAATTTCCCGGCTGGTCTAAAGGTTAAGAAGCTGTAAGTGAGCTTGTCTCTTTGCAGAACAACTTTCTTTTTGGACTTGAAAAACAATGGAAATGTAGTTAATGTTCAGCCTGACAGAGTCTTAGCAAACATATTAAGGGCTTCATTTAATAAAATCATATTTCACTTTCATAGACAAGAAGCAGAATAGAGTTGAGTCTTTTTTAATGAATAAAGTCCTTAGTAAGGCACTTACAATCTTTATTTATGTGAGGCTCATTCTCGATTTTTTTAAAATTATTATTATTTTTTTTATTATTTTAGGAGCCAGGAAGATTTAGTGCAGCATTTTCTACATTTTGTCGTACTTTCTTTGGAACAGAATGGAAAGGGAAATGTATCTTAATGTTAAACAGACATGAAACAAAAATGTGGTTTTTCCCCAAAGAAAAGTTAAACATTTGCAAGAAAAATGTTCTTCACGGCAATTTCAATTCTGTTAAAAACACGTTTGCCGTCAGGAAATAATGGTACTGGATGAGCTCTAATAATAAACCAATTTGTGTGTACCACGGGAGTGGACTTTTTCAGCCTTTTGTTGTAAGTCATGCTGGGAGGGCTGCCACTGGGCTGCAAGAGCACAGATATTTTCACACTGGGATTTGTGTCTACTTGATTTATGTGAATAACTTCATTGAAGTACGACTGGGAAAAAATTCATCATGTGACTTCTTATTAAAACACGGCTTTATTTTTTACTCCGTTCAATGATGTTTGAGCAGCTCCGCGTATTTTTCTCCCGGATTTCTCTTTTTATTTCTCTTTTCTTAAATGCTCTCTCTGCACAGTGCCTCGACTGTACCACATTTTTTTAAAAAGCAAACGACAAGCGACAAGCAAACGAGCAAGCGACAGCAAACTCCTCATTTCTGGGTAACTGGCCTGCTGCAGCTCACAAATACCATTAATGGACTGGGTGGGAAATGCATTCCTGGAGCACCGGGGTTGCACAGCGCTCCCCTTCCCTTCGTTGATCCGATTTGTTGCGATCAGCAGGTGCACCAAAGCATGCAAATTTAAAATTTGCTTTCAGGAAAATCGAGCGGCGTTTTCCCCCTGAAACGAGCTGTTTCTCTGAGCATCGCTGCCAGCTCGCTTGCTTGTGAGAATGTTTGCAGGAATGGGATGCAAAAGTGGTGCAAATGCAGCCAAATTGAATACATTTACAGATGTAAGAGGCTGGGCTTTTTTTAGGCTTGTGAATCTCTGTGGGGCGAGGACTGTCACTTTGTGTGGATTTATAGTGTCTTGTGTAATAGGTCCCTAAACACATTAGCCTTCAGGTGCCACTGCAGCCTGGTGGGTTTAACACTGGTGACAGTGACAGTGCTGGTCCCACCCAGCTTACAGACCCACAGGTTTCTATGATGGTGCAGGTACCCTTTATCCTCTCCGGGCCACGGTCAGTCATGCTTGATGGCAGTGTGAAAATTGGATTTGTCAACTAGTAATCCCTCAGTGATCGATAATTAGTTGTAATTATGCGCTGTTTAAGTGCTGTGCAGAGAAAATTGAAGTTTGTGGCCGGAGCAGGAAATGAAGAATGGCAGGTACATCAAGCCGTTTGGCATCAGGGAAAGAACTGAACTCACATGAAGAATGGTGAGTCAAACTGCCTTCTACAGCCAGGCCGGGTCACACAGCTGGAGGGGCAATAGTGTTTAGGCTGAGCAGGCTAAAATAGTCCTTAGTGAGCTTGCTGCCCATAAAACATTATGGCTTGGACAACAAGGAGGTTTGCTTTTTATTTGTGTCTCCCAAAGATGTGCCCGGTGTGAATGAACCCTGTATGAATAAGCTGTTATTTGTGAGAAAGTATCCTTTGAAACTTCTCTCTTTGTAATCAAACTCCGTCCCCCTCCCTGTTTTGAATTTTTGTCCAGTATATGTGCTGAGAGAAGTTGGAGTCCCTGCTTGAGGGTTCACTCGTGGGACTGTGCCATCCTTTGCACTCCCTCTGAAAAGATGCAGCTTAGACACATGGTTTGGTTTCAGATGGAGGAGGAAAGGTCTTCCTTTGCTTCTTTTTGCTTTCTTCTCTGTTCTGAAGAGCACAACAGACCAGGTTTCCAGATGGGCAGGAACGTTATTCCACCTGTTTCTGAAAATCTAGTTGTGTCTGTCCTGGGATTTCTGTACCAACTTTGCAGATAAATCTGTCACTGGTAATTCTTCTCAGTCAAAGAGCCAGAGAGGCTCTGCGTTTCTTTATAGTATACCCATGGGTGATTTCTACTGCCTTGTGTGCCTGATTGTCATTCTCTAAATAGACATGCAAAATGAAACTGTTTAACTGCAGGAGGTGGGAGTGAACTAGCTGGAGTAGACCTATTATCCAGTGGTATGTGAGAAAGAGCCAGCAAAATTTATGGTTTCTGAAGGAGCAGTGTATTTTTAAGCTTCTTGTATTCCTACACCTCACAGCCCAGATTAGCAGATTGTTGACAGCTCCGTGATATATTTGCTGTCACCTGGCTGGAGTCCGAAGCAAGTGATAAATTTTTAGTTTGAATAAGCTTGTGTGACATGCGATGACAGATATATTTTTTGTTACTACAAGTATGTAGCGTGTCCTATGGTTGGGGACTTTGGTGCTATTCTTGGTGGGGCCGTGAGTGATTTGCTTGCTTTGCTTGTGCTTCTGTTTCACCATCCAAGAAAAGGTGGAGAAAATGACACTTTCCTCATTTGGTGGGATGGCTCATTCTTTTTTTTTTTGGGCGATGTTGGAACCTGACAAAGGATCGTATCATCTTCTTTGGGTTCAGTAAAGCCCATCTGCTGGCAGGAGGGAGGAAGAAAAAGAAAGGAATCCAACATTTCCAGTTACTGTTGCTGAATTTCATGTATCTTGGGTGTATGTCACATGGATTTACATTCAAAAAGTTGTGTTTTCAGAGTGATAATACTATATTCTGGGCAGATTCACCTCCCAGAATACACATTCAAGGTGGGAGAAGGGATGGTGTGAATCAGTTTTGTCTTCACATGACTGAACACCTAGAGGAACTGAATTTACAGATTTTCATTGCGGGTGAAACCACAGTGCTGTTTATTGGTGAGCTCTATTCAAATGAAGAAGAAAGGTAAATGCTAGTTTATTGGATTCCCTCATCCTTGTAGTTTCTGGTGTCTAAATTTATCTCAACAAAGCGAAATCTGTCTTCCCCAGGCCTTTGAAAAGGTCTCACATATATCAACATTAATAGAATGTAGCTGTATTGAAGCTGGTGTTCTGCTGCTTGAGAAACATCTGAGTGAGGTGAACTAGCTTTGCTTGCAGTGGGAGGAGGAAGAGAAGTACAGTGTTACACCCCAAATCTTCTGCTTGCTGGGGAAGCTGGAGTTGGCTGTGGACTGTGACGGAGACTTTGTCATCTGTGATCAATGAGGTTTCACACACAACGTTCAAAACCTCTGCCAAGTGTAGCTGAGCACTGGGAGATCTGTTTAGGCTAGAACTTATCTATCATTTGTAAAATCAGCTTTCACTAGCTTAAAAACCAGGAAGTTTGAAAAGAAAGCAACTATTATGTTCCCTGGGCTAGAAACATTGAATCTTCTCACTGAAGACTTTTCAGAAACACATGCCCACTAACTGCTCTTCAGCTGGAGGATAAAAGCAGTGGTTTCCAAGCCAGGTAACGCACGTCTGTCCGATGTGACTGCTGGGAAGAAGGAAACAGGGAAAAGAAATTCTCTGAGAAGGCTGCTCGGTCTGCTGGGGAGGAGAATGGACGGAAGTGCAACACTGCAGTGCAAGGGCCTTTGCCAGGAGTTCTGCTCGGGCGTGGAGCACAGGGCTGTGGGGCACTGGGAAGTTGTCCCTTCCCTCCAGCTCCAGGTGGAGCAGGGACCTGCTCCTCAGGGCACACAGAGCATATGTGTGCAGATGGACTCGTGCAGGGCCCCATTAGCTCGTGCTGTGTGCCCTGTGTGGCTGGCGTGCCACGGGGAGCTTGGCAAAGGGTCATGTCAGTGGAAAGCAGTGCTCTGTCAGGGAATTTCACAGTACATGCACATGCAGCCTCCATGGGTCAGGCCTGATTTATGGATTTGGCCAGAAAACCAAACGGAGTAGCCAGTTTGGGAAGTGGCACTGCTGTCTGTGTGCCCTCCAAACTGCCAGGCAGGGAGCAGCAGCAAACTTACCAAGTGGGTAAAATAAGCTTTGCATGTACAGGAGGCATTTGTGTAAAGAAGCAAAGCCCCACGTCTACTGCACTGTGTATTCGTGGTGTTCTGGAGAAAGGTTCAAACTGTACCTAGAAATAGGTCTTTCTGAATTTGAGAGCAGTTTCATGGTAGAACATAGCAAACAAAAAATCACGAATCATTAACATACCTGCTTTAAACTTCATGTTGTATGGATTTATATTTCCTAGACGTTTTTCTTGAGGTTTTAAACGCTGGATGCTTCCAGAGAGCAAGAGATTTGGTGCCAACAGTCCGTCATCTTATAGGGCCTGTGTCTTTCAACATGCCTTGGGGTCAAGGGTACCACAATTCATGGATTACAGGAATTAATATGGGTTCTTTTATGTGTAAGTATGGAAGGCAAGTATATTTAAAACAAAAGCAATATCCAAGTCCATAAACCCAGTTTACTTTGAAACAGATGGCAGAGACAGAGGCATCAAGAGACAGGGAAGCAGCCTCTTTCCATATCAAGGAAACATTTTGCTTTTGTGCAGGCAGAGCAAGGGATTAAGCCTGGGCAGAAAGCTTGAAGGTTGTGTCTACTCAGCAATACTTTGAGGGGGGCCACATGTGGAGCTGGCATCCTCTGCTTGTTTTAGTGTAGCTGAGTTTTGTGGGCAGACAAGGGTGGATTTCCAGCTCAGAAGCACCTCTTATTTGGGTTTGATTCTGCCTCCATGGCAGTTCTCTGCTGCCTGCTTCTTGCTCAGCTGCCCACATGTCCTCCTCCAACAGCAGCAGAGACACTGTTCAAAGCACCTCCAAAACTCTGATGTGCTTAGACATCAAAAATGGGAGGTGCACCTCTCTTGCTATGGAGTCCTGGTGATTGCTCGCCTTAGGGGGGAGAACATATGTACAGCAAATGGACACTTACATAACCCTATTAGCTTATACTGTGTGATTTCAACTGTTGGTTTGCCACAGGGAGTTGGAGGAGAAGAATCAGGTGGTATAAATAGAAAGATGACATCCTCAAAAAGAGCGCCATTCAGCACATATTGCTGGCTGGCCTCGTGGTTCGGAGCCGATAAGCAAATTTGGCCTGAATCCTGTTGCAGCATTTTATGATGGCACCAGCGTAGCAGAATTGGCAATATCAGCAGAGGTGGACGCTGTGGATGTGATTCCTGCCATCCGCTGCCCGCAGCGCTGACTGCAGGAGCCTGCCTCTCAGTGGCAGAAACCTGGGGCCAAATTAATTGTGATTAATTTTGATTACAGACCATTCCCTTTGAAGTGACTCTCAAGATGAATTTGTCCCGTGCGTGCTTTAAAGGGCAACTTGCTCAGAAGTGCTTCTGCTAATGCATCCTCCAGGTTTATTTCAAATATCCTCCTAGTTTTTTTTATTCTTTCAGCAATTGGTTCCTGGTACAAATACAGACACTTTGCTGTAGGGCTTCTATGCCATATTTTTAGGCTTTTGAGTGGCATTGTGGAAAACATGAAAGCATTATGGTAATGATCAAGGCCAATTCTTGTGTTCTTTATTCAGATATCAGTTAGGGGAAAAAAAAAAATCTGCGATGCTTAATCATGCAAAAATCCTGCTAAGAGCTCATTTAAGGGAGGGTTTGAGTGGGGACCTCAAGATTTGGCCCCCAGTGCACGATGAATTTTAACAACAGTGAGGTAGTGATTAGGTGGAAGAATGTGAGTATAAGTGGTTGAAGTGCTGGAATGAAAAAAGAGTTAATAGTATTGTCCGTTCAACACCACAAGGAACTGCTGCGTATTCTTACATTTAAAGAAAAGGAAAGAACAATGAACACGCTTTTAAGCCAATTCCTCCCACTGTTCTTTTCATTTGTTTGGGAATATTCTGTGGGACTGACTGAAGGCTTTGTCTGGTGTAGCAGGAGCCTCTCAGCTGCCTAATAGCAGTGAAGAAGGTACGGAACAGCACCTTTTCTTACTTATTTACTCATAAAAAGGAGCGTTTACAGAAAGCTGTGCTTTGACCCATGTTTTAAGAAAAGCCACCTGGGCTTCACTCCTTTCAGTCTTCTGAAAGCTCACGTGATGAGAAGCACTTCTCTCTACGAGCAAACTGCCAAGCACATTTGAAATGAAAAATTTCTGATTGAAATGGGCATCTCGAAGCTTCCAGCTGCTGGCGACCGTGTGGCAAAACAATTGCAACGTTTGCAATCGCTCCGCAGAAGCTGCTTATCCAACAATCAGGACAACTTTAAATATTCATTTGAGGCTGGTTGGGTTTAAGTATTTAAGAATACTGCTTTTTGTAACACACACTCTTTGTCTAATTAAAACAGGGTGATGGCAGCCAGGGATCCTGTTTACCCACACCATGAGTGCTGAAGGGAGGTCATTTCAGGGTTTCTTGCAGGTCTCTGCAGAGAGGAAGAGGAATTTGGAAATGCTTGGGTTCACTTGGAAACAGAATTTTGAAGACCTTTCTAAACAAGTGTGAAAATTTCAGATGAGGAATCAAGAGCAGAGGAAAACTCCCCATATTTTTTTCCATTCATAGGTGGAGATTGAGAGCAGCAGGAAGCTCTGAGGCTGGGGCACTGGCCAAGGACTCAAACTTGAATTGGGTTGGATTTCTGTGTCATCTTTCCCCATTTTCAGCTAAGGTAGATGCTGACTTCCAGCTAAGCTGCCTCCTGTGTTCTCTGTTCACCATTTGAGATATGTTGTCAGGTAGTTTGTACGCGGGGGATCTTTTGGTGTGTGGAAGGGGTGAAGGAGAGCTTTGCCCTTCACTTGGCCTCTTGCTCCTCTTCCACAGCTTGTTCATGAGTCCACAGCAGAGCTTTTTCTGACTCTACAGCTGCGTGACTCAAGTGCAGGACACTGGTGTGGCTGCAGCCAGCTACCGTGTCATGGGCTGATGGCAACTGGGAAGAGAGGGGCTGTCCATCTCTGTGTCCCAGAAACTCCTGCATGTAGGTAGGGAGGCTCTTTGGTGCAGAAAGTCCTCTGACAACTAGGAAATGTAATTTTGAAATTTATCCTTACAAGTCCTTCTGGCAGCTGTTCCTATTAGGAACTCAATCAGTACAGCATTGTGAATTCAGTCAAGTTTTCCCTTGACATGCTATGAATGTATGAAGTGATGAAATGTCATAGAATCAAAGCAAATTTGCACTTATTCCAGAAAGAAATCTGAATATGTAACTGTTGTAGTGGTGATGGGGTAAGCAGAGATTTGCATTCCTTTTGCTGCATAATGGAAGTTCTGAGTAGTTGGACTGACCTCCCAGCTAATGTAGTGGTAATCCTGCCATAGCCAAATTGCTTCTCATTTCTAACTATTTTTGGCTGAGTTTGAATCCCAGTGTTTCTGTCTGGTTGGTTCTAGCTTGCAATTGAATGATTTACATGAATAAAGATTCTGACTCCCATGCTGTATTCCCATTTACTCTTTGCAGAATTCTCTTCCTGAGCTGTAGGAAGTGATCAGGGATGAAAAGGGGGACTTCTGGCACCCAACAAATCTCTTCTTTAAACAAACTGCCTCTTGTCTCAAGTCACCTTGAAGAAAGTAGCTTTTCAGTAAACAAAGGGGAAAATCTGCTTAGTACATTTTTGTTATTAGACTGTAACTTGTAGCAGGCTCTACCACTAATCTGCCTGATGGAGAAATGGGCACCTCTTAAGGAGCTGCAGCCCAAAATTAATTTCGGCAAATGTACTCGCTCTTTGAAGAAACCCTGCTAAGGGTCTGAAACCTGTTGGGAAGCTCATCCAGCTCAGAGGAAGAGCTGAGATGTGGTGTGGGTTGGGTGAATTGGGGTGGATGTCGTGGCTGAGCTGGCGCCACTTGTCCTGCTGTGGGACCTGTGGGACCACACTCCGGGATCACGGGGTGGGCACGGAGCTGAAACGCTGCCTGTCTTCAAGTCCTTTCTGGCTGGGAGATGACAAACCCATTATCCTCTCTGAGCACTGAGGTCTTCTGGCTGCTGAGCCATCAGTAATACGCGCCGTCGTTTCCCAGACAAAGCTTTCCCGTTCCTTGGGTTTTGTGACATGTCCGCGTCCGTCCCCGCCGCTCCACCGCGCGTCGCCGGCTGTGTGAGCCCTTCACAACACGTCGCTCTGCACTGAGTGTCGAAATGCCGCTCAGAGGCACGGAGGTCTCTCCTTGCTTTGTTTCAAGCCTGAAAACCTTGAGATTTTTTCCACGTTTTTGTTCAAGCCAAAGAAAGCTTCCATTGGAAGGAGGAGTGTCAGGATTTGGCTTTCTAACCTAAATGCAGCCAATTTTTCTACATCAGTGGTTTATCTGAGCGAGGGCTGCAGCGTTGTCTCCTTTCAGGGGCTCTTGTCTCCCTTGCTCTCCCTCTCCCTCTGCACTGTGTAGTGCATTTGGAGCCTTCCGAGGCCATTTCCACAGTGTTGTGATTCATCAGTAATTACTCTGCTTTGAATCTATTGTTAGTTTACTTTTCATAAGAGTCCCCAGCTTGAAAACCTGCTCTTCAACTTTTATTTCATTCAAGTTTATATTGGTCTTGGAAAAAAAAAATAATCCTGTGCACTCTGATTGTCTTTTAGCATCTGCTTCATTAGTCGTTATATTTCAATAGTTATTTATTCCAATGAAGGAATATAAATGTTGGAACATTCTGCAGGAAGTCAAACGTACTGCCAAGCAGTAAATAGCATGTTTGATCAATTTATCCATTTTTCTTTCTGCTTGCAAATTGCTTGTAAGTAAGCCTCCATTTGTACAACTTTGGTTGCTATTTGAAATTATTCTGCAAAGAGAGATTACTTGAGTTGTTTCATACTAGGCAGGCTTGCAGGATTTCATCTGATCAGCTATAAGCTTAGTGTTATTTATTTTTAAGAGTAACACTTCTGTTTGTGCAGTGTGCTTTGGCTGGCAGCACGGGCTGTCCTGATGCATTGGCTTGCAAGCTTTCTCTCTACATCAGCTCTTAACTAATTTGTAGGAGTTAAATAAATATCAGTGACTGTGCTATTTTGTTCCTAACTTTGATACATTTCCAGCCCTTTGTCCTTGTGTTTGTTTTGATTCAAGTTGTTGGTCTGCACTCAGATTCCAATTAGTTTTCCCCAACGTATTTTCCAGCAATTCTTAATGGGTATGACCTGCCCTGTCCATTTATTAGCCTGCTCTTTATAACAGGTCTTTAACATAGCACTCTTTGAAGCACCTGCAACCCACCAAAACCTAAAACCCCTTCTGCTATGAATTTCCCATCCAATTCCTTTGCGGAGCAGAGCTGACTTTTCCCCACGTTCTTAAGGTCGGCAAAATTGTTCCTGGTGAGACATTTAATGAAAATGAAATCTAAAAATCAATGGTCATCTGCTGAAATAGCATCTTCCTAGAAATTTTAAGGTTTGAGCTTACTGGTACTTCATGACTGGCATCTTTGTGTGATGTCATGGGGAACTCAAGGAGTCACAGCATAATTTCTCCCCTTATGCAACGCTTTACGTGGCTACGTAAAAGTAATCTTACATCAAGTGTCATGTTCAGCGTAAATCAAGAACGTGGAGGAGGCTCCACTATTAAACCTGTGGCAGGAAATCACATTAAATTCAATGTAATTGCATTGTTCTAGAAATGTGATTATGTGTTTCAGCTACCAGCCTCCCACTAAATTACTTCAGATCAGTCTCAATCTGTGGGATGAAATCTGCCTGATTTAGATGTAAAAAATGCAATAAATATGAGGAAGTGCATTTTGCATTTATATTTTATGCTCACCTATGACTGTTTATTACATTCTCCAAATCTAGCCTTTCCCAATCTCACCTGCTGCGTGCAGGGAAATTGAACCCTGACTTCCCTTAATATCATGATTTAGTCTTTGTGGCACCTCTTGTATTGACATTAGCTACTTAATTTCACATAAAACTGCAGAGAGATCTTAACTGCAGGAATATTTTGTAAAGAAAGGGTTTCCCCCAAGTGAAAATAAGATAAAATATTCTCAGGACTAAGTAAAAACTTGAATGTAATGGTACTGCTGAGGTTTCACTGTTCTAAAAGGTACAAAAGAGGGATAATATTGGTATTTCTGATAGATGAGCTTCAGACTACAGCTTGCAGGTCCACTTTTTGAAGCCCACTGCTATGCTGGCAGACAGAGTGTTATACCTGAGAATAGTTGTGCCTGAAGTTAATTGAGAATGATGGCCTGACAGTGAAGATTCAAGTCAGGAAGGCAACACTGCCAGGAAGGAACAGAGCACTTTCTCAACGCCAATTAAAAAGACGTCATCCATATATATATAGTGATTTTTTGAATGGTGCCTTTGTAGTTCGAGCTCTTCATCAGCAAATCAGATCATTTAGAGCCTAACTATCAAATTAGAAAGTAATCTCAGCCCAGTAACGTACTGTCTTGGTGTTTAATATCCACAAGCTATTGACAAGAGTAATTGAGAATAAGGTTTTGTATCAGCAATTACTGGCATGGAAGATGTTGTCACTTTAATGCCTCAATACTTGACTCTAGAATAAAGTCAGATATAGTGACAGTAATTGCTGGAGGAAATAATTACTACCACAATCACACAGGCATCGACAAACACCACCTTTGCAGGAGACTGATCTGAAAGCTGAGCTCTAACTTGATGCTGATGTTGCAATTGGAAAACAATTGCGATTTGTAGGTGCAAAATTGTGTCCGTAAAAATACCAGGCGGGTTGTTTTGCTTGTGCTTCTTCATCCCTTGGACCTTCTGTAGGAGTAAGCAGAGTTACCCAGTTGTTGGATCAGGCTGCATTTCTCAACCTTTAGTCCCAACAGCATCTTCTGTGTGCAGAGCACCACGAGGATGGGTGACTCTTTGACAGTGGAGAGTTTGATTTATGAATAAATCTTCTCCAACTGTCTCTTTAAGTACTAGACAACTTTAGGCCTCTCTCCCCCACCTCCTTTCCATACTATGTCTCAGGGAATGGGTCTTCCCCTTAGTTTTAATGGGTCTTTGAATACCTGAGCAGTTCAGTCAAAAGGACTGTGAAAATAAAGGTTTCACAGCTGTAGAAACTACTCAGATGTTCCATGAAGATGAAGTAGGGAGGAAAATAATTAATCTTTCTGTCTTTTTCAAGATGCGTTAAGATCAGACCAGGTCATTTTCTCTGAAGTGCTGGGGAGGAGCTCAGGGGGAAAAGGGCCTGTCTCCAGAAATTAATCTCCTGGTCTTCAGGATTAGGCTCTTGAAATATGTCTGAAAGTGACTGCTGTAACAGAACAAGGAACATTTATTCCATCTTGGTGTGTTTTATAAACCATTTCAAGTATAATTAAGCTCTCCCTCCCCCAGTTGTTTCCAGGTATTCACAGGCACATGATGAGTGATATTATTTAATGAAAATACTATCTTTTCGATTTTCACTGCTTTGTCAGATTTTTCATGACCCGAGAGATACATTTTTCTGCTGGAGTGAACAAGAAGGCTGGGATGATGTGGCTGCAAGCAGGGCTTTCTGTAGCCCTGCTGTCAAGCCTGGAGAGCAGAGCTGTCCTGCCTGTCCCCATGTCCCCAGCTGCAGAGGAAATCTGCTCCTCTGGACACCCTGGGAGGGGAAGACTCCAGAGAGACAGTTCTTCCCTTCCAGGCACAGGGAAGAAGAGCCATGAAGACACTTGTTTTACTTGTCCCCTTGAAGCAAGAGAGGAGCGGCTGCTGTTTATTTGCTCAAGCATAACTAGTCATAATTAGTTTAGCTCTGGGTTATTGGTCCTTTGCTGTACGAGAGCAAGAGGGTGTGTGTGGGTGGGTGGGTGTGTGTGTGTGCTTCTCATAGTTAAGAATTCTGGTGTAAAACCACGCCTGGCATCGTCCTCGCTCCAGTCACAGCCATTTTTTGACCAGCCCCAGATTTCCCAGCAGATGTTAAACGTTCTTAACGTGTGAAGATGACTTTGCCCCCAGATGCCAAGCTGTGAGACCGTCATATGGCACCACGGAGCCGAGAGCACAGTGTGCTGCCCCTTGTTAATATGACTTAACAGCTGATTTCCTTTACTGAAGGTTTGGAATCCCCCCTAAGCACAGCAGATTCCCTCGCTGAATTAGATCGTCTTTCTGTGGTTTGAGCCTCTGTATCAGAACAATTTCAGTATTCAGTCCTCTAAACAAGGCTCATTAATCACGAATTCATGACTAACAGGGTTAGGGACTAGTTACAATTGGAAAAGCAGAACAGGAATGGGAAGTGCTTAATGCTCAGTTGGATACAGCGTCTCACTGTGAGTGTTTTTCACTGAAAACCATTGAATGCATTGTAATGGATTTTAGTTGGTTTTATAGGTAGTTGATTCTGTGCCCCCCAACTCCTCCCAGTGGGAAAGCCTGAGTTTGGAGTGTTTGTCATGGCAAACACAGTGTATGCTGTGAAATGCTGAAAGTTTGAGAGACTTCTTAGTGGCCAGCACTTAGGCCTCTGTAGTCTTCATAAAAATTGTTTCTCCTCCCCGTTTTTTGGTCGTGACCTTTTGCAGAGATGATTTTCCATCTGGTTTCTGAGGGTATATAGGAGCTTGAATCATGAAGAGTGGTCAAGGAAGCAGGCTAACCAAAATCAAAGCCGTGAGAGTGGCTCATTGGTATCCTCGCAGTGCTGAGAGCTGTCCCTTGCTATTTGTCTTACTGAAGTTCCCCGGGGCAGTGCTGGGTGTTGGAGCCTGTTGTGCTACTGCTTGTAAGAATCAGCTCCTGGTGAAGGACCTTTTTTCAGTCCATAACTCTTGACATGCTCCTGAGTGAATGTTGTTTGCCCCCAAACTACTGAAGCAGCTCATTTAACAAGGATGTTGTGACTGAGCCGTGGTGGAGGATCTGCTGTCCTTACAGGGGGAATGCTGGTATTGCAGGTGAAACCAGAACAGAGAATTCTTGGTGGCAAACAGACCAGCTGGAAAAGGAAAAATGACAAAGGATAAAGTACTGGTGTTAGGAAGGAAAGAGAAAGCTACAGAGGGAATGATGCTATCACCTCTGCTGATTTAGGAAGTGAATTGACCCCCTGTACCTCTGTTCTCTTCTGCACATATAGACAAAACGGGAGCACCTTCCTCTGCCACTTAGGTCACATGCCTCTGGTTTTTAATTATGGCCTTTTTGTCCCTTTTTGTCCCGCAATGCCCCCAACTTTTTGTTACCTGCACAGAGCCAGGACGTAGGTCTCTGTTAGGGGTTAATGTTCTGGAAATGGATTTGTTGCCCTGAAATCTGCAAATGTTTTAAAAAGAAATCAGAAGAACAGTGTGCAGCTGCCTTTCATCCTGTTTATTGTTGTGCCAGACCTGTCTGCCCAAGTGTTCTATCATGTTGGAATCCATCCTGAAGCAGGCTGCTGTCTGTGGCTGGTTTTCAGCCCTGCAAACACTAGAGTTTAATTTAAAAATTGCTGTAGGGATTAAAGAATCCTTCCCCAATCCTTCTGGCCCAGGATGAATAATTCCTTTCGACAGGCAAGTAAAATGCCATTAGTTTCTTGCATTACCATCAATCACTGTGGTAAATGGCAAGTAATTTTTGTGGGGTGGCTGCTAAATTTTCCTGGCAGCTTTGCAAGGCTGGATAAGCTTCCTAAGCTGCAACAGCACTGTGAGCAACAGGCTTTGGAGGGCTGGGTCCTCCTGACCTCTTTACCCATCTCAGGCTCTGGGGCTGCTGGGGTCTTTCTGTCAGGCATCAGCTTGCAGGATGATATTTTGGCCAGATCTGAAGAGCAAAAGCTGGGACTTGGGGCTTCAGGGCGTCCAGAGGGGAAAAATTGTCTCCTCATCTTCATAGTCAGAAATACTGCAGGCAAATCCAGGCAGACAGTGCTTTGGCACCATCCAGTTGTGGGGCTTTCTCTAGACTTTATTGCAGTAGATTACGGACTCAGATCGCCTCTGCTGCACAGCTGCGCTCAGAGGAGAGACAAAGCTTGGGACTTGCAAAATCCTTGCCAAATCTGCAGAGACCCAGAGGGGGATTCAAAGAGTCACTGGTGAGAGTTCAACCTACCTGCAGAGAGTCTTCAAAAAGCTCCTGAGAAGCAGCACCTGAAGAAACCAAAGTGGGCTGCCAAAGGTAAAAGCCTGTTGGCACAGGGGCCAAAGGGCTGATCAGGGCTACTCGAGCACCAGAGTGAAGAGCTGACTCTCAAAGAGAATCTTGGAAAATTGTGGTCTACAGCTAGAAAAGAAATCTTACAGTAAAGAAAGCAGAATGAAGGGGAAAAAAAAAAAATGAAAAAAAAAAAGTTTTTGATGTTTTATCCCCGTTGGAGGGCTGGTTCTCATCAGAGTTCGTACATTATCAGCCTGCTTGGTGGTCATTGGTGCCTGGAGTACAAACCACATAATCATAATGCTCACTAAAGTTTTCACTAGCAGCAGAAAAGTGCTTTTTTTGCTGTAATATATGATGCCACCTTTTCAAGAAAAGTGCTGGTCTGAGCTGTGCTGGAAATTGAATTCTATCTTGTGGAAAGGGAGATTATTTCCCGAGGTTTCCTTATTCACCGTCCCAGCACATTCTGCTCAAGGTAAAGGTGCACTCCAGGATGATTGATTGGCAAGCACGAGAGGACTGCTGTTCCATGTGACAGGGATATAAAGAACGATATTTTTATTTTTTGACAGTGAAGGGGAAATGGCATTACTAGCAATATTCAGCAATGTACTCTGCAGCCCCAGTTAGCTCTGCATATTTTATGGCATCCATTTTCTTTCTTCGATTAAACAACATAAAACCCCATAAAATAATCCAATAAAAACAACAACTACTGGTTCAGGCGAAGCTCTTGTGGCCTTTTTAATTTTGGGAGGATTTTCATTGCTGTGGGGTTTTTTTTCACTCTTCCCTCTAACTCTGTCCCATGTGCTCAGGTTGGTGTCTCCTTGCCACAGCCTGGGTGAAGGTCCTGGTAACAACCTCTTTTGTGCTTCAGAATGCTGAGCAAGCATGGAAAAATGTGCTATAGATCCCCTAAAGACCACAAACAGTCCAACAAATACAACAAACTCCAGGGCTGACTGGAATACTCTGCAGCAACCCAGGAAAGTTCTGATTCCAAGTTACTTATATTATGTCTGGCAAAAGATAATTAATTATAATAGTGAAAATTGCATTTAAGAAACTTTCTCCTTGGAGAAAATGTATGAGTCTCTAAGGTGGTGAGCAAATTCAGCCACAGTGATGGACTGTTTTATAAGGTGTAAACCCCCATTCAGTGTTGACCAAGACAGTGCCATGGAGCTCATTATCTGCTTTTGCAGGGAGAGGGGTGGAAAGTTTTGACTTTGTTGTTGTTTAGGTGCTTCCAGGAACCATGACCTTTAGGGCTTTTATTTATTTATTTATTATATTTTATTTGTAGAGGTAGAAAAATGACCTCTTTACAACAATTCTTTGTCTCCCAGGAGGCCCGAACCCTGTTCAGGCTGCAAACGTTTTTGCAGTGCTGATTTCTGAAAGGAACCATTCAATAAAAGGAAATCTGTGAGTGGCTTTGTCTTTGGAGGAGGAAACCTCTGACTTACTTTGATTTTTTCATTATGGTTTTCAAAGCTGTGTTTCTGCATGATTGCAAGAATTCCAAGTTCAAATACTTTGGACACCTTCAGGCTTGGTAATGCATATTCTCCTGTACTTCCAGGCTTTAAAGAAGAGTTTCATTTATCAGAGCATTGCATTGGTTTTAAGGCAAAGGGCATAGTCTGAGTGTTTTAGATCTTTCAGAGTAAGGTTGAAGAGACTGAAGGGGATTTGGTTTTTGTTCTGTAACATGTGTTAGAGAAAACTACTCCAGTGTTTTATTTCCTCTCTCTACGGAGGAGTTAAACCACAAATTGTCGTGCTGGAGAAAAGAGGGCAGGCAGTTCAGTTCTTGGAGATGTCCAACGGCACGTGACAGCAGACACTCCTGAGCTCTTTGACTAATGATCAAAACATCATAAACTCAGTTAATTCAATGGAGGCAGTTGAAAAAAGGAAAATATCTCTGCTCTTTCAGGGGATGCAGAGGTGTGAGCTGCTTGTGCATCCTAATATGAAAGGGATGTTAGGAGTTGTTTGGATGTTATGAGTTGTAAGGATCACTTAGTCTTGGAAAAGGAACCTGCTGATCAATAGCAATAATGGTTAGTTCGTGTTTATTGGATACTTTGAATGTGTAAAACGTCAAATGAGTTTTAGGAATTGTGTATTTATTTGCAGATTATGGGCAATGTTTGGCAAAGGACAGAGGACCTGCTCTTCTTCCATGCTGGTGTAGCAGGAGTCTCTGGAGCTATCAGGCCTTTTCTCCTGCTAGGAAGAGTTTGCTGAAATTTAAGAGCTTTCATCACAATCTAGACCCACATTTGCTTATACTATAATTAAAGTAGTTTGTATGTTGAAGGCACAACAATGTTTTCAGGTGGACCCCCATAAATTTTGGGTTTTTAGCTTTCTTAAGAAAATGCTGATCGCTGCAGAACTCTTTGACCCGCAGTTTTAAAGTACTACTGAGAAATTACAGAAATATATTGAAATGCAGTGTTTGCACAACTTTTAAGTATACAAATACACAGTGTCTCCACAGAAACAGTAAGGTTTTTTTGACAAATGTCCATACAAAGTTGAGTAAACATCCTTATGCCCATTTTGAAGTTGCCCAGACAGTTAAATGTTTCATTGCATGTCTTTAGTCAATAGATTTTGACCTGATGTCTCCTGCCCCAGTGCCTGGCAACCACTTTTCTCCCAGAGGGACAAAATTCCACTGTTGGCATATTTCAAAGAAAAAAGTGCTCACTGTGGGAGATGGCATTTTCATTTCATATCACATAAAGACTTCAAAACCTCTCAGGTTTCCATAGCAGTGTTGGAAACCCCTATAAACCAGGTCTGGTTTGTGACAGGAATAAATAAGAATAAAAATTAATAGCTTTAATTTCAAGCCAATTAGTATGTCTTTCTGCTGTTTTTCTAAGCTCTGTTTGCTTACCTAGAAGAGAGAGAGCAGACTGAAAAATGGAGTTTCTGCTGAAATAAGAAGATGAAATCTTAAAATGCCTTCTCTCCTTTAAAAAAAATGACAAAAATTGGGAACTTTCAATTGGATATGGAAATATAACAATATGTTTGTCTGTTTTGAAGTTGACCACATCCTTGTTGCTGATTTTACAGTCTTATGTCTTGAAAACATTTCTGACACCTTCCCTTAAATTCATAAGGGGGGACATCTCTTCTGATCTTCCTTCACAGGTACAAAATTTAACATTTCAGTGTTAAACAAATGCTTTAAATTCATCAATCTGGTGATCTAGACCAGCTGAAGAACTCTCCTAAAATGTTTATACATTCTTAGGAAAAGTGGGGGGTCTCTTGAGGGAAACTGCTACACTTTTTTTGGAGAAGTTTTATGTACAGTTTGATGAAAAGAAGGAGGAAGAATTTTTGGTAAAATACTCCCCCCATCATCATCTCCTGTTTTTCATCCTGCCTTATTTTGATCATGCTTCTGTAAAAGCTTCCTCAAAATCATAAGCCATCATACTCAAGGGGAGGTTGTGTTAATTTGTCTTCCCTAATAGTTAATTTATCACATGGAAAGCGCTTTACTGTCAGAATCCAAATTAAAATCCTGTTTACTCTTTTCATTATTCAAAATCCAATATGCTAGTGAGCTCGATGCTTAGCATGTTTTGAAACATTTGATGGGCTGCAGAAAAGAAAAGGAAAAAAAGGTTGACAGCTCCACCTTTTTGGGTAGAAGAGTGGTCATTGTATCATTCTAAACCTTTAGCATTGATCCCCGCCGTGATTTCAAAGGGTTTTCTGTTCTCTGAGTTGTTGGGCTTTTTTCATGTCAGCCACCACATCTGTTGGGCAGCTTCCCTCCTGCTTTGCACCACACTGGTCGCTGAACCTGTTTTGTCTGCTTTGTCCTACCCAGGGCTTTGACATTGACTTTTTTCCTTGAGCGTGTGTTGGATTGAGATATTCTGATGTACGGCAGTAATAGCTGCTTTCATACAGGCTGCATCCCCAAATGTTTGGCAAGGTTAAGTAAGACAGCTACAAAAGGTTGTATAAAAATAACTGCTGGGGGGAGGAAGTGAGGTATGCCAGAGGGAGGGAAAGGCAAATCTCCTGGTGTGGTGTAAAGGGGAGAGAGTGCTGAGGTGATGAGATACAGAAAGGGCATTTCCACGAGGTGTAGGGTGGCTGGGAAAGCTTTGACCCTGCAGTGGGGAGGCGTTTTGGGGGACATGGGGTCAAGGCACGCAGAGCAGAGTATACCCATGGCTTGTTTTGGAAACACATTTTGGCCAATTATGCATTGAGTGTGCAATAAAGGGTCAGTCACTGGGGTAGTTTTTAGCATGGAGGAAATTTGGAGGTCAAATCGGTTGACTTTGGAAGTTGCTGCCTCTGTCTCTAAGTACTGAATTGTCTATCCTCAAGGGCAAACATGTTTTTTTTTGGTCTCACCATGAGTTCCCACATTGTTTCCCTGGCAATACCTATTGCCACTGGCTTTATACTGGAACCACGTTAAGTTTTTACCTGCTGGTACCATTAGTCAAACCTTTTTTTACTTGGGATTTCCTTTTATCTGCTGCCTTACAGTGGATCTCTGTTCTAGATTGCTGTCTGCCTGCCATCTACCTAAACCTCTACGCAGGGCTTTGTGGGCTGTTTGTTTTACATGTCATTTGTGCTTCTGCACTTGTGACCTTTTGGAGAGGGCTTGGATCTTTGCAGGGTCTCTGTGTATCTTGATGTGTATTCTACACACTTGGAAAGATATCTTTACTTATAGTGACATTAATATGGAACTGCAGAAGCAAACACAGCTGGCCTAGTGCTGCTATTTTGAGGAGGGTTTGATGTGGAAGTGGTTTGAACATAAATATGTGACAGGTCTTTTAAAATATAAAAAACCCCAAAGAACTAAACTTCTGGAAAAATACTATTGGAAAAATACTTTAGAAAATAAACACTTGCTTAGGTGTGAAGATTTAAGGCCTGATCCCCTGAGCTGTTGTAAATCTGACTTCTATAAGAGGGGGGGCTGTGCAGGGTTCCTGTTTCACACACACTTCCATCCCACAGCAGCAGAAAGGACATCTGTACATGGGCTGGTCTTTCATGGCCACAGCGGGACATGCTGTCTGTGATTAGTGGATCTGCAGCAGGAGCAGGAGAGCTGGGTGGGTTTAGGGTGAAGATACCCAAATATTCCTTGGCAGCTCTCATTGTAATTCCTGGTTCTGTCACGTGTTTTCTGGGTGACTTTGTATCCCCTCATTGCCCTGATATTTCTGGATTAGCCATGAAGAGTTTTGGCCAGGAAGCTCAGGAAGGCACAAAAGAGAGGGATGGTGCTTCTCCTGGGGGCAGCTCCGGTCCCCCCTCAGCCCTCCATCTGCTCTAACTGTGTTTCCCAAAAGTTCTGCTTTCATATGCTCACAGTGATGAACTCCTGACTGTCTGTGCCTCCCTCCCAGATGTCACGGACTGTGCTTGGATGTGGTGACTATGAGTCACAAACCCTCTTCTCCTTCTATCTCCCAGCAAACTTCTTTTCCTCCCTCCATCTCTACAGGGATACATACATTCCTTACTATCCAGAAACACTGCCCATCTCACCCGCACCCCAGAAATCCCCAGATGTTATGCCTGAATTTAGTGATTATTTTAATTTATAATGCTTGGTTTAATGTATCCTAAACCACATGTATGTTAACTAGAAACTCCCCAGGGTCCTCGTTCAGAACTAATTGCTTGCTGTTTGTGCAGTTCTTCAAATATGTAAAATGCTCTGTGAGAGCTTGGAATTAGTCAGCTCTGCTCTGGTTTGGTCTTAAAGATGGGTAGGGGTGTCTAGCTGAACTGCAAGCCTGGGAATCAGGATGTATAGGCTCCCCTTCTGGCTCTGCAGAGACTGTATAATTTGGGGCAAGTTGACTAATGTGGCCTACAGCTTGGATTTCCTGTAGGGGAAGGATAATGATTTTATTTTTAATTGGGCTAAAAATGCAGTTGAAGGGCTGACTACAGAAATGGTTGGAAATTACAAATGAAATTTATCATGGCTGTTATTATTAGTACGTCATTGAGAGTGAATTTAGCTCAGATCATGTTTTCCCCCATAATAGAGTATGGGGGGATAAGAAGGTTTCTAAAATAGCTCTGAAAAAGTCTTTTTTTCTCATATTTTTGAGCATTTCCCATCTGCTCTGAGCACATTCCTGTTTTATTTCCTAAATATCTTTTCCTTCTGTTTCTATTTTAAAGTTCTTTTTGCCAAGATTTTACTTCCCAATTCCTGCTGCCAGGAGTGGGGTGGGGGTGTGTGGCAAACAAGCATTTACCTTTCAGATTTTGCAGTTAATTGACTGGGAGGCCATGGAAGTCCCTGCACCACTTCCACTAAGTACTCGGTGCCTACATCCCTCTTGCAGCCCTTAGAATCATAGAATCACAGAATCATAGAATCAGACGGGTTGGAAAGGACCTCGGAGATCATCAAGTCCAACCCTTGATCCAACCCCACTGTGGTTACTAGACTGTGGAACTAAGTGCCACATCTAAGCCTCGTCTTGAAAACCTCCAGGGATGGAGAATCCACCACTTCCCTGGGCAGCCCATTCCAATGGCTGATTACTCTCTCTGTAAAGAATTTCTTTCTGATATCTAACCTAAACCTCCCCTGGCACAGCTTAAGGCCATGCCCTCTTGTCTTACTGCTGGTTGCCTGGGAGAAGAGACCAACCCCCACCTGGCTACAACCTCCTTTCAGATAGTTGTAGAGAGC
>VXAY01007103.1:1956633-2052626 GCA_013399855.1 Oxyruncus cristatus | reverse complement strand
CCAGCTCCCTCCTCTTGAGATCTTATGGGGAAAGTGTCATGAAAGGCAGTGCTGGAGGGTGTCTGTTGGACCTCCCTCACCCCTAAAGAAGGGATGCCACAAATAAATAGGCCCCGTTGCAGGGTAACTTCTGCTGAGCTCATTCAGTAATCCTCTGTCTCACATCTCTGCTAATTGTATTATCAAAATGCCAGGTGTGTTGTAATGTTTTAAAGGTGGGCAGGGCTTTTCTGACAGGACAGTTTTCTGTCAGAAAATTCTGCTTTTCAGAAAGAAAGTGTTTCGTGGAAATGAAATGTCAGTTTTGCCAAATTTCCAATTGGCTGTCATTTTCTGTTCCTTTTTCCTTCCCCCCATTTCACGATTATCTTTTATAAAAAGAAGGAATTAAGCCATCTTAGTGGTAACAGTTACTTCTTGGGTCATGCTTCTGTGAAATACTTCATTTTCATGTTTTCAAGCCCAGAGGTGGCAGAACTTTTGTCAGCTGGCAAATCAAAGGACATCAGATTTTCCTCAAGCAATTCCATTTGTCCTTACAGCTCCCTCTGAGCTGGAAGAGCAACACTTCGCAGCATTTTATGGGTGGGGAAGGGAGGTTTAAGAAAACTAAATAATCCACCTAAGCTTATAATTGAAGCCTGACATGGAGTGGTGCCCACACACGTGCCATTCACCATCCTTTATCCAAGTCATGTTAGCTCTGCAGGGAATTTCTTAGTCTTCTGCAAAGCCTCAGTCCCCAAAACTTACAATGATTTCTGTGCCCATGGAGTTTGGGGGCAGATTTAAAGATATGAATCACTTATCTGAGGAACAGTAGGCTCAAACCTCCCATATGTAGGCTGGTTTAATTTGAATTTCTTGACTTTTCCTAAGTGAGAAACTGAATGCAGTTTTCTTCCTTCTTTCAACCTTCCTGGCTCCGCTGATATCCAAAAATGCAAAATGACATCTTGTCTCAGCCCACCAGAGCAGATGCATTGCAAGGCATTAGACTGGAATTTTTCCTAAAATGCAGCATTCTGAGACGTTTTTGGAAAACGTAGCTGGAGAACAGAGGATTCGATGTTCACTTGATGCTAACCCAGCAAGGCAGGAGATAAGCAGCAAGTGAAAGCTGTAGGCACAGCCCACAGCCAGCATGGCCAGAAACCAGAAGGCCTCCTGTTAAGGGGCAGAGCCCTGAAGGTGAAGCCAAGAGGTGGGTCAGCAGGACAGGCACCAGCAGAGCCTCCTCTGGTGTCCAGACAGGGAAAAACCATCTCAGAGCTGCGTTCAGACACAAGAGAACAAACAGCAAAGCTCCTGGCTGAGGGAGGTGGACACAGCTGAGGGGTTGAGCTGAGAGGGGACTCACTGTTTTTGGGGTGCGGAGCATCTGGAAGAGGTTGGGACAACTGGATACGTGGATAGATGTGGATATTTGAGGCTCTTGCATCCTTACCCCCTCTCTGTATGTGGAGACCACTGATGGAAGTAAAGAGGAGCAGCAGCTTCATCTTCCATGAAAAAGGAGCTGCATGGGGGTCCTGTGTGTTTATCCCTGCTCAGGTGTGCAGGGAACTGAGCCATGTTGCTCTTCATCCTCGTTGGGATACACCAACCCTAGATTTGGTTCAGAGTAGATGGAAGTAAATGCTGCAGAGTGAAGATATCTGTAGTGCAAAAGCTGTGTAGGAGGACATAACAAGCTTCTGACAGATGGAAAAAGGCTGATAAATCCTGAAATCATGGGTGAAATCCAACTGTCCTGGTGTGTGTGTGTGTCCCCAGCATCTCCTGCCCTTCAATTAACCTTTAATTAACCACAATTTGACCTGGGTGGAAAGTCAGGTTAGGGGTTTCCAGACATGTTGTCAAGAGAAAACATGGGAACTTGAGGGGATGGGGAGGAAAATTTGTTAAAAAAAAAATACAATTTTGGCTGAGAAGGAAAAATTTTAAAAAGTGTTTGGTGTTTTTTTAAATTTTTATTATTATTTTTCTATTTTGGCCCTAATGATTTTTTTTTTCAAGAGTGGTTGACTCGGTCTAATGAAAAACATTATTGAACCCATTGCTGAGGGCCTAATTTTCTATCCTGTGTAAATTACAAGTCAGTCTGAAATGAAGCCATGCAGGTGTCTTGCAGGAATTATTTGGTCCAGTGTAATTACTGCAGCATTAAATGAACATTCCTCTGAAAAAAAGGAGATGATAGGAAAGGGGCCCATCAGCTTTGAGGTGTGTTGTGTGGAGATATCAGTGCCTGTGGGGAAGCACAAAGGAGACAATTAGAAAAATATCAAGTAAAATTCTGTCTTTACAGGGAATATTTTTCATCAGATTGGTTATGCCAGGCACGGATTTGACCCCTCAAGTCAGTAAAGCCTTACAGGCAGAAATAAGGGTATCATAAAAGCAGGATGAATTAATTCCTTCTCAGGGGGAAAGACCACCCACTGACTCCTGAAGTTGCTTTGATGCAAATCCATGAACTCAGCTAGGACTTAAAGGAAATTCTTAATAGTGTAACATGAGCACCAAGTGGCCACGAGGCATCAGGGCAAATCCATCACAATTCACTGTTAAGTAACGCTTCAGGTCTCAGCAGAGCTGCTTCATTCCACCATACCACTAAGAGGTCCCTCTTGGCTTTGCTTTTAATTAATTAAGTCACAGTAGTGGCAAACGTGGCTCTGCAGCAGTTGCTTTCTGCCTAATTGTTCTCTAGGCATGTTTGCAGCACTCCTGTTGAAATCTCGGGCTTGTTTCAGGAGTCAAGCTGCACAAATGAAGTCCCTGCTATTAAAAGCAGTTTGTTTCCTATTCCTTGGCAATCTGTTCCTAGCGCTGAGCCCTGCTGGAGCATGGACTTTTTATTTTTTTGGCAATTTTTTCCTTAAGCCAAAAAATGGTGACATTTACCAGCTACCAAACTGATTTCAGACTCTCACCATGGTCAGGAAATCGAGGTTCTCCATGTCAGCATCAGGTTATTTATAGCAGCAAGAGTTTGATATGCCCAGTTTGATAGATCCTGATGCAATGGCATTAATATTTTCATCCCTCAGTCCTAGATCTAGAATAACTTATTCCTTTTCACTCCTTCCAGCGTTATGGTTTTTGATCAGTGAAACACATTTTTTTTTCATGCAGACCGCCCTAATATTAGAAGACACCTTGCTCCCAAAGGTTTGCAGGCAGGAGGATGTATTTTATGTCACAGTCCTCTTATTCTCCATCTTAAACTGCAGGACAGACACAGCAAATTAAATCAACTTATGCTTAGTCACATCTGCTTCATTTGTATCAGGCTGGTGCCACTGAAATAGAAACAGTTCTTAATCTCTCCACATTGCTCAAGCTGAAAGTTGACTGGCTTTGCACATGATGAAACTCATACTTCATCTCTTTAAAACGGTGGAGCCTGTTTTATCTTTTTAAAGCAGAGTGACTTGTGGTCGCCACGTATCGGTCTGTTACTGACGGGAGGGGGAGTAGTTCCCTTCAGCTCCCTTGTTTACCTCTCTGGGTTTATTTGTAGGAGATCTGTAACTAAAGCGGTGCCTTGTTGTTCCCCGACAGAATCAGGACAGCCCCAGGGGTGAAGATCACGGACATCAGAGTGAGTGATGCTGACCAGTGGGGGGTTC
Source organism: Oxyruncus cristatus (assembly GCA_013399855.1). NCBI lineage: Eukaryota > Metazoa > Chordata > Aves > Passeriformes > Cotingidae > Oxyruncus > Oxyruncus cristatus. The sequence continues at coordinate 2,048,988 of VXAY01007103.1, read as the reverse complement.
AGGAGGAGACGGACAGCGCGAGGACCACGGCCACCGTCACCTGTGTGCACAACGACCCAGGAGCAGAGGACAGGTGAGGCACCACGGGCTTTCCTGCAGTAACCCTTGCTGAAGTGCTGTGAGACACATACAAAAGCTTCTGCAGTGAGCCACATTGCTCTTGTTAGCAGTGTTTTTTCCTCCTCAGCCTCCTTGGAAAAGCTGTGTGTGATCTGATGAGAGCTCTTTCCTTTTGTTTCACTTCTCAGCCTCGGAAGTAGGTTATCTAATTAAACTGGAGGCAGCCCACTAGTCCTCAGCTCACATTTGCTTCTTGTGAACCTTCAGGGCAGCAGAATTCCTGCTGCCAAAGGGCCAACAGGAAAAAATGAACTAAAATGGAGAAATATGAAGAACAATTGAAAGCAATATAGGACAATGCTGTCTTCTTTATTTGAAAATCTATGAAAGTAACAGCTATTCAGTTTTATTCATTATTGCTGCAAAACACCTGAGTGTCTATGAACTCTGCTGAATGCTGTGTACTTTGTTATGGTAATGCTCCCACAAGCTGTAACAAAGGTAATGAGAAATTTACATTGTTAGCCAGAATTATGTATTTTACAAAACGAGCAATTTCTCTCCATTATCATGCAGTTAAAGTACACTGTGCATAAATTTAGCTAGAAATTGTATAATAATTAGGAAATCACAAAACTTCATGTCAAAATTTTTATTTGCGGAGTCTTTAGCCTCTATCCTTTTTTTTCTGAAAACTCCTGTGAGGGAGAAAAATGGTTGCTAGCAACTATTTAGGTCTAGGAAGATTGTTGCCAGAGTTTTGCAGTGCAAGGAGAGTTTCTGCAGCTGAAGTTGAGGAGCGAACAAATCCCATCCAGCCCTGGGTACCTGCCATAGAAATGTTGAGGGGAAAGCTATTTAATGCGAGTTTGCTTTTTAAGCAACAGGCAGTGCAGTAGGCACTGCTTGAGGTGAGAGTCCTCTTGGATGTGTAAAACAAGACTGATGAATAGCAAGGAAAAGTGCCTGTTTCCAGCGCTGATGCAGAGTGGAGGCGACTGAGTGGGACGCAGACATTTGCCTTGTAAACCTGTGAAGTGAGGGGAGGTGATTCCCCACTCAGTGTCTCTGGTGAAGTGCTACAGAGCCTTCTGGCATGAATTCCAGGCAAGGCTTTCAGCTCATCAGCTCTTTCATGCACTTCTTCTCAATGAAAAAAAAAAAAAAAAAAAAAAGAGGGGGGGGGGGGAAGACCCCTCCTGTATCCTAGGCACATTTGTCCATCCTAATTCTGAGTCTGTGATGCAGGAAATTCCAGCCATCTTCCATCCTTATTTTCCTGGGGCTTTCTGGGCTACTGCACTGATAAAGCAGAGGTCTGGCAGCTGGATTTGGCACTGTATGCTTTGTCTCCAAAGCCTTTGCCTTTTGGCAGGTAGTCCCAACTGCTCCAAAAGATGCTGAAGAAGCCAGTGAGTCCCTTTGATGGGGTAAGAGCTCAGCCACAGGGGAAAGGCCTGAAGGGGATCTTTGTGCTTGTCCTGGAGCTGCTCAGTGACCCAGAGGATGATCGGGGTGGCTGGGCAGTGTCTGATCTCTGCTGAACTTTGCAGTGGGGATTTTTTCCTCTTAACAACTGTGACCTCTGTTCTGTTTGGAGCAAGGTGGAGAGCCATCAATTTGAAAGTGAAATGCTGAGGTTAAAGGAAGACTTCAGATCATTCGGTGTTGCAGAAATTGAAACGAAACAACTATTTTTAAAGTTAGACAAAAAAATTGCGTGAACGCCGAAGCTTATTGCCTTCTACGTGGTTTCACTAATCCATGAAATTATACCTGTCACAGTAACTTAGTTTTTATTAAAACTGAGTTTTGCTTTGTGTTGAACTGTTAAATTGCACAAAAGCAATGAATCTCAAGTTAATTAATACTTTGACCCTTTCCTTTGTGAGATTAGTTTAATATTTTTGGATTAATTAAAGTATGCAAATAGAAACTGCTGAAAGATCATTTCCAGATTTGCAAATATTGTAGTACTTAGAGTAAATATTTAACTTTGATCTCTACTATAATTTGCCTTTTTGGTCATAATGGTGGCCCTCCTGTTTCTTTTGAAGGATGTTAAGTGCTTATGTGGAAATTCTGCTGTCTCATTTAAATGAGCAGAGACCTGAGCTTGCTTGTATTAAGGTCAATGTGGCAAAACTGTCACTAGACCTGATTCATCTGTTCCTCCATTTAGTAGTTCAAGTAGCTTCATTAAGGCAGTTTATGTATGAGAGCACAGGATCAATCTCTGGTTGCAGAGCAGAGGCTGTTAGTAAACAGAATCACATCTACCTCAGGGGAGATGGGTTTTTGTCTCTTGGAAGTAGTTTCAGTTCTGCTGGCTTGCCCAGCATTATGCTGGTAGTAGAGCAGTGGGTAAGCCAGGACTGAGCCTGGCTTAGCTTTTTTCTGCGTGAGAGTCAGCCAGGTTTGTGGTGTCTCTGAGCCTCCCTTGGGCTCTGGGAAGAGGGACAGCTCCAGGAGCTCTGGTGAAACCGAGAAACTCCAGCAAGTCACAGCTGTCTTTGCTGAAATCCCTGACTGTCCTTACTGCCCTGCCCCCCAGACAGGTCTGTTCTCCCTTCCCTTGCACTGGGGTTGTGCTTTCTTCCCCAGTGTGCAACTCTGATAAGAGCCACCGACAGACACTGCCTGCCAGGAGAACAGTGGCTCTGGGCTGTGACATGTTCCTAATCCAATCTGCATTCCTTTTAGCCACTGTTATCAGCTGGAGCATTTTCAAATTTGCTTACTTTTCTAATCTTTCTCCTTCTCCCCTCTGCAGTGTTATCGCTATCCTGAGTTTTTCATCTCCATTTCTCACATTTCCCTATGCAAATTGAGTGTCCATTAAAATGCTTTAAATTAAGACCTTTCCTCCTTTCATTCAGAGTGCATCATGCCTATTCTGTGCATTACTTAAAAAAAAAAAATTCCTTATCACAATGTTTCAGGCAGTTTACATTATATTCTATTAAAAATCCATTTTGTCCAAGGTTGTCACAATTCACAGATTAAAGCTTTCCAGAGTGTGTTTTGTTAGGAATACATTCATAAATTCACCTCTTTAGTAGTCCCATAAGCTTGTATTTAAAACCTCTTTTTGATAATGTAGTTGAACAAAGAGTATGAAAAGAAGAGATTTATTTTAAATATACACACACAAGTATGCCCACAGCTATTCTGATTTGTATGGAGCCTTGTTTTGCCCTTACTGCTGCCATCTCAAAGGACTTTTTGGGTAGCTTGTTGAGTGAGGAGATTGATTGTTGCCATCTACATCTCTTCTCCCTCTTGTTCTTTCCTGGGGGCAGAACTCTGAGAATTTTGGTGGGGTTAGTTGAAGCAGCAGCGTGGTTGGTTTCAGAAAGTTTCTGCTTCAAGCACAAATAGTCTGGTATTATGTCTGCAGCACTTCCATTCCATAGGAAAGAATCTTTATGGATTTCTGCAGTGAGTTCAGACACGTCTTGTAAGGAGTGAGGCAGTCAGGGCTGGTGGGCTAAGCAGCAAATAGGGCGTTTTCAGCCCTCTGTGCAGAACAGCTGAGTCTGTGAAGGGCTGGGATCTTACCCTGTGCTGTAGGGCTGTATATTGAATTATTGCAAAAAGTACTTTTGAACCGCAAGGCCAAAATCTGGGAGTCTACCAGACACAAATCCTTTGTGGTTTCCAGAAAACTGATCCTACTTTTGTAAAGACCATGCAGGCTTTTCCCACTGCATTTGCCAAAAGATGGATGGAGCCTTGCAATTCTTCTGTCCTTTGCTCCTGAGAGTTCTCTGGAAGCATCTCAGGAAGTGCCACAAATTAGCCTGCAATGGGACTGGGGCAAGAGGGCTCGAAGAGATGCCCCAAGAGCCTGGCCCATCTTTGGCCAGCTACTGCGCCCCATAACTCAGTGCTGATGTCCTGAGGAATGGGATTTCAGGGGCTTTGCCAGAGTGATTTAGCATTTCATTGGATTAGGTCGTTTCAAGTCGTTGCTGAGCAGGAGCTGAGTTTCCGTGGTCTCGTTTGAAAGGCCCCACAATACCACATATTTCCTGGTCGTGGTGTTTGGTGTCTCCTTGCTGGAAAGCTGAAGAAAAAAACCTTAGTGTGACCTGGCCTTTGGTTCAGGGCAGACCAGATGGCATGAACACAAAATCTTAGGTCAGAGAATTGCAGCTCAGCTCTGAAAGAGGGTATGGAAAGAGATAATTTTTCCTTACTCAGGAACACTGTCATTAAATTGTATTGGATTCTTACCAGGTAAGGAGAGTCTGATCCTCTGAAAAACTAGTATTTTAATCAAAAGGGTTATATTTATGCTAACTAGCAAAGTTAATAAAATTGATTTTACCTGCCGTGTTGAGTACAGTGTTATTGAGACCAAACTGGTTCTTCTCACCTAGGGATTATTTTATCTTCATGTCTATAATACAGCTTCCAGCTCTCAGGATATCCATCACTGAATAAATTAAACTTTCGTGAGGGGCACTCAGAATGCAGAAGTAGGGAGAGTGAAATCTTCAGAAGGCTTTTTTTCGAGTGTCCTCGGAAGTATTTATTCTGTTACCTGGAAATTTATATATATATTTTTTTTTAATTGATACAAACCAGCTCAGTTCTGGCATTTTGCATCATCTGTCTTTAAACTTGAATGAAAAAATAGGATTCTATAATGATCATTCAATTTCTTTACTATTTTAAGAGGTGTTTACAGAGTTTGAATTATTTAAATTATTTTATGAAACTATAATTGTAATGTGTATATATATCTTTAAAACAGAATAAGCAGTTATTTTATGTATTTATGGGTATGTTTAAAATAATTTACTTCTTTTTCTGTGCTTGCCCTACATATTCCAGTCCCCACTTTACTGAGGGCAATAAGCACTTACTCCACCTGGAAGCCCCGGGTGCTCCGAGGCTTCCTGGCAGTCCTCAGCGCTATCTCTGCCAGATTGGAGCTCTCTCTCACAGCTTTTTGGAGGTGTTTCCACACTGAATTCCCCACTACTCTGCTCCAGAATGACACACTTGGGTCCTGTGTTGCTTCCAAGCTCACAAGCAGTGGTAGTGTAGGGCATATTCCCACTGCCTCCAAAGCAGAGCCTGCTGTGGTCCAGGGGGTTTGATGAGCAGGGGAGACCTCACTGCAGGTACAACTTCCTCAGGAGGGGAAGAGGAGGGGCAGGCACTGAGCTCTGCTCTGTGGGGACGAGGGACAGGACCCCAGGGAATGGCCTGAAGTTGTGTCAGAGGAGGGTTAAGGTTGGATGTTAGAAAAAGGTTCTTCCCCCAGAGGGTGGGGACACTGAATAGGCTCCCCAGGGCAGTGGGCGCAGCACCAAGGCTGCCAGAGCTCCAGGAGGGTTTGGATGATGCTCTCAGGCACGTGGTGTGACTCCTGGGGACGGTCTTGTGCAGAGCTGAGGGTTGGACTCGATGATCCTCGTGGGTCCCTTCCAACTCAGCAGATTCTGTGATTCTGTTATTTACTGCAGTGACTTGGCCCTGTGGAGGATCTGGTGTGGTTGTATCCAGAGTGCCAGTTCAGCACAGGGCACGCTGGGGCTGGAATGAGGAGTTTGGTTGCTTCTGTAAGATAAATAAGCCTATAAAGATGGGTGGCTGCAGCCTGCCATTAACCACACCAGGGAAGGCATCAGGCCGTGCACTGAAACACTCACTGATGTGTTTATTGCCAAAGGGACCCGCTTGGCCCCAGGACACTGAGTGTGTAAAGTGCCATCAGCAACAGCAGTTGTCTGACAGAAGATCAATTGCATGTGTTGCTTTACACAAAAGAGCAGTAACTGGTGAAGACAGACAGCCTTGCTCTGTCTTATTTTAGGCCATGCAAAGGCTGTGGGCTGGATGCCATGAAGTTCACATAGTACTACAAAGTGAATGAGTAAGAGGAGCAGAGGGAGCAAAGAAACACAAGAAGATGTGAAAAGCACACAGGAAAGAATAGAGAGCAGCTGAGGGAAAAAAATCTGGGGAGATGGAAAAGGAAAGCCAGTGCTGTCGTCCCCTACCAGACTAGTCTGATGTAGCTGAAGTGATCAGAATTCCTTAGGGCCTCTTTTCACCATTAAAGCTGTATTTCTATGAAGGCAGCTAGTTTGAAAAGAAAGATTTTGAATTAAAAAACAGAGGTGCTTAAGGAGTAGGAGGCAGCCATGGATTCTGTGGTGCAGTGTTTTTGGGTCTTTCCCTCCTATTCTTATGCACTTGCTGCTTTCCTTAGGTCAGAGGTGTCACGGGCAAATAAATGTGCTCTGAATGTAGAGTGCTTATGACCTAAAGATCCTGCAGGAGTTCATTCCCTGGCCTTTGGCCAGCCCCCAAGACAGCACTGTCTCTTGAGCTATTGATGAAGAGGATTTTATCTGTAATGTACCAGTTTTCAGGCTATGACCTCTATTATGAATGATGGAGTCTGTTCTGCTTTGTATAAAGAGTGTTCCAGTGAGAAGCATCCACACACATTTTCAAACATAAGTGACTCTATTGAGTCACAAAGAAAACTTGAGTTAGAAGAATTTTAACTAACCTTTATTCTTTACATCCATGCCTTTTTGTATGAAAGAACCCAGGCCTGCTTGGAAATGTTCCTCTTAGATAAAAGCACCGACACCACACAGTAGCTTACAGAAGACATAGAAATAATAGACAAATTGCAGCGGTACAAGGGACAACTTATTGTAGAAAGCTGTGGTGCAAGGATCAAATATAATTTCTGGAGGGTCTTTTTTTTTTTTTTTCCCCCCCTTTTTTTTTTTTTTTTCCCCTTTTTTTTTTTTTTTCCCATTGTCTGTCCTTCTCCTGTTGGGAGCCTAATAACCTGGAAACCCCATTAATTCTCTCCTGGCCAGCCAGCTCTTTTGGAAGGCTGTTTCTGCCTCTTTCTTAGTTGGGCTTGCTGCTGCTCTAGTACAAGCTCCAGTGGAGATGGGTCAGAGGGAGTACTGGCTGGCAGACCATATAATTGCTTCCTAGCCCCAGTTCACCACTCCAGAAAGGTTCTGACTTACTCACTCTTCTTGTTCCATCCTTGCTGGTGTGCTATCTGTGTTATGGTGCAAAGTTCATCTTTAGTAGCTGGAAAAACCTGTTGTGCAGTGCAGCAGGGAGCCCCAACGAAGTCAGTATGCTGTTGTCTGGAAAATTTGGAGAGTGAGAAACATCTTGTTGGAAGAACTCAATTCAGTGGAGGAAGATGATACAACACAAACAGAGACATGAGTATTACTTAGAAAATCCATGTTTGAGAAAGGTATTTTAGCTTGCCAAACAGACAGAAAGCTTTATGTTAATGCAGAGAAGTTTGCAGAAAATTCCTTCTGACAGCATTTGTTTGATGGACATACGGTGAATTAGGCAAATAGTATTTTATTTTATAAAAATTGCATCTTACTTAGAAGGTTTGGTTGTGCCTCAGAAAATGGTTATGCCTCTACTGACCCTGCTGGGTAGAATGGCCTCTGATGGCAAACTGTCTTTGTATAGAGTAGGTGTGATATTCCATGAGAAGGTTCAGACTTGAGTTATGTGTAGCATATCTTGGTGAGTAAGGGCCTGACAAATTAAAGACTCAAACTGAGGGAAAGAAAAAATTCTTTGAGCAAAAAGTTCTTGAGGACGTGGTGCTGAGAGGTAGCAAGTCCCCTGTTGCATCCCACCCCTTTTTGGTAGCAATGAAAAGAAAACTGTAACAAATAGATTTATTGGGGGAAAAGTAACATACAGGTCTGACCCCCTGGTGATGTTCATTCACAGTTTTGATCTTTACCTTGATAAAGCAAATTGTGATTTCTTGGTCACCTTGCTGATAGATCAGGCAGTTGCCAGCTGTGTTTGTGGCCGAAGACTTTCTTCCAGAAGTCTGTTTCTAACTTCTAGAAGTGGTTATTCAGCAATGTTTTAGTTTAGCATTTAAGCCCTTTCAGGTTTTGATGTCCTTTTTCTGTATTGGCAGTTTAGGTTTTTTTTTTTCCCCTGAAGGTATAAGGAAAATGGAAGGCATTATTTAATACCTGACTTTGCTTTTGTAGATAATGTGGGGTTAAAGAGCAAAAATCCTTTGGTCTCTTCCTTGGTGCAGCAATGAACATGCAAAGAAGTGGCTTAAATAAACTCTTCACAAGTGTGGCCAATAGAACCTGATCCAAAGCCTCTTCTGAGTGACATGTCTTTTGAAAGATGAGCCAAATAATTCTGAAATGAGTCTTGTTTTTTAATTTGACCTAATTACCTTCGTTTTGGGTTTATCATTCCTAGTTGTGAATCTTAATTTTGATGTAACAGTTGGGAAAGTTTAATTTCAGGCTAGGGTAGTCTGCATAATTAGGACTGCAAGAACGTGGCAGGGAGGCCGGGAGCAAATTTCAAATGCATGCAGATGAGTGAATGACTGTTCAAATCGTTATTCATCCACTGGAGCTTTTTCCATGTTGGATGCCAAAGGGAATGATGACATATTCAGAAGTCAGTGGGCTTCTCCAGGTGTCTGCTGGTTTCCTGTCTGCTGTTTCCTGTGCAGTGTGTTCGGATGGTCATGTGGATGGTTGCATGTGAGTTACCTCAGGAGGTCAGTGGCAGAAATCTGTACAGTTCTGGAGGATTTCTGAAGCTTTACAGACCTGCGTGGGCACATGGCAGCCGTGCTTAATTGATAACTAAGTCTGAGTGATAAAGCCCAAGTAACCATGGCTGCTGAACTCATCACTCTCATAACAGATGTCCTGACTCAAGGAACAAAAGTGATCGTGTGCTGGATTTTGGGGGTTTGTTTCTATAATTTAATCACCTTTTTTTTTTCCCTTGATGGCTCAAAGGAACCTTTTCTTTGGCCTGAGCATCCAGGAGACACAATTCTTAGTGCAGTTCATCTTATAAATGCGGGATCTGCATATGTTTAGGTATCTGTGCAGCACCTTTAGGCATCTCACAGCACCTCAGTGCTGGGAAAGCTTCAGTGAGCCTTATGGAGATCACAGAGGGAGGGAGGAGACATGATCAAAATTATTATGCCACAAAAGTATTGCCTGATTCTTCTGTAAATATTGTACTTATTTATATAGCCCCAGATTAGAAACCTATTCATTTGGCAAACTGAAGTCTAGACTCAGGAGAGCACCTTCATGGAGGGTGCCACTTAAGTACGTACTTGGTTTTGAGTACCTGCCTTGTTTCTGTGGATGGCAGGTATAATGATAAAGGAGGTACTCAGAGTCTGCAATTAGAGACACCAATATGTGGAAAATGTAAGTCTTGATGGTGAGCCATGTTATTTATAATGACAGGCATTAGTGTGTCACACCAGAAAATACTGTGGAAATGGAAACCAGAAACTGGAATTTTCTGTCGCGCAGAAACCTTTCTGGGTGTGTTGAAAGGGTTGCTAAGGGATTTATTTTTGGCAACTGTACACCGAGATTTAAGTACCATAATTGGATTGTTCTTTGATATAATAGGACTGGAAAAGGTTATTGAATGGGTGTGAAATTGGGGAGCTGGTATTTGAAGTATGTTTAGTTCCCTCTTTTACCGGTTTCTGAGCTTGACTTGTAGCAGAGCCTACTGAACACATTTGAATTCCATTCATGATGTGTTGACTTGCTTACTTAATAGCCAGTGCATTAAAGTACAAAAGCTAACAACTCGTTTATTAGGCATTTAGCCAAAATTTAAACTCATTTTATTGTTAGGAGGTGCTGTTGCTAGACAGGCAAATATTAAGTTTGTTACTTTGATTTATTTGAATCATCTCTGCCAAATACGTTATAAAACATCCCAGCATTAACTTTGCATAAATTATTTTTTGCTTTAGTTAGAATTTTTCACTCATTTTGCCACTGATATGCCTCACCTGTGTACATAACTTAAAAAGTTGTAAACTTTTTATGTATAACTTAAAAAGTTATGAACTCTTGTAAAATGAAGAAGTAAAAATTTGCTGGTGCTTCTGCCAGTGTCAGCATTTGATTTTTATTTTTTTTTTTTTTAAACCTCACTGTTTATTTGAGAAGAACATTAAGTTGGAGTTAAGCTAAGAGCCTTTGAACATTCATTAGTGTGATGAATCTTTAAACTGGGACTCGGGCCACTTTTGCAAGATCCTGGTCCTTCGGGGTGTTGGAAGGATAACCTTGTAGAGGTTATACTGTTCCAGAGGGCAGTAGAGAAAGACCAGAGAGAAAAAAGCCTTCCAGAGAGCACTGGAAATTGGGAAAGCTCCTTAGAAGAGGCAAAGTACTGGAGAGCACTTTGGACCACTGTAACTTTGCTGTTGAGGGAGGGAACAGTTTGCATCAGGACTGTTTACCAGCTTGTCTCACGAGGTCTGTAACAGGACAAGAATTATGTCCCCTCATCACTTGGCTGAAAACGCAGGACACCATTTTCTTATAAACTTGGACATACTGTATTTGGGAACTTGCACTCAGGCACTTGGAAGCTGGATGTGTTTGTTCTTTCTGTACAAGTTGGCCTATGCAGATTTTCCCAGGACACTTGTTAAGGGGTTTGCTGTGAAATATTGCAGTCATTAAGGCAAATTGCTAAAGCTTTAGCAAAAAAGCTTTCCTTAAAACCAACTGCCAATAGCTTGATCTCACAAAANACCACCCCCACGTTTTGTTGTTCCAAAAAAGTTCTTTTTTTTTTTTTTTTTTTTTTTTTTTTTTTTTTTTAGTTGGTATAATTAATGAACTGGTTTGATTCTGCTGGAGTTTTTGGACTCACTGGGCTCAAAAGCTTGGCATGTACAGCTTTCATTAAGAGCTTTGTTTCTGGGGGTTGTTCTTCTGCACGTGTTGTCTGGGTGCTTTTTTTTTTTGGTTCTTAGCCTGTGCCTGGATTGTGAGCAGCTCTGAGCTGAGGATGGGCAAACACAGACCCTCCTGATGTCTGCTGGGGTTGTGTTAGGCTGGGGTGAGACAGAGACTTGGTCCCCCCAAGGAAATATCCCCGCTCCTGGCAGCCAGGAAGGTGCTGCCCTGCATCACCCACAGGCTTCACATGTTTTAGCTCATCAGCCAAGGGACTGATCAGCATTGCACAAGCAAAAAGAATTATTTTGTCTTTTCTCCTGGGAGTTTTCAGTGCAGAGATTTAACCCTAGACTTACTGATCTTGGCACTGAGGTATTTGGATATATGGGTTCCGATTTCCACTCTCTCTCGGACAGTTTTGTCCATGCTGATTTTTTAAATCTGTGACTGGTGTTTCTTTTTGTTAGTTCTAGTTTTGTTAAGAGCACTTCTTCTTAATACTGTACCAGTTAATATCTCTAGTGACAAGAGGAAGAAATAAGTTATTCCTCTTTTAAAAAGAGTCATTTAAGTAAGGAATAATGCATGCAAAATGCTGTCATTAAAAATCAGCAGATAAGCTGATGGTTCATCTGTCATTGCCAAGCCTTGCCATAGAGGAAAAGCAGATACTTTTTTAAAAAACAAAAATGGTAATGATGAGTATGGAACCTGCTGACTGTGAATGCCTTAATAATGAAAACTGTTATTTAGTCACTCAACAACACCTTGCGACTTGCTGTACAGCAACACCTTGCAGGAAGAAATTACCTCTTTCATACTGAACATTTTCATTTGATTACTATTATTATTATTATGAACTGTTTATTAATCAACACCACTGGGTTCCAGAAAGTCTTGTCCCTTTCTGGCATGTGCACTAGGAACTGAAAGCATGTGCAGGACTCTCTGTTCAAGTCTCAGTAGACTCGTATTTGGTTCAGGGACAGGTTTTGGGGGAGCTCATTACAGAGCCTCAGCTGACACTCACAAAGCCAAATAGCAGCTGTCCTCTCTGTTTTGTGTGCCTTTATTTAGGTTTTCCTTTAAATGGGAGGCGCTGCTGCTCTGCAATGTGTCCAGTAATCAAGGTATGAGACTGAGGCTTGTTTGGAGTTCAGTAACATTGAAAACTTGACACTTATTTGCTTGCATGAAATAGGACCTGACTGTCCCAGCCCAGCATCTGCTTTAGGGTGATTTAGTGCTCTGTTCCTCACTACACACCCCAGAACATTTATTTTTCTCATTCATTACATGGAGGCAGGGAAAGAGGAGTTCGAGCCCTCGCCTCAGTATCTGCTCCATCCCACAAAAACACTTCTGATGACTGTGTCTGATGCGTTGAGCTCCCTTTGAGAAGCTGTTTGCTACTCCACAATTAGCTCAACTTTTCCAATTGCTCGTGTTTTTCATATATTGTTGCCCCAAGCCAGGTGAGCATATGCATGTCCTGAAAAAACTGTGTTCCAAAGGAAAAAAGTGTCAAATATGTTCTTAGGAGCTGCAAATAAGAGCAGATGTCTGTCGATTTGGAGATGCCCAGGCATTTGTGTCTTTATCCTTTGCACGAGTGTTGAAAACCACTGTAGGGCTCCTTTCTCTGTGTTTTACAGAACAAATTCTCTGATCTTCTTTTTTTTTTTTTTTCTTTCATGTATAATAACAACAAATACTCTAAAGAGCGGGAGAACTGGATGGGTGGGAGCAGGAACTGAGCGGAACCAGTTGAATGGAACGAGAAGTTGATCACCTGCAGTGGGGCAATTTGTGGGTTTGCCTCTTGTGATTCTGTGAATTGGCGAAGCTTTTGGTTTGGCGTCAGTTAGTCCTTTCGTTTCGCTTTTTTGATGAGGGGATGTCTGCTGGACTTCTCTCCCTCCACCTCTTCCTCCACCCCGAAGCTCCAGCAGAGATCAACAGAAGTGATGTGGTTATGTGAGCTGTAATTCTGTTTCAGCCATGGTTATATGTCAGTCTGCTGCACTCTGTAAGTGGTGCTTCTGGATTCCTGCTGTGAGCAGTTGATTAGATTCTAGTACCTTTTATGCTATATATATGAGGATTTTTTTTTTTTTAACAAAGCACAGTAACAACACAAAGCCCCAGCTTACATTTTATTCTTTTTTTTTCTCCCCCGCTAGTAACTCATACTTAAATATAAAACTAAAATGTTTTTTTTTGGCATACCTGACCTTCCTTAACCCAATCTGTCCTCCCATTCCAAATAAAATTAAATTTAAAGGTTCATGTTGGCCCTAAATTGTAGGATAAGTCTTTAGCCTAGGTAGAAATTGTCTACCAAATGTGAATCTTAAGCTGGATTTTGAACTCACTCTGACGAAATGAATGCTAACTGCAAGTTTATTTGTAGTCCCACTTGTTACATTTTTCATTGTCAGCACAAGCTTTATTCCTCCAAATATATTACTGAATGAAAGAAAGAAGCTATTCTTTTATCTGTTACTGCTGATGCCTGTAATTCATCCTGTTCATTTTCTGCTGTTTTCTTTGTATGGTTCTTCTCTGGCTTATGTAGCACAGAAAAACTTAATTGCTTAAGTCTGATGTACTTTTTCTATTCCTGGCAACAGTGTAGGTTGCTGAACCATTATGTGGGAGATGCCTTCTGGAATATGAAGTGTGTGTTGCAGTTGGGATACGGCAGGGTTAGGGCCCAGCCCAGGAGGAGCCTTTTAATTGCTTTTTGGGTATTTTTTATAGTGCTGCCAATTATATTATTATTTCCTGAGCGATTTTTTGCAAGTAGAAAGTTTCCTTTCTGAAGCTCCCATGCCACAAGGCTTTCTTATTGTTTATGTGGCCATTTGATTTTGAGAGATCAGAAGTGAACTCCCTGAATTCATATACCAGCAGCTGATGTTTGACAAAAGCCAGGAAACAACTCTTCATCTGAAGACTTGAGGACAGACCCATTACCTTTCATCATTAATCAACTCTGATTTCTTGCTGTTCAAAGCTGTATTCAGTTGTTAATATTTGCAAATAATATGTTTGGTGCTGGAATAGCGGATAACATGGGAGACAGATTGTGTCCCAAAAGGCCGGGGCAGTTTCCATTTACTCATTTGCACATACTGTACTTTATTTTGTTTATTTTCTTTTAAGGAGAGCTTTAATTGGGTCTCTGGATGAACGCTCACATTCCCTTCTGTCTGAGTGCAAACTAGTGCCTTGTATAATGAAGGCTATGGAGAAGCCCAGACTCTGGGATTGGTCAGGATCAACTTATTCCCTGGTCTGCACCTGGACAACCAGTTAAACTTCTCTGTAGGTTTTCAAAATGCTGCAGAGGAATGACCTGTGTGATACATGGGCTCTTTTTGTATGACATAAAAAAAAGTTAATTTTGGCTTTAGTTCTGCCTATTTACCATGAAATACTGGGGCAATGCTGGTGCTCTTACGTACAGAGGAGTTTTATTAAGTAGTGATGATGACGCATATCGGCAAGTCACGTTTTTTATCATTTCTTTTCAAATATTTACATTCTAAGCCCCAGACTTTGAGGAAGGATCTCACTTGCACTTGAACATAAAAGTAAGATTCTTCTTGTTGTGACTGACGAAAAATCTGGAAGATTTCACGAGACTCAAAAGATGGGAAAGCAAAGAGAGAACACGTAAGAGCTTTAGGAGTCCCTAGAATGAGCTCCTGCATGTGCAGCATCTGAGAGGTGGTGTTTGTGTGTTGGGGGTGCAGAATGGCTGCTCTTGGAGCCCCTGCATCAGGACCAGCTGGGCTGCACACCCTGGTGAAGAGGAGCTTCCACATTTCCAGGCATAAGTTATCTGAAAGTGGTCATTGGATTTCCTGTCTTGGTGATTAGTTAATGATGGAGCAGACAGTAATTTTAAGATTAGGATGGTCAGTCTACCTGTTAATACCCCATGCGCAGAACAGGGTGGGTTCTGAGGATCCTGCCCTGCTAATTAGTATTTCTGTGGTTTCACTAATCGCTTGAACTGGGAACCAGGCCAAAACTAACAGAAGAGACTTCCAGTACAATGAATTGTTTTAATTTTGTGATCTGATCTTAGGCATGGCTCAGTGTTTCTGAAGGCAAGGGTAGAACAAAATCTCATTTTGCATGATAACATATGCAAATCAGAACTTTTTGGTCCCAGATGAAGCTTCACTTCTATTGACATGGTGCTAGGAAAATGCTGCTAAGAATAAAAAGCCACTAAAACTTTATTTTGCTGATAATATTCTATTATTGCTTTGTAAGCTACTTTATCCATAGGGCAAAATCTGCCTGAGAGATAAGAGATCCCATAATTCCTGTTTGCTTGTATCATTCCCTTTATGATTTATAGACTGCTGTAGATGTTCGTGGCATTTTGCAGACATATAAAAGATTGACATGTTCTTGCCTCAAAGAACTTAAAAAATTCTGCAGTTTAGCAGCACTCAGCAGTTCCTCCTGTTTGAATTTTACTTTTAATGGCACTGTATAAAATCACTATTATACAGCCACCAAATGAAATGGCATTTTATTTTTAGTTACGAATGCGATGTTTTTAAAGTGTTTGCTGTGGGGTCCTAGACTGTCTAGGGATGGGCTGGCAGGCTCTGTTCACAGTCATCTGTGAACTCAAGTCTTTACCTAATTGTATATTAAACCTTTTCCTGCCACTGACTGGAAAAAATTGAATATCATTTCATTACCGGTATTCGAAACCTTGCTTTGCTACTTGACACATCTTTACCTTCTACATTATGTCCTTACAGTAAAATTTGAGTAAAGTTCCACCTTTATACATGCAATTTTAGGATTTCCAGGCACTTGTATAAAGTAAAATCCTTCTATATCCTGCCCAGGCAATTTAACAGAATTATATATATAAACACAGCATTAAAAGCAATTTTCTGAGCCTCATGATTACACTGATTTTGTTTGTCACACACCTGCATGTACTGACTTGCCATATTCTGTCACTCATAGTAAACTCTGTCTCACAGCGTAATGTGACAGATGCTAATGAACATGAGACATCACCGGTTTTCATAGCAGAGATACCTGGAGAGGGCTTTCACCTTATTACATGCTTTGAAAATTAATTTTATTGGAAATAAAGTAAGATTCCATGGGGCCCAAGGGGCTGCACGCTTGACCCTAAGCATAAATGAAATTCACTTAAATTTCATGGCTTGCTTTGATGAATTCCAGCCTGAAAGACTTTTGAGCAGCAGACTGGTGGGAGGCTGGAATTATTCAGAGAGGTTTTGTTCCTAAGGAGGTGAGTGAAAAAGCTCCTGCTAATTTCAGTGGGAACTCGAGTAAGCTGCAGTGCTGTCGTCCGGTTACATTTTCTCAGTGCAAGGCCACAGCTGGAGTGGTTTTGTCTGGATTCTTGGGTATAACACTCAGAGGACTGCAAGGTCAAAGCTACGCAAGCTTGTCAGACACCCTGCCTTTCCCTTTGAACAGAAGCTCAGCAGAGAGCACGATGTTTCAGAATTTACAAAATGCACAGTTTCAAAGGCAGCAAACTTTCTTAAGGACTTTGGGCGAGGAGGACTGGGCTGATGGTTCTGCTGTCAGCCCTGAAGTGCGACTTTACGCCCGTGCAAATATTCTCACGTGGAAGCATGAGGGTAGAGATTGGTATAACAACTGTCTTCTAATTCCCTGACACATGCTTTTTTATTCCACGCTTGCCGTGGGAGATGAGTTGGTGCATACCGTGCTGGGTGAACACTGGCTCAAATCTCCGTGCATCCGGAGCTCTGTGTTTCCTTTGCTCCAGTTTCTGCAGTTCTTTGACATCTCCAGTTGCCTGCAGTGGGTAATCATGCTCTGGTATGAACATCTTATGCTTTGCTGGGGAGCACCTTCCTTGTAGGCTGTTCTCTTTCTCAGTACAGTGAGCTGATCTGACTGTCACAGGCTTTTTCACCCCATCTCTATGCTGGTGAAACACCTTTTGACCCTGGTAGCAACTCAGGACTGCCCAGTTTTGTTTAGCTGAGGAGGAAACAGTTGTAATCGAGTTTGGTAAACTTTTTGCTGCTTGTCACCTGCTTTAATCAGCAGCGGGGCAAGGCAAGGAGGGCAGGGTGCAACTGAGGGGAAGAGGCTGAAAATTCAGAGAACAGGAGGCCCTGCTCATACAGGCTCCCTAAAGCCTCCCATGGACAGCAGTTGTTCCTGGCTCTTGCCCCAAGGATTTGGGAAGAAGCACCAGGAAGCACAGAGTAGGCTTTTGAGAAGGGGCTCCTGCAGGGCACTGAGGGGGGCACTGCTCCCCTGTGTCATCCTGGGCATCTCACTCAAGGCCAGCGTGGTGTGAACCAGATCAGCGTCTCTCTGACACGCACAACTGTTTTATCAGTTATGCTTTAAACGACAGGGGTTGTCGGCGTTTCGGTCACACGCTCTGCTGGGGTGAGTTAATATCCTTCCTGACTGAGTACATTGCCTAGAGGGACCATTTGGTGTGTAACACTCTGGTAGAGAGAGCGATATCCGGCGCCGAGCGGCGCGGGGTAAAAGACTAATGTGAGCTGTGTTAAATGGTGTCTTGGGCTTTTCTGGGTCCCTATTCATAAAACACAACAAAGTGGCGACAAGTATAAACCTTGTCAGCTAAAGGATCTGCTGGGAATACCAGAGAGTACTTAGTGACTAAAACAAATCAAATTTTGAAATCCTCCCTTCCAAAGGAAAGCACAGAGGGGATTTAACTACAGTGAGCAAGTGTATTTGCAGTAAAATGGCAGCAGGAGCGGGGCGGGCGAGAGGAGGCTCCGGGATTAGCTCCGCTGTGCCAGGGGAGGGTGTTCTCTGATGGGGCTGGTGTGTGGCTCCAGGAGGGCACCCAGTGAGCTTCGAGGGGAAGGGATGGAAGGGCTGCCTGGCAGGTGTGGGTGACCATCCCGAGCAGTGAACCTGGGGCCTGGGTTATGGCTGTGCCCTCAGCCCGTGCTGTGGCAGTGGCAGTCAGAGGAGCAGCTGCTTTCCAAACCCCTTCTGGATGGTAAGGCCCTGCCTGCTCAGCATAGGGTCCTACTGTACAGGGTTAAATATACGTCGTGCATTGCTACCCTATTTGAGTCTGGGAAGATTCCTTTTTGATTGTAATTAGGCTGCTCTTGTGCTCGTGGCGTGTTTCCATACGGGAATTGTTCCTGACAGAAGCTGTTCCAGGAGTTTGGCGGCTTGCCTGGTGCTGGGGAGCTGGTCCTCAGCTCTCTGCTAAACCAGATGCTCCCTCTGTGACCCTGGCCAAGTTGATTAGGCTCTCTATGCCTCAGTTTCTAATCATAAAATGGGAATATTGACAACTGCTTCTCTCACAGGGGACTTAGAAACACAGTAATCAGAGAGAGCTGAACACTCACAGAGCGTTGGGAGGAATGGTACGTGTTCCTCAGGCAAGCAGAGAGCAGCACCCATGTGTTTGACTTTGGCTTGGACCATGTCCTCAGATGAAGGAGACTAATGCACCAGTTGCAAGTGTTGTTTTCAGTTGCCCAGCAAAGCTTCAGCCGAACCTGAAGTCTTTGATAGGCATAGAAAGAGAAGCAATCAAGAGAACGCTGCGAAATAAACGCTCTCCTCCTCTGACTAAAAATGCAGATAAACTTCCTTGGGATTTTTAGCAATATTTGTACCTAAATCTTGTTGGAGTTTGCAGCAGTATGACAGAAAATTCTACTAGGCCCTTAGTGGTTATGTCTTCTGGTCACTTCTGTCATTCATTTCACCCTTTAGTAAAGAGCTGTTTATTCCCTTGCAGTGTTACCTTGTGAGCCTCAGTTGCACCACCATTAGTCACCCTTGGAACTTGACTGAAGAGCCTCTCAGCCCCCTCTGGCAGTGGTTGGTTTGCCCAGCACAGCCTGGTCATTGGTATCCCTGTGCTTTGGAGATGGAACATGTGCTGTGCAGGTTGGGACACTGAAGTCCTGCCAGGAACAGGCCCTTTCTTTGGGTGGGCCACGATAGTGCATCCCTACTTATATCACCAAGTAGCCCAGAATATTGGGCTGAAAGACAATTTCTGTCTTGCTTTGATTTATCTTTTTCCTCTTTCATTTCTTCACTGAACTACAGCACTGTATCCCCTAAGGACAGGACAGGGCCCTTGCTCTATTACATGGAAAGTTATTGAAAACTTGTAGGAAATTAGGTTCCCTTTCACCGTTCTCTACTATTGCATTAACTTGTTCAGAGAGCTCCAGCAGGTAACTGAGTTTTCTCCAGCAGAGACTCTGCTGCCTCGAGCCTATCATGTTAATCTCCCTTAATTAGATCCTTCATCCCACTCTCAGGAACAGATGGGAGGCTTAGGGCTGTGAAATACTCGGGGTCTCCTGAGACACCTGAGGAAAAGCCCTCCAAGGTCTTCCACCCCTTCACAATCCCAGTCATCCCCATCGAGGCTTTTCTGTGCAAGGGCAGCGTGGGTGTCCTCTCTGCTGCCTGTGGAGTGCTGCAGGCTCATGTTGCCCTTACAGTGTTCCCCTCCCTCCTGCTGCCTCCATCTCCCTGCACCTCAGCAGCCCTGTGGAAGTGGCAAGGTGAGCTGCCCCCTCTTTCCTACAAGGATTTCTGATTTTATGGTGGATTTTGGCTTTTCAGGAGCACACCCCATATTTTATTTAATTACCTGCTTTTTTACCAGGATGGACATCATCTTTCCACATGGCTTTATGAAACTGTTTATGTTCATGTCCTTTCTCTCAAAACTGCAGTTGCACATCACAGCTTCAGTGGGTGATATAAGATCCTTCTCACATAACACATAGAGTGCACTGATAATCAGTGGTGCTTCTGTTTTCTAATAATGTCCTAATATCTGCTATGACCAAGTGTAGAAATCATCTCTCCCATTGTTTTAGCACTTGCTCTAACAGTCAGTGGCTTACAGGACTGTAGCCTTATGCTCTGTGGGGTATTCACAAGCCTGTGAAAGGCAAAAAGCAGCAAATCATGTCTCACTGGATACACTACATGGCAATGCATAGCCCACATTATTGATGAGATATCCCATTACCACTGGATGTCCTGAGCTTTTCTGCATGCTACTTTGGGACAGTGTTGGAGTATTCAACCAGAAGTTCATAGCAAGGTCCATCCATAATCTAAACTAGATACAGCACAGCTGCTGAAAAGGGGATGTTGACAAGGGAAGAAAACTGAAACACAAATTGTAAAAGAAGATGTACTGCTGTGTGCTCGTGGTGACAGTTATTTTCTGTCATTACTGTAGCTGGTTTACTTCCTTGGCTTGTCAGCCAAAGATGTGCTGGTCAGCAGTCAACACTGTCTTCGGATCGATACCTGGGAGGAGCTGTAGTTTCTCTGATGGAAAACCAGTTGTACAGGGTTTTTTTTTGTTTATTCCCTTCATTCCTTCCTTCACTGGTCTAAGCCTTAGGTCCAGTTCCACAGATGCCAAAGGGTTTTAGGTGAAACACCTGCCTGCTTGGATTTTAGTCCGGAACAGAAGTTCACAACCATCACTTGGAAAATGGGAGATGGTGCAGTCAGTAAGCTCAGCCTATGAAGATTGGGTATGTGAAGGATGAGGAAGAAGCTGTGAGTGAAAACCCTCATGGAAGGTTTCCGATCTGTTTTGTTTGCTGGATCTTGGAGTACAGACAAACCCATTAAAATGAGACAATAAAACAAGCCACAGGTTTTGGTATATGGACAAGTTTGTCAAGACCCAAAGCAGAGAGCTACAAGATTTAAAGCAAGTATCCTTCTGAAATTATGGTTTGGAACAGGGAGCTCCACGCCAATCGATGGGAGTCTGCTTTTGTTATGGTCCCAAAAACCACGAGGCTGACTCATGCTATTACAGTGATGCACAGTGTTGTCAAGGTAATGGATTTGGGCACTTGGCAAATACAGGAAGGGTGTAAAAGGCAAGGAGGTGTTCTGCTGCCTTCCAGGAGCAAGCTTCATATTAAAGATTTTTTTTTTTTTTTTTGTGGCTGAGATAGAGAATACTCAATTTTGTTGTAGAAGTGAGAATTTTATGCCCTGGCCTACTGCTGTTGTTGTGCACATCACCCTTGGGAATGCTGTTCTTTCCTACGTGCAGCAAGGTTTTGTGAACTTTTCCTGCCTTGCCTCCTACTACTGGTGCCTAAGAAGCTTCTGTCCACAGGGCTTAGGTGGAAATTAGAAAGGGGGGGAAAAGGGGAGAGTATAGAGATATCATGCATATTTTAGTTCCTTAGGGAACAGCTTGGCTGTAAAGGAATTGGTGGGCTGAGTTCTGAAGAGACTGAGGTAAGGAGTGAGCCTCTAAGGACCATGTTTGCAACCTATCAAGGCCTTTTTTTCCCTTTTTTTTTTTTTTTTTAATAATAGCAGCAACATTTTAAAGCACTGTTTAAAGACAAGCTTGAAAAGATCAACCAAAAAGGCAAGAGAAGTGGGATTTCTCTTACAAAAACTTTGCTATCCAGTCAGCCTGCTTAATTGAACTTTGATAAAAAGAGAAACTGGGAGGAGGAGGGGGGAAAAAAAAAAAGAAGAAAGCAGCTACCTGTTAAAAATTATCAAGATAAGGGATTGCTGTCTGTAAAGCTTCTTAAGACAAATCCTTCCTTATGTAACTCCTTGTCTTTCTTTCAGTAACTCTAATGAAATCAGAAGCTGACAGGAAAAGTGAAATGTCTGCACTAATGAGATAATCTGACTTATAAAGACCAATAAGGCAAAGGATGCATTAAGTGTTTGAATAATAGAGCTTAAGACTTGTCTGGAGCAGTGGATGCTTTGTGGGAATGTGATGTGGGAGCTGTCAGGGGCTCAGGGAGAAGTGGTGAGTGTGTGTTCCTGTGTGTGCCAAAGGGTGGTCACCTCCAGGCTGGAAGGAGAGCTGTCCAGATGACCAGGTTTTTCTACCCTGTAGCCTTCTTTTTATCTCCTAAAAGAGACAAAGACTGGCAAGGGATAGGAAACCCAGAGAGAGGTAAAGAGAGCCCAGCCAGAGGTTTGGAAAAGGAATGTTCTGGGTTTTGGGGACTTATATATATGGATATGAATTGCTAAGAGTAGGTGCCTTGTTTATCCAAACTCGATGTGTGTCCCTCTTCTGAAGGTCCGAATCCAACCTCCAGCCAAGACAGTGGGAAACCTTCCTCTGATTTCTTGGGTTTTTTTTTTGGATCAAGCCTTTGGTGGTAGAAATCTGGAATCACACTTTGATACAGGACTAGGTTAAAAGGAGTTGTGAGGAGAGCACGTGCCCATGTTTAACTGCAAGCTTGCAGTTATCAGGAGCATCCTGATACCTGTTCGTGAAGCTTCTTGAACAAAATCCAAGGTAATGTATTTTTTTTTTATGTGGTACCAGCAGCATGCACACAGGTTCTCTAATAGCCCCTGGTTTTGCCTGAGGTGAGAGATAGCTGGGGCTGGCATTTGTTGGGAGATTTGCCTTGTGAGAGGTGCACTTTCTGCAGCTCAAAGTGAAGGAATTAACTTACAGTTTGAAATGTCAACCTTTTCTGAGAGTGCTTTGGATGCACAAGCCCTTTTATACTGTAAAACCATTTTGGGGGGGAGTTGTGTTATGTTTTGGCAACGGAGATGTAGCCAGTTCAGTCCAACAGCCGTTGTGCCTGTTGGTGATGGGGCTCTGGAACACTCCCTGCAGCCGGAGGAACGGTCAAACAACCACTGCTAAAACAGGACTTACAAATGGGATAGTGCAACCTGGTAGCCTGTGGTAGTTAGTCAGTGGCCTAGGTCACCTCCAGTCCTACTTTGTCCTTTCTGGTGTATTAGGAAATCTCAATTTAGAGTGTCCTAAACTATGTTAGAAGCGACAGTATTTTACTTTTCAAATGACAACACGCAATGAAGTTGGATTGTACATGTAACAATTCACTGGGGCTAAATGAAGTGCTACTTAAAAATAATATGGTGGTAGGCATTTAATCATCCCAATCTAACTGTAAGATATAGCAGCAATCCTTTTGTTTCAGTAAATTAAATGCCCTCAGGGAAAGCAAAAGGGAGTGAGGCTCCATGAGAAACATGGCACAGTACATTAAAAATCAACTATGGAGAAAGGTGATTCATTAAAGTAAATGCCAACCTTGAAAGAAAGGCTCTAACAACCTATTACTGTAAAACAAATAATAGCTTTGATGTGGTCTTTTGCCATCCCATATTCTGTTATTTTTCTTTTGTTAAGGAAGATCAGAGATCTGACAGCAATGATGGAAAAGCTTGTACATGGAAAATTTGGATTGATTGGACAGTGACAGCATTTGTCAGCTTAAGTAAAGATATTCAAAGTCAACACACTACCCATAG
The DNA here is from genome assembly GCA_013399855.1 of Oxyruncus cristatus. Lineage (NCBI taxonomy): Eukaryota > Metazoa > Chordata > Aves > Passeriformes > Cotingidae > Oxyruncus > Oxyruncus cristatus. Next base: position 2,025,820 of record VXAY01007103.1, on the reverse strand, counting down.
AGGTAAAATTTTGGTGTATAAGAATCACTCTGGGCTCAAAATTTAACCAATGATGCCAAATCTTGGATATGTTGCTAATTAGCTCTGCAGAGCTGCAGGGATCCACTAAGATTATTAGCAGTTGTAGAAAGCCATAGATTTTATATGATGTCTTTCTCTTGTCAATGTTACTTGTGCAGGAAGGCTGTTTCTGTTTACTTTAAGATTTGAACTTTAAGGTGAAAATAGTTTCTCTGACCAAAAATAAATAAATCCTTTAGCTCTTTACTAATGTTGGAGAATCAGCTTCAAAATGCGTTTCCTAGGAGAAGTGATGGCACACCATAATATCTACACAGAAATATCTTACAGTTCAGTGTCTTTTATTTTGAAGGATCTCCAAATCCCTTATGAACTCTGACTGACGTTTCCTTCTCTGATCTGCAAAGTGCCTTTCCCTGTGTTCTCTACAGCACTCAGCCTGTATTGGTGCTGATTTACCAAGACGACTGAAAGGACTGAGCTGTATGGATGGGCTGGGTCTCTCACTTCTTTCCTCTGCATAGCACATAGATATTTGATATATAGATATTTGAACACATAATATACATTTTTATAGATAGATGGATATTTGAGCACATAATATGTATTTATAAAGCATCTCAGTTTCACCAGAACAGCACAGAGGGACGGTAGTGTGGTCCTTTCATTCATCATGTCGCAGAATTTTAAAGGCAAGGGTTTGTTATATATCTGCATGTGTGCATAACCCCCAGCTTTGAAGAGCTTTTCTTATGAGTCTCTGTTGAGAGGGAATGAAATGTAATCTCTTGTCCTGGGCAAGTAGATACAAAATGGTGATTTGGCTGTTAGCAAATATGAGGAGTGTCTCAGAGAAAACTAATATCCTGTGGAAGGATTTTTTTTCTTTCTTTCTTTCTTGGGTCTGTTTTTCCCTATCTTTGATGCTTTCATTTCATCACCTTCACTATTACTATATTTAACACATAGTCATAGGTTTTCCAAGGCAAGGGAATATTAATTCATGGTCATGTAAGAGAGCTTTTTCCTGTTCCGTCCTGGGCACATTGAGCATCACGAAGAGTCCTTCCTGGCTCTTGGCTAAAAAGGACTGTGGGAATGGCCAATGAGAAGGGAAGAAAGTCTGTGCTTTGTTGCCAGCAGACAGACCTTTCCTTTCTGCCACTGGGAGGAGCATGAAAACAAGAGAAACCACATCTTCCTCCTTAGAAGCAGAACGCTGCAACTCCCAGGCTGGAATAACTCTAGTTGACACCTGGATTAATTTTCCTGCTGACATGTGGGAATTAGTGGCCTCATCTTTTGGGATGTCAGCGAATACAATTTTTTTTTTTTGGCTTGAATACTGAGATTATTGGGGCACTGCGCTTTTGGTTCCCCTTCCCAACCTTACACACCCCATAAGGATGCTGGATGTTTGTGCAATTAAAAATGTACCAGTTGCCACTTTGTGCAGTCTCAGTCCTTTTACAGCTACTGGGTTGGGATGAAGCTGTAATCCTGTGAACCCTGCTTGACTTCTGGGGCTTCCAGAACAGATATGTGCCCCCTGAGCATGACCTAAAATCTTCAGGGATAGAGGGGTCGTTGAACAATTAATTTATTAATCTGATTTTTTTTTAAAAATATTATTACCAGTTTCTTTTTTCCTCCCCATCTTTAGTTAGATTAGCTGGTCAACTATAAGCAGATCGTAGGAAACTGGATGTTCTCCAGCTGGCTGTTGCCATCCTGCAGTCTGAGAGATTAGGGTAGAGGCTCTGCCTGTGACAGGAGTGCAGGAAGAGCCATGCTTGTCAAAGGAGGAGTGATGCTGGAAGTGACTGTAGTCCTGCTGTGCTAAAATTCAAGTTTCTGGACAAAAAAGGGTCAAACTGTAGTGTGTGCATGAACCCAGACCCTTTTTGGCGCGTAGGGGAAGCACTACCTCTCCCACCCTGTGAAATAAATCCATGCAGAGTATTTAAGACTTGCCTGGAAGGTCTGAAGTTTTGGTGGCTGCCTTGGATAGGGATGCACTCGTGTGTGAGGCAGTGCAGGGACTGGCATTCCCCACGCGGAACAGAGCAGAGTAAAATGTCAGTGCAGACCCTTTGATGTTCAGAACGGTGACAGGGCAGCACCATGGGGATACAGCCCCATAAAATGGAGGTTTAGAAACGACAGCAAGGGTTTCTGCCTGATGCTACAAATTAACAATAAAGCTCAGGGGCACGGTGTAATTATTTACTTTGCTAAATAACACGGAGGAGCTATGGTTTAATTACAGTCGTTTAGCTATGCAATAGAATTGCAGGGACTGAGGCTTCAGTGCGTTGCATTAATGAGCCTTGCTATCGGTTACTTCTAATATTGGATAATGTTTCTTTTGTTTTAAATCATCCTTTTCAAATGAGTTCCATGCAGATGAGAAGGAACCTTTCCAAAGTATCACAATGGATTGTTTTTGTTTCTAAAAGACACAACCCAACAAGGCACTTGATACTACAATTAGACTCAGTAAAGCCAGATGCATTTGGCTCTGCTCTTTTGTCATTGACATCCCTTTTGTGCTAGCTTTTGATGAAATTTAAGCAAAAAGGATGTAACTGGGCATCTTCAAGATGGCAAGAGTCTGTGTTTCTCAATCCTATCATCAATCCAATCAACTTTCATTTAAAGAAGATTGGAGAAGTGAATAATGCACATTAAATAATAGCTTTTCCTGAACATTTAGGGCATACTAATTAATAAATAGCTCATTACAACTTCAAGGCCAAATTTTATTTTTATTGAAGTCAATGACCCAGCTCCTTCAACTGAACAAGAATAGTGTTGGCCATTGCTGTGTAGTGTCCCAGAAAATAGATCCTTCCTCCATTGGTACTAAACCCTGCTCTTTTCTAGCCTTTTCTCTGTCTGGGCTTTCCCACTTGCTCTAAGATGATCTTTCTCCCCACAGTTCCAAGCCTAAATTTCTCTAAATTCTGTGTGTACATGGTATCTTTGGCCAGCCAGCTCCTCAAATAAACTCTGCAATAAATTAAATTTGAACTATGTACGGATAAAAAATGTGTCTAAAATACTGTTGCTTGTAATATCAATGACATATCCCATGGTTTCCTTTGTGATGAGAGGAAGGAACCTTCTCTAGTGGAAGGTTCCCTGCCCAAGGCAGAGGGGTTGGAATGAGATGATCCTTAAGGTCCCTATCAACCCAAACTGTTCTGTGATTCTATGAATCTGGTTTTTTATTCATGTGCTTGGTGCTGTTTGTCACTTTATGTAGTTGTGACCAATTCTCTCGTTTTCATACCCTTATCAAACTTTGAAGGGATGACAGTATGGAGCATGGACAGTGTGTGCTGAGAGCAGTTACCAGTTGGGCAGGACATGACAGTGAAGGACGTCTGCATTCCTTGATCGAGTTGGCTGCCTGGGAGATGTAGGGCCTGGGGGATTGACGAGGGAAGACTGTTCCTTGTTCTTCTTATTTTTGCAGATTTTTGTATTTACTTTTCTGTAAGGTTTTCAATGGCTCTCAAAGGAACAGTTTATGTATTTCTCATAGATGTCATACTGAGCTGGACTGGAGGAGCATTTGGAAGAGAGAAGGGAGTGTGGTCAGTGCCTGCAATTCCCACCTGACAGGCTCTTAATTTCATTTAGTTATGGATGCTGATCTAAGCTGTGCATCTCAGCTATGCATAGTAAACTCATAGTTAGACAAAACATGCTTTCCTTTCCCTGCTTTATACCTCTGAAGAGATGGGATGCTTTTCACAGACGAACTGATAAAATACCTGAAGTGCTTTGTGTCGAGCAAGGTTGTATTAACATGGAAATTTAGGTTGTTCAGTGATCGAGCTGTCCAGGCTTAGTTAAGTTTCGTGTATTAGAAGCTGGTATTCTTCAAACTGTCAATTTTGGGGGTGGATGAGTGACTAAAACAGATGTATTAATGTCTAGCAGTTGAAGTACTGTTGCCTGTGGTTATACAGACGAGCGTAGCGTCTTGCCAAGACTCAGAAAATAAATGGAATAAGTGCTAAAAAGGGGAATGCTGTGAACACCAGGAAAAGCTTTGGTGTTTCATCTCAGGAGGAAAAGGAAATGAATGACTGGTTTAGTGCTAAGTTTTGCTATCAGAGGTAAAAGCAAGACTGTAATACTCAAAGATACAAGGGAAGCTGGCACTTCATTTTTAGAAATGTGGCTGTTAAGTCCCCAGGTCATGGCCCAATTGTGGTTTGGGGAATCACATTTTGTAGATCAAAATTTCCATTGCTGTTTCAGTTATCTGAAGCCATTGATTGTTAAAGGTTATGAAGTTAATTTTCATTTCAAAATGCAAGTGAATGATGCTAAATAGCTACTTTATGTTTTTGCTGCTGTGGTTCTGAAATTTGGCATGGAAAGAGCCTGGCAGGCTCTTGGGAACTGCTCTGGTAGAGTGGAAGTGAGAGAGAGGGCAGAAGTTCTCTAGTCTCATTTCCTTGCTTTTTTTTTGGTTTGTTTGCTTTGTTTTAAAACAGTCTCATCCGTTCTCAATTATCTGTAGTTATTTGTGGAACTGAACAAAAAATTATTTATTTACTGGAAAAAGTGAATTATTGTGTCAACCAAAACTTGTTATATGTTTATACCATTTAGGCTATAAATAAGGGGAAGCATTTGATCCATGTTTTTTCTAGACCTTGGGAAAATAGATGAGCTGTTGTTTGTTTCGCTTTGTTTTGGTTTTTTCCTTTAATATCCTTGTTTGGAGTTGTTATTTTCGTTAAAAATATTCTTGCTGTGGCTTTCAAGAGGTCTATGCTCTGACCTTGCAAGAATGATATAAAATTTTTAATTTTGCTTGGTCTGATCTGAAGAAATACTGCAACTTCTTTCTTTTTCAGATTCAATCACATTAAAAAAAATCAATTCTTTGCACAGCTCTCAGTATTAGGGACATTTACGGGTCTGTCTTCAGAGAACTGAGCTTAGGAGCCATCTAGGTAAGACAACAAGGGCACAACAGTAAATTGAGTGCTGGTATTTCTGTCAGGTTGGCCCGAAGAGATGCCAAGGGCTGTGTGCAAGGAAACCTTGTGCAGGCAGGAAGGACATCTGAACTCACTCTGGCTCGGAAGAAATACAAGCAACAGCAGGACTGAAAATGCAAATAGGTTTCAGACAAGCCTGAAGAAAACTGCAGCAGCAGCAGCAGCGAAACCATCCTGTTTGTCACCAGGACCCCGCTGTATTCCCCACGCATCTCCTGTTCCCGTGACGGGCACGCCGCACCTTCAGAGTGGTGATCCAGAAAATTCGTAAATATAATAAACTCAGACAGCAGCAGCAGAGTTAGAGGAGCCTCGTGCCACAATATCCTGCTTCCCACTGTTAAAGACGTGTAGCCAGAGCATTGTTGATCTGCCTGGTACAATCAAAGATGTTTGCATGCTGCACTGAACATATGCTCTAGGTACTCTCCACAGGGCCTGGCAGATTGCTTCCTCTGTGCAATCATTTGTGTTGCTGCGGCTGCTGTTCTCCTGCCCAAACGCAGGGCTGGAATCAGCACAGTAATTTTCAGTTCTGCTGTAAGAATTCCTGATGCTGGGACTCTCAGAGGACTGCACAGGTACTATTTCTGGGACAGCCCTAAAAAAATACCCAGAGAAATATCCAGAGATCCAGAGAACCCAGAAAGGTTTTTTTCATTATTTTGGGCTAGAATTTCAAGAGTAGGGCTTAAAAATTCAACCTACCTCTGGTTTGGCTTAAAACCCAGATTCTACCCTAGAAGTTCTCTTGATGCTGAAGATAACCTTCTTTATTTAGCAGCTCTGTGTGTGATATATAAGCAGTTTATGAAGTGTGCTCTTTGATAACAACCTGATGAAAACTCCTGCCTTATATAAATAGTGTCATGAACTCAGGGTGCCATTTTGCCTTTATTAGATGTGTGGGGGCTGCTCAGATTTACAGCATGCACTCTGTGATCCCAGCAGGGCTCAGAGGTCTCTTATTGTAGGAGTTTGGGCCCAGAGAGGGGAAGGACAGAAGAAGGAGTAGGCAGAAATTGTCTGTTCAGTTCTTCACCACTCTATTTTACAGCAGAATGACAGACTTTACGTTTACACTGCCAAGGTGTTAATCCACTTTCTGTATTGACAATCCCCCTTTCCCTCCAGCAGAAACAACTCAATATTTTAGTCTCCTTTTTCTTCCCACTTCTTTTTTTTTTTTTTTTTTTCCCCAACGGCCATATGGACATTTTGGCTTTGAGTTGAAGCACAGGACACTACAGTGCAAATAAACAAACTTTGCATATGGGCTGCTGCTTTGTTTCGGCAGCTAATGTCTGTTCAACTGTGAGCAGAAATCTGTCTAAAGAGGATATGAGAGAGAAAAATGGCTGGTTAGACGAAAGTTTCAACCTCAGAAAATTCTTGAGATACTTCTTAAGAAGAATGGAGTAGGTGCCAGAGCAAGAAAAGAAATGGAGTAGGTGCCAAAAGAACAAAGGAAGGATCCTAACTGACACCGTGTTATGAGGAGAAAATCACTCTCTGGATCCATTCGGGTGACGATGGATGGGAAGTGTACACGACATTGATCGCTGCACATTCTGCTTCCCCAGCCTGTCTGTTCCCTACCAGGAGGGTGTACTACAGGATTCTTAAGCAGATTCTGCTTACCTGTGAGAGGCACAAATTTCACCTACCCTGAGACCCTTTCCCAGTCATTTGGCAGTGCAAAAAGATCTCTGCCTGGCTCAGAATCAGCCCCAAGATCTTTGTTAAGGTCCTTTTCCTTTCCTATCAGGCACTGAGCCAGAATCAGAATGTGTTCTTCTTTCCTTTGTCAAGTGTCACTATCTCCTGGACCCCTGGGGTTGGTCTCCGATCCCGGCTTGCTGGAAATGGTAAGGGAGCTTCAAAGGCACAGAGCCCTTCAACAGCCAGGCATGTTAGGGAATGCTGCGTCCTACCTGGATGAAACAGGTTGGCAGCAGGAGTTGAAATCAGATGAAATGGCAAGAGGTCAAACCCTTGGTGTCCCTCTCAAACAAGCCTCTCATCTTATTCCGAATGTTGAAGTTTTTCTCTTTTGGGGGTTTTTTTTGTTTGTTTTGTTTTTGGTGTGTTTTTTTTTTTTTTTGTTTGGTTGGGTTTTTTTGTTTGTTTGTTTGTTTGTTTGGGGTTTTTTTTGTCTTTTGAAAACTTATTTGTGTTTTTCTGTTCCTTTCGGAGGCCTAACCAGTAATGATCTCAGAGATCACCAGGCATTGTTTCTGCTGGGGACAGGAACTAGGTCTCCCAGTACATCATGTTTAGAGGTTGATTTTCTAGGTTGTGAGTCAGTTCCTTTTCAAACAGACACTGCTAAGTCTTCTAGGAGTGGCTACAGGGGACTAAAGGATATCCTTTAATTCATATTGTTGGGATATATTTTAAATATTCTAGGAAGTTAGGGCCAAATTCTTGGGTACTGTGCTGAGCACCACAGAAAATGAATGTCTAACACATCCAGAATGTGCCAAATCTGGCTTCTTTGTCAGATTTCTGCTTTGGCCAACTCCAGGCGCAGCACTGCCACTTATCTCAGAAAACTGAAATAATCTGTTGAATTTTAAACAAATCCAGACCTTCAGATTGTGGCTCTCGTTCAAGTGAAAGGCACAATTATCTCCTCTATTAAATATGCTAATAAAGCCAAAATGGGGTTGGGTGGGGGTGAAGTCATTGTTTGATTTTAATGAAGCATATTTTCTTTTTGCATTTTATTTTAATGAGAGATGTCCCATTAAGCTTAATACAGTCAAACTTCTGATAAAGGCCCTTATCAAAAACCATGCCATAGGAAAATAAATTAATTTAATTGTGGCAGCCAAACAAAATGGACCATTTTCTTGGGTTGGAAGCAAAAAGGAATGTGATCTATTAACACCAGACTTATTAGTATTTCTGATATGTAAATTAAAAGCATTAAGTGAATAGCAAGATGATCCATAGCTTCTCTAGATAGAGTAATAAATGTGAGCCAGTTTTTTTTAACACAGAAAACTGATATAATTAGAAGACTGTTACCAATTTTTTTTAGCTGCGTGAAATGAACAAGCCACAGGAGACCAGTTTGTCATAATAATTAAAGTTCAGAAATAGTTTTATATTACCATAAGTGAGATTTGATAGATATCTTTTTAATTTGCTGTAAATAGCTGCTTCTTGTTTGTTTTGGGTTTTTTTAAGAAACCCTTTTTAAAAAAAAAATTTAGTAGAAATATGTCTCATCTTTGGGTGATGGTGAAATAAACAGAATTTCAGATGCTCCATAGTCTGTTATTTGCCAAGGGCATACATTAAATATCTTCCTAATGTGAGGAACATATGGGTTACCACTTCACAGCAGCAAACAGACACAACAATTTCTCTCTCGTGTAGAGTACGCACTGAGCATGATCATTGGATACTGCTGAATTTCAGAATTCCTTTAAATTCCCAACGCATTCTTTGCAATAAAAGTTTATGATGTTTTGAGGACAAATTAATGACAAGGAAATGATATCTGGGCTAGGCAGGCTTTGTACTCTTTGGAATTTCATGCTGTGTACCATTCCTGTTCTTTGGTGTGGTGGCAGGATCTGCACAGTGCGGTGGGCAAATAGGACCTGTGTGATGCTTCTGGCTGGTGCAAGGCCTGCCCTGAAAGGGGAAAGTAACTTTGTGCAGTGCCCATGGGAACACTGGAGGCAAGATAGCTCTTCAGTCCTAAAATATGTGGCTTTCCTCACCCCGACTCTTAAACCTATCTTCACTCGTGTTCTTTGGGCTTATTCAGTCCTGTCTTGCCCTATTCAGTCCTCAATCCTTTCTTGATATATTTGCAGGCTCCCCTTTAGTTGTTCCTGCACGGATGATTTAAGGCCAGCAACTAACTTTTTCACAGAGTATGCAAGTGTCTTCTCCAATAAATAAACACCACATCTCACATCAGTGGGCACCTTGGGACTTGTGTAACAGTTCCACTCCTGTTTAGTTCAGATGGGATGGAAACAGAGTCCAATTGTTCTGTACATTTCAGAGGCCTGCTGTTTCAATGCAGGACTGATTTTCTACTTTATTTGTAATGGACAATAGGACATCACTGTGTTGGTAAGGAAAAAAACAAGAGGCCATTGTAATCTGCTTTAGCTTGTGGCTCCTCTGCTCTGTATAGATCTCCTGCAGAGTTTATGTAACTCACTTACGTAGTGCAAGTAGTGCAAGAGGCCAAACCTGGAGTTAAAAGGATTCCTCCCCAGTCAATCAGAGCAGCTGGTGGGTGCTGTGAACCCATAGCTATTGCCTATTCCTAAACATTGACATTCCATTTGTTTTGGCTTTCAATCTTCCTTTAAAAAATAGATATCTGTGTCAAGAATGCCGTTTTTTTTTCTGTAGTGCCCAGGGACACAGATCTGGAACCGAGTGTTGCAGGCCACAGAAATGGAAGTGGTGAGCAATCCTTCTTCATGACACTCACAATATTTCGTAGATGTGAGCTGGGGAACAGCCATTCTCGAGGTCTCAGTAGTGTCTTGTTTGCCCTGCTGTGGGAGGGAGAGCAAAGAACAGCAGAGCCGGACCACAGATAAGAGAGGCAAGTTAGTACTGATCAGGAAATGAGCATCTGGAGAAAAGGGTAAATTCAGGAGTCGAAGAAAATATTACTGGCCAGAAACTTCATCTGAATGCATTGATTTATCTGTAGAACACAAATAAGCTGGCAGTTTTGATCTCATGAAGCACTTTAAATGTGTTATGCTTGCTTTTTCCTAATTCCCGGAAGAGGAGTTAAGAATTGGTCTGAGTTAAAATTATAGGGAAAATTTGAAGTGATCTGGATTAAATTCCTAGATCTGTTGTGGACTTGAATGCTACGCTGAGTGCATAAGTAAATTATTGCTTTTTGCCTCAATTCTCCATCTTTACAATGAGGGTAACAGGCCTTTCCTGAGATAAAGGGCTGGTGTGATAGGAACTGAAGCTGTGCTTGCCAGGCTGATGCAAGAAAATTGACATAAACATTGAGAAAAATCCCACAGGTTGACTTAATAACCCCTGTCCTCGGTGAGGTAAAGCCAGGAGCTCAAGCAAACATTTGTGGTGAAGTCCCCCCACTTACTGCAATGACATTCGTGCCCTAAGTTTGGGACCTGTCAGTGTTGTAGCCCTTGCTATAAAAACAGCAGTAAAAACTTGCTTTATGTTAAAACTCCTCAGAGCAACCTGCTGCTTGGGAGGCAGGAGACCTTGTTTGCTGTTCTCAGCTCTGTGAACAGACAAAGCAAGGAGTTGGGGTGTCAGCCTTTGCTGTGTTCAGGGTGATTTCTGGGTGTGTGTAACCGCTGTGCTTTAGAGTAATGAAATGTGGTGCTGCAGAGCTGCTGCTGCTGCCTGACCCTGGACCTTTTCTGGAGGGGAGAAGGACCTCCACCCTCCCAGCTCTAGAGGAGGAGTTGTTGTGGACTGAATCTTTGAGAGAGCACAGGGGTTTCCATATGCTCCACAGGGCCAGGTTTTCCAAGGGGACTCAGCACAGTTATGTCACAGGTTTAGGTTTGTTCAAAGGAAGTTCATGGCCACCACGCTGAGGGATTTTTTTTTTGAAAGCCCAGCTCTGCTAATGAGTGCCAGGCTCAATTTCCTGGTAGACCTCCTGTTACTAATAATGATGCTGCTACTCAGTTCAGAGGATGTTTGTGAGATTAAATTTCTTCTTTTCATAAAGATTTGGAAGTGTGGGGATGACAGCTGTTCTACAATCACAGTTGATGGGATTAAGAAGATACTTTATTGATAAGGATGAATTTGGAAGGGTAACAGTTTACTTCTGAGCTCCCATACAAACTAGCCTTAATTTTCATCTGCCATCTTGAGGCACACTAGGGAGGAGAGTAAATTCCCACAGTCAGACTGGAAAAAGCATTCCTATAATTCTTATTTAGTACCACTTCCTATTAGTCCCAGCCTCTCATCAGCTATACTCAGATGATAATTTATGTTTTAATGGGCAGAGCACTTTACTGCCCACAGGGTTCTAAACCAAGCCAGAATTTATGTCCTGTGCCTCTGAAATACCATATATTTAATTCCCTGGCACTCAGGGTTGGTGGAGTTGAATCTTTAAAGAGCACAGATCTGTCCCTGTGCTTTGTTAAGAGGGGACCCCAAATGTGGTTTTCATTTGAAACCAGATGCAAGAGAAAGCCGTTTAGTCCTGTGGTGAGGATGGAGGAGCAATCATGGAGGGAAGGGCTGTCATAACCTTGGCTAACCTGTAAATTTATTCTTTCCTGGACAGCCTTCTGATTTTCCTGATGGAAGGCAGGGAATTGCTACTTGTGGCCCTCCTGGAGGCACTGGCTTGGGGCCAGCTGTGAACTGTGTTGGGGCTCTGGCCTGTGCTTGCCCTTTGCTGTTGCGTTGCAAGGAGTCCTGGGATCTTTTTTTTTTTCAGCAGAAAGTAGCAGAAGGGCTTTCCAATCAAATAGGAATATTATGTGTATTTAAAGCTATTTGTATTTGTGCAGGCCATAATCCTGTGAGAGGCAGAGGCAGTGCTGAAAAAGTGTGAAAGTGAGGAAGGAGGATGTGGAGCCCACTCCATCTCCTGTTTTTTCAGGCCTGTAGCATTCCAGCCCTCTCCATCATGTTGATTTAGAGCAGCCAACCAACATTTGGGGCTGGGCAGGGAGTTGGTGCAATTCTCAGAGCACATTTAGGCATCGATTTCTCTTTCCACCTGTTTTAGGGCTCAGCAAGCCCTGATGGCAGAGACTGGGGAAAGCTAGACGTGCGCCTTTGACCTCCCAGTTTGCTTCTCTCTGTCCTAAGGGGAACAGAAAAGTTAATTTATTGGCTATCCTAAAATCTGGAGTGGTTCTCCCTTTCCCTCCAGGAAAGAGGTGCTTGGGGGATTCTCATTTTTAATGCTGAAATTATCAGTTTGGCTTGGAGCACTGGGAAGGTGAAGCGTGTGCTGGCTGATGTTATCAGGGAGGAGTTTGACAGTGACTGCAGTGATACCAGTGCTTGACTAGTTGTGATGTGTGCCAGTCAGAACTTGGAGCTCTGCAGTTAAAATTGTCTCTAAATCATTTGCAGGCCTCCATTTCCTGAATCTCCAATTCTATTAAGTCTCAATTAAAAGTTCCAGCTCAGGCTGTCTGACCACTGCTGCTTTCAGTAAATCTTCTTCTGCTGGTTTCCAACTAGTGAGCTCCACTTGGCATTTAATTTAAATATGTGGCTGCTGAATGTCTTTGTTCTAGGTGTGAAATGGGATTCTTTTATTTAACTTACAAAGATAAGTTATATAAAATCAACTGTGACAAGTTTGTTCCATTTATTAGGCACAGAAACTTCTCCCAGCATTAGAAATCCTGTCAGGCACTTGGTGACAAGAAATACGTGTGTGTGTGTGTGTGTATTACATGAAATAATTACTGTTTGTAATGCAAAAGACTGGTTTAATCTAAACCAGGATACATTTTTTTTTCCTTGAAAACATCCTACAGTTAAAAAATAGATGAAATTTAAGAGGTTGGAAAGAAAAATTGAAAAAACAAAACAGAGAAAGAAGTCACAAAGGAGAAGAGCTATAATGGTAACAAAAAATAAACGTATCATTGGAATTGGTATTTACAGCAGGTAGTGCTCCCAAACCCTTGGAGAGGTGAGGAATTGTAAATGGCAAGTGCTGTAGAAACAAAAATATCATCCCTACTGCTAGGCTTTTGTGAACTTGGTGTGAGGCAGAATGCAAGGAGGGGACAAAGCAGGCAAATGGGAAGAGAAAAGGTGTAGGGTTGCTAGGAAAACAGGAATTACAGCTTGCCACTGACAAGTATCAGCAGGGGCTGAATTGCAGTCATCACAACTTGAACATTTCAAAAGCCTTGCAGACAATATGGTTTTTTGTTGTTCTTCAAAACAAAGAAGTGCTGGTGTTCAGAGGAGGAGGTGCTGGAAAGGCTGACTGAAGTGTCAGCAGACTGGACTAGTTCTCCAAATCTGAATTTGGTGCTGTCTCCTGGTGGCATCATTTGCGTGCTGAGATGTGTAGCGGAAAACACAAGTTACACTGTGTTAGACGCCCTCCTGGTACCCTGAGGACTGCTTGGAGTATCCCCACTTCTCATGGTCTGCTACCAGTTTGCAATCATGTGTAACGAGGTTTTGTTTTTATTCCTCTGCCTTGGGAGTGCCCGCCGGGGGCAGCCAGCCCTGGCGATGGGATTGACAGGGTCTGTCACAGCCACTCCTGTGCTGCAGAGGATGTTGACTGATCCTCTCTCACAGGCAGGGCGTCCTGAGAGGTGCTTGAATTGGGTGGTGTGGTTCTCATTACTTCGTTACAGGCATTTCAGCCACTGAACGTCTCATTACTGCCAGCAGCTCCTGAGATTATCTGTTCAAAAATCAGTAGTTTTGTAGATAAACGTGCAAAACATTTTTCTGGCTTTGCCCAGACTCATATCCCCAGTGTTTGCTTTGTATTTCACCTTTCAGTGAAACCAGTAACAGGGTTTAAATGAGGAATATTAGTATCAATTGGGTTCAAACTGAAAAAGGGGAAAGTTAGGTCAGATATATAGAAGAAGTTCTTTACTCTGAGAATAGTGAGGTGCTGGAACAGGCTGGCCAGAGAAGTTGGGGATGCCCCATCCTTGACAGCGTTCAAGGCCAGGTTAGATGGGGCTGGGAGCAACCTGGTCTAGTGGAAGGTGTCCCTGCCCATGGAACTAGATGGTCTTTAACCCTCTAACCCAAACAGTTCTATGATTCCATGAATTCTGGGAAGAATGGTTTGCATCCCAGCAGAAAAACAGCTGCTTTGTATTTTTTGGCCCCAAGGCATGGATCAGGTGCCTTGACTTGGTGTGCCACCATGTGACTTTCGTACAGATATGAGATGTAGGGAATGAGTCAATTGAAAGCTTGTGGCTAGTTTGCTGTGGTTTTTTCCTGCAGAGAAAATTTGGGAGATTGTTTGTGCATAAATGATTGTTAAACCACTCATTAACACGCAGACCTCCCCAGCTAAAGCACTGGAGTGCATGATTCATCCTTGGCTCTCCCTGCACCTGATGCTGCAGCTGAGCTCAGGCAGCCACTGGCTCTGGGGTGAAGGGAGGATATGTTCACCCTTCACCAAAGACACGCTAATAGTGACTGACCAGCACAAGGATTTAATGAACTTGGCCTTTTTCTAAGAGCTCGTGTCCTTGTGCCCTCTTCCCAGCAAGTCCTGTCTACCTTAGGAGCTGTGCTGGCTTGACAATGATCTATCCTTCCCTGAAGGGGCTCTGTTTTGATCTCATTATTGATGAGGTCTGGGTTGCTCCTCAGGCTCCTCTTTGGGGCTGGATGCTGAGTCTGACCTGTCCCGCGTGTGCCACTGTGCTCAACATAGGTGCTTTGTAGCTGGAGTTAAAAGAGAGTCAAACCTTTCTTTCCTGAGACAGGATCATGTCCTTTTTTTAATATGAAAGCATTTTACATTTATTTAATCACAGCTGCCTGAAGGAATTTCTCCGAGCATTCAATACACATTATTGTTAAGAAGCTGTTAAAGTGGTTTAATTCATGTATATTCGTTTATGTTACATCACAATAGAACATCCACTTCTCTCCAAAATTACATTGTGCTGAGCACTGCAATTCCTTTCTTTGCTTGGTTGAAGGCTTATTCAGTCACAGCGTGGTTACAGGATCCATCATATTTGGCAGTCATTGTTCCTCCAGGTTTTTGCTGCTGCAATATGAGACTGGAGATACCTGTCTCTTTTAAACTGTATCAGCTTATTTTAGCAACAGGCATCTTCCCTTTTGGATCCTCCAGCTGTTTGCAAGGCACATCTCTTGTTGTCCAGTCAGCACTGTGTCGGCCTTGCGGTGTGTGCTGGTATTGCATTTGCACAACTGCAAAAATTCAAGCTTTAGCTCTTGAACGTGTAGAACATCTTTTTCTGCAGAACATCTTTTTCTGGTGGCAGGACACAGGCCCTCCCTGAGATCAGCTCAGGTTTGGCTGTTTGGAGGGGTGGCTGGTGGCCCCAGTTCCACACATGCTGATAAGAGGGTTCCTGATGAAGAGAGCCAAAGCTACTCCATTTCCTTAGAATGCAAGAGCCATTTAGTTCTCCCTCCTTACACGAGGTCCAGTTTGGCAGTTGTTGCATTAGCTGAAATTGTCAGGTTACTGACTGTAATGCTCCCAATATCATAAAAGAACACGTTACTATGTCATTTTTGCAGCCACTTCGGAGTTGTTTCCAAATTTGAAAGAAAATACGATTTTTGACCATTTGATTTTCCAAGTACCATAATTTCAATTTACCTTAATGGATATTTTTTCTAATAATTATTATTTAATGAAATTTACCTAGTTTCTTCAACTGAATTTAGGTAAACTGCATTACCATCAACATATGGGACATTTAGTTATAAAATTAAGGATGCAGAAGGTAATTTCAATTAAGAGAAAAGATAAAAATTAGCGGCTGGGAAGGCAACATCTGTGTTCTTCTGCAGGAAAGGGAAAATATCCACTGGGATGAAGATGCCCATCTCAGTCAGAATGAGTTGGGTCTGGAGAAATTTTAACATTGTGACAGGTGAATAGGGAAATTACTGTCTTTTCCAAAAACTGATTGGTGACGTTGCTTGAAACCAGCAGCTGGCAGGTCCAAAATGAAAGGAGGGACTGCTTCACCAGCTGCACAGCCTGGGGAAGGCCTTGCCAGAGGATGTTGCAGATTAGAACACTTTATGTGGGTTTGGAAAGGAAAGGGGCATCTTCATGAAGGAAAAATCCAGTCAGTAATAATAAAGTTCCCTTTTTTTTTCTTCTTCTTTTTATTTTTTCCCCCAAAATCCCTGCACTGTTGGCTGCTGCTGGCTGGCCAAAGGCTTGGGGAGTGTGTGCATGCTTTCCCTGACCTGATGCTCCCCCTTAGACATCCTCCTCCAGGGATCTTTGGGATCATAGTAGGGCAGAGATGCGCCTGTGATCTGACTCGACTCATAACCAGAACAGTTGCACCAGCACAAAGCTGGTGTTGAAGACAAGCCTGAGGTAAAAGGGACAGTCCCTATTCCTTCCTCTGCACAGCATGGGCTGTTTCTTAATTTATTTCGAGATGGTGAGATGAACTGGGACTGGGCAGGGATGTGACCTGCTGAACCCACGGTGTTTCTTGTTTTCAGAGCCTCCAGAAGGAAGGAGCAGCTCAGCAAACGTGAGAGTCTGCTCTGCGTGGGATGTTTTCTCCTCTTCCTTGCCTGGTTGAGTAATGGTTATTTATAGTGTGCAGGTCCCTGGCCTGCATGTGGCCATTTGGCTGCAGATTCAGGTCTCGTCCTTTAATATGTCCCTTAGCTAAAAGCCATCTGATAAGCTGCTGACACAGGATTTGAATTTTCCTAAGGCAAAGCTCCTGCCTAATTCGGAAGCAGAACTAGAGGTGGTGTGTGCGTCCTTTCCTAGAAGGAAAGTTTAAACCTTTCTAGTACATTGTTACGGGAAGGTGTAGGCTACAAGCATGGAAATGTAGAGCATCCAAACGGTGGCTTGTTGTAAAGCACTCGGTGTGTGAGGCAGAGATGATGCACTTGAGAGCAGCTGCTCATCTCCATCCCCTGCATGGCAGGCTGCTGAGGAGAGGAGAAGGGGTCAGCTTGCCTTTATTTTTGGTTACAGCACACTGCAATCACATCATTCCCGTTTCCGACACACCTCTGTGGGGCCTTGCTCTTCCACCTGCCACCTGGGACAACAGTCTGTCAGCTCACGTGGCTGCCACGACTGTCACTTCAAGCTGATCCGTTTTCCCCATTAACCCTCTATGTCACACCCTCTTCCACAGCCCCACTGCAATTCTCTGCCCTTTTCCCAGGGACTTCAGTCAGCAGATGTCGTGTCATCCACTGCAAATCTCCCTTTGCTTCCAGGATATCTTGGTCACTTAAGACTGAGTTAAGTAGAAGTGAAGGACAGAGAAGGAGGAGAAGGAAGAGGAGAAGAAAGAAATAGATGGTCACTGGTGTTGCTGGACACTGTTGTCCATGAAAATCTCACACTGGCAGCCACAAAGCGTGGTGCTGCCAGGCTGCAGATGTCCTGACGTGGGCTTCAGGCTTTCCATTTACTGTGAAGCTGCACTTGCAGCAGCCAAAGCTTAACACTAACCCACAGACACCATGTGCCTCATCTCCAGCAGGGAGAGATCGGGCCAGAGCCAGTCTTCCTGGCCCTCTGTCTACCAGTTCTTCCAGTAATTCTGTTCCCAAGTAAGTCCCTCCAGTAGTCAACTTCTTTTTCTAGATTGTCTGGCTTTTTCCACTGATATCCCCGGAAAAACATTCTTCTTACAGTCCTACTTGAGTCAGGAAAGAGATCCTTACAGTCCTGCCCTGTCAAATCTTTCCTATTTTTGGTGCAACCTTAGCACCAGCTTTTTTTGCAGACAAAATCTACTGGAAAACCACGTTTCATTCTTGGTGTTATCTAAATCTGTTGGTTTTGGGCTGCTTTCCTAGAGAGATGAGGTGGAGATGTGTGTGTAGATGTGTGTGTCCTGTTTTCAACGAAATTTGACAAAGTTTTCAAAGACACTGAATTCCTGTGCATTTCATGAAATACTGATATTAGATAGAGAAGAGAGTCTGTATTAGTTATTCCTCAGACAGAAAAGCCACAGCATCATCTCCAGGCCTGTTGGACAGCACAGAACCCACCAGGGAGAGCACTGTTATGAAAAGCCAGGAAATGCCTCACTTAGGCTCTGTTAGATCACAACTTGACGCTCAGTTTCATTAGTTCTGCTGCTCCCTGGACCTCTTGACTTTATTGTAGCATATTTGTACCACTTTACTTTTATTTTTCCACATAGATGGTTATTTAGTGCCTATTTGGGTTATCTCTCTAGGTGCTCTTGTCTGATTCTTTGCCCTGGCTAATGTTTGCTTTTCCTTTCAATTTAATACTGTACATTTAATATTAGACATTTTTACAGTGGGAAAGAAAGAGCCATGCTAAAATATGTTACTGATCCAACATCAGGCCTGCTTTGTGTTTTGTTTTGTTGGTTTGTTTGGGGTTTTTTTTCCCCCAGAAATGGAACTGTTTTTTAAATACTGAGTTTGTAAATTGAGCTGTTTATTAAGGGTCTTCTAGTTAAATAATTACATACTAAATGTCCTAGCAGCTCATGTTTTCTCATAACTTCCATTTGTTTCCCTTTACAGTCTTCAGAAGGATCTTTATTTCAACTAAGTAACAAGCATGTGTCCACTTTTTCTATTACAAAACCAAACAAAGAGAAGTGGCAATTTCCCAAACAGTGTCTGTTTTATAAGACTGTTTATATAGATCTATATTTCAAACAAAAGGGATCATGGTCTATATCTCACCTGTGACCTACACCTGCAAACCACATAAAATCATTGCTGAATGGAAGTCTAAATAAGTTACATTCCTTCTTCAGCAAAGATTTTTGCTCTGTGCTGTATAAGAGGTGACAAACCAAAACATAACTGTGAGTTATTCCACCTGGTTTCTTGAGCTGAGTGTACAATTTGTGTCTAAAGCTTTATTTTACTTCTGCTTGTTTTGTTCACACGCTGTTTGGGATTTGACCATGTTACTTGTTATTTGAAATCATTTGCCAAGTAACTGTCACAAATTATTCTGTAAATTTGTGTGCAAGTAAGATACTTTGATTTTTTTTTTTTTTTAACTGTATAGAATCATAGAATGGTTTGGGCTGAAAGGGACCTTAAAGATGTCATTTAGTCCAAACTCCCTGTCATGGGCAGGGACACCTTGCACTAGACCAGGTTGCTCGGAGCTCTGTCCAACCTGACCTTGAATACTGCAACGTGGTATAAAGACGCATAGAAAACATGATGAGTTCTAGAGAAAATGCCATGAGAATGCGTTATTTGTAATGTAGGCAGATAAATTTACTCTGGCAAAGCTGTCCTAAATTTTTAATTCATGAGTTTGTTAAAATAGTGAAAGGAAATTATCCTTTTAATTAGAACAAAACAGTTTCCTGATTGCTATGGCAATAGTCAAATGTATTTCCCATAAATTTATTATGGTGATTGTAATGACTGTTAGCTTTAAATTATTTTTTCCTTTATTTTTAACTATAAAGCATATGATTTTTTTCCCCCAAGGTTAAAGACCAGAAGGAAAGTTGCAGGAAGGAAATACGTTATATATGAGAGAAAAAGTGTCACTGTGCTACTGATCGTAGTGCTGATGGTTCAGTTGGTAGCAATTGCTCAGCTGCTTCAGAACTGGAACAATGATCCAGGTGGATCAAGGACAACTTCTGCATAAATCAGGAAATGATGGCTCTCCTGACTGGTTCTCATCTCTGTAGGTCTCTGGACCTCACAGAAACATTGCTATTGGTTCCCACGTCTGATTTGATTGAGTACACTCTGTCTCCCTAAACTTTTTTGTGTGCTCTGTGGGGTATGATCCACTCCATTCTGAATTTATGTAGAATATCATAGTGTGGCTGATACAGGGCTGCTGCTTTCCATGATAGTGAGTCCTCCCATGTTTCCAAGGCATGTGGGGAATCAAGGTAACAGTGGCCCTCAAGGCAGAAGCCCAGAGCTCACGTACCTTAAAGTACAAAGCCAAGCCCTGCTGGAGGATGGTAACTGGAGCTGCTCAACTATTTGTTTGTAGACCATTTCCTAACAGGAAATCCAGGATACCTTAGCTTTCCTGCAAGTGTTTAGTGTTCTGGCAGGAAGATACTAATGGAATTAATATTTCAGGTCAGTTTGCTCTGAATTGGAGTATTTCATTTTATCGGACTACTCTGGAATGTGTCGATTGAGATCCATTCAGGGAAACCATTAAAAAGCTTGATCCCAGCAGGACACTGCCATTCTTGGCTTCTGTTTTCTTATCTGGGTCAATAATTCTAGGTGGAAAAGCCTTTCCCATTGGCTCTCTGGGTCACCTCAGAGACTGTGAGAGACTGGGCTGTAGGTATTCCATCAGCTGGAGGGTGGGAGAGGTTTGGGGGTCTGGCCAGGAGTCTGATGTGCTCCATGGAGCAGAGCGACCTCCTTCCTCTGGGGTCTGGGACAGTGATACTGGCAGGAGCTGATGTGTTCTTTTAGCACAAGAGCCACCACAAGTGTGTGTGGCTGCTGCCCTGCGGCAGCAGGATCCGACCTGCTGTGTCACGTGAGATCTCAGAGGGTATAACTGAACAGGGACTCAATAAAAGGAAGTAACATTATGCACATCTTCAAAAATGAGAGTAGCCTCAGGCCTTACCAAATTACCCTGATTTATGGATAAACCTCTGTACCTGCAGGCCTTTGGAGCAGGTGGCCTTGGTTGTTTTTCTTGGCAGCTAGGGGCGTGAGTGCATCCGTAGAGACCATGACCAAAGCACAGGAATCATTCTGAAGAGATTGTTTGTGCATTTACCTTCATCAAAAGGAAAACCACTTCATTAAGCACCCAGGGAATGCAAAAGTGAGGGGAAAAGTGGCTTTCTTGATGAGATAAACACAGTAGCAGTTACTCATTATGCATAAAATAATAGCACATACCACATGTTCCAGGGGTTTCAGGCTGGAAGATGTGTCACCATTGCCATGTTCCTCTCGTTTCCTGTGTATTCATCTAAAAGGTACTGATTCAGCCACTGTAATTGGGTTGTTATATACTTTAAAAAAAAAAAAAAAAAGGAGCCCCCAAAATCTGCAACAAAACCCTTCAAACTTTTACACTGAAAGCTGTGCTGTGCGCTTGTATGTGTTACCATTTGAATATGAATTGGAAGAAAGGCAAGCTGAATTTTCATTTCTCTGATGTGTAGATGAATAGGTAAGCGAAGAGAGAAAGAAGAGTAAATAAAAAAACCTCTAGGTAAAATAAAAGGCATGCAATAAGCCTCAGTTTTGTGCAACGCTCTGGAAGCAGAACCATCTGTCCTTTTGCCTCAGACACCTTCCCTTTTATTCATATAGTCCTCTCAATTTTAAATTAAAAGGGGAAAAAAAAGAAAAGAGTTTTAAGGGATACCTCATTATCTGTATTTTGTTTATGGAAACAACTCCCAGTGCAACTTGATGTTTACTTTATTGCCTGGTGTCTGTGCAGGGGCTGGATGGGGAGGAAAGCCCTTTGGATACATTTTGCAGTTTGCTGTTTTAATTAAAGCATTGTCATCTCTTGGCTGTTTGCAGATCTCCAAAGAAGTGTTGTGGCCTGCTGGGCTATTCACTAGACAGTTGTATTATTGATCTTCTTGCACCTTTTTCCTATTGTGATTCTTTTATTTCTGGAAGTGGGTTTGCAGTTGGGCTTTGGGTGCTTGGTAAATGAGACTTGAAGTGGAGAGAGAGGAAAACGTGGTGCTTTGCCCAAGTGCTTTGTCTTTCCATGCCAGCCCTGCTTCCAGCTGCCCAGGCAGGACCTGGGCAGGGCTGTGGCTCGGGATTTGGGCTCTGTGTCTCTGCCTCATGCTGGGGACCTTGGCCTGGTGCTGCCGGAGGCTGACCTGGAGTTGAAGCTCTCGTGTCCCATACAGGCTGTGTCACTTGTATGGACAGGGACCCCTCTTTTCGTTGGAAAGGAGAGGGTGGAGGCCATTTGTTCACAGAGAATGGAAAGGGCACTTTGGAGTGATGCCACCAGATTCAGCATTGTGGCTCACAGTGTTCTGCTCTCCACTCACAGGAAATACTTTGTATAGAGGAAGGTGATAGAGAGGTAAAGTCTGGGAGACAAAGGAAGATAATGAGAAGGAACTCCAAGAAAACGAAACTTCAACCTTAGGCTGATTCTACAAAGACCTTTGTGTTCTCAGTCCCATGAGCCAAATGCAAACAGCTGTGCAGACCAGTACGGAAGGTAGTTTTAAACCAATGTCACTTCAAGTACTGTGTAAGGGGAAAGGAGCCTTTATCTTGTTTGTTCTGCTTTGTAGGTCTCCTTGGAACACTTGTGTTTTATCTTTAGTATTGCCAATTGTTTTATTTTAAATTAATTTAAAGTAGTAGCTCCTGCATTCACTCATAAGTGGTAAAAATCCCCAGTATTAGGTCAGTTTGATGAAAAGAGGTGTTAGTGAAATGCTCTATAAACTGCCTTTGAACCTGCTTCCTGATTTTAAAGGTTTTTCTGCCTTTTTTTTTTTGCATTGCCTCTGCTAAAAATGATACGCAGAAGTACAAGTCTTGCAGCTAAATCTGATAATCTACACCTACCTCCCACAGTCTGCTTTGTTTATATGGTGTCCTGGTGAGAAGTATTTTTAAAGGTTGGGGTTCTAAAGGCAAAAGGTTTGAATAAAAAGGGATACTGGAAAGTACTGATTTTTAAAAGAAATAGATGCTCAGTCTCTTTTCCCTCTGATTCATCACTTGATTTTTGAAATCTCACGTTCTTTTCATAAATTCTCCCCACTCTCCTCTGAAGTTTCAGTTTATCAGAATTCCAGACTTTCTCCATTGTTCCTCACACCTATGCTGAAGATGTCATTGTTTCACCCCAAGATAAATAACATGGAATTACTTTATTCTTTAAAAGAAAGAGACTTACACACGGGCAATGTTGGTGTTGGTGCTTCCATAATTAACCTGATGCTCCTGTGTTAAAAGCGATTTAAAAACAAATATAACTTGGAAACCTCAGAGTGCTGTTTAATACCATGTTGTGAGAAACATGGTAGAGGCTGCTTTCCTCTTGTAACCCAGTTTCAATATTCAGCTTAGGAACAGAGGAAAATACCCTCAAGGTTTTTTTGTCTTTCAGAAGTAATTTTTGAAAATGGACTTACTTTAAAAAAAAAACAACAAAACCATGCCTCCTGCTCTTCAGACCAAATCTATGTCAAAAGCTGAATTTGACCCACGGTTCAAGATTTAGGTGCTGTGAGCAGCTTCACAAAGCAGGTAAAAACCCTGTGATTGTTTATATGTCTTATTGTCCACGATAATTGCACTAATACTAATAATAAGTGCGCTCATAAAGATTACCCTAAATTCTGGTACAAATTAGGACTACTGTTGATCCTTCACCCTGTCCAGTGTGTGCAGTTTCTTGTGCTGCTTGGTGGTGTTCCCCTCTGCAGTTGGATTCTGTGTGATGGTCACTGAGGGATTCAGAAAGCTGCAGTTTGGGAATGGTGATGTTAAATGAGACTGAAGGGGGCCAAGCCAAGGGGACCTGGTGATGCTGGAGCAGTGAAGAGGTGGCAGAGTGGGGACCACGAGATGGGGTTGGCATCAGAGGGCTGTGAAATGGCAACAAAAAGGTGAATGGAGGAGAGAGGCCGGGGAAGCAGCATGGAGAGGGATGCTGCAGGGAACCGGGGGCATCTCAGGGGACAGAGCTGATCTGCAAATGAGCAAGAGCTGAAGAAGCAACTTCTGTGTGTTTCTGAGGCCATGTGAGATCACAGAGTCATAGAATAGTGTGGGTTGGAAGGGACTTTAAAGATGATCTGGTTTAAAACCCCTGCAGTGGGCAGGGACACCTTCCACTAGACCAGTTTGCTCAGATGGATGTTCCTTCCTTCTAGTACATGTTGGAATCCCTATCAAAGCAGTTTATCAGCTGATCTCATTCTCAGTTATAACCTTCAGAAGCATTCCTATGATTAGATGTGCTGCTGTAATCCTCTTGAAAACAAAATGTGAGCGTGGAGCTGCCGATAAACTGAAGTAGTAGGGAACAGGTAATATATATTTTAATAAGCAACAAGTTTAAATTTTGTGTCTAATGAATTCTAACGGTATCTTGTTTTTCTTACATTTGTCTTGTAAAGGCAGAAGTAAATTTCAAAGTTGACACTGTAGCCAGAATTTTTTATGTTTTGATTTTTTTTTTTTTTTTAAATTTATGGTCCTACTCAAGAATGGATTAGATTTAGATGCAAATAGATCTTCATCTTCTGGCCACTGAAAGAAAATATAGAGCTCAGTGGACTTCAGAGAGTTAAATTTCTTGTGTGGTCCTGCCCTGTGCATTGGGCATCTGCTTGAGGGAGTAATATCCTGGTCAAGTAACTGGTAGATCTTAACTGTGGTCAGTGTTCTGACACCAAGAGGTTGTATAATGGTGCTGAACTGGGAGGCCAACATTATAATCCAATAAGAGGGGCTCAAAACAGTGATCTGACCATGAGACTTAAATGTGCTCTGCAAGAAACCTCCCAGGGAAGGGAGGATGTGGCAGTAGAGGGCTCAAGCCTTGGAGCTGGTCACCAGGGGCTGGTGCAGAGATGCACAGGGAGCAGCCAGCCAGCCTGGGGGGGCATGGAGGGATCTGCCTGGGGACCACCAGGTGTGGGGCAGGGTTTGCTGCAGCTCAGGAAGTCTCTAGGTTAGCTGGGAACGAGTGTGGAGGACCTGCCTGCAGTGACACTGTGATCCAGGGGGAGAACTGTGTACAGGCCTTTCTCTTCCTCTTCTGTTTGATCTATTTGCTTGGAGTCTTCCCTGTTTAATAAGTTACATATTCGAGGTTTATGATGTTAAAATCTGGCTTTATTTGAGCTACGAAGGCTTTTGGTCTTCTTTAGGGAGCTCATTATGAAGAAGAATCATAGGCAGTGGATATCAGAGCTCTCACTGACCCAGGAGCTTATTATACTTGGTTTAAAAAAAAAATAAATGAAAAAGTGGTCACAGCATGAGCTCTCCCTCCTCGTTTTGCGGGGGTTGCACAGAAACTGGAATTTCCTTTCAGTGTAGAGAATGATCCTGCCTCTTTGGGCACGTGCATCCTGGGCTGTTCCTTCATGAGGCTTTATGTCCCCTCTCTCCAGAGGCACTGGGGCCATTATGGTTTTCCTTCCAGTGGGAAGAGCTGCACAGAGCTCCTTCAAATATCTCACAGTAAATCCTTTAGTAAATAAATCCTGAGCGAACCTCAACACCTAATTTTCCCTCTGTGGGTGGAATGTGAGAACAAGAGCAATGAAAGCTGAGAAACAAATGAATTTCATTCTTCAAACAGTATTATTTGCAGGGCTGTGGGGTGTTTTGCACTCTGTCTCCCTGCCTGGTGCAGATTAGCTGGGAAACACAAGCTGACTGGTTGAGGACCACGCAGGAAGATGCCAGGATCTACACAGCCACTTCTGTGGTGCAATCTCCCTGACAATTAATTTACTACAGGGCTTACCCCTTGGGGTCTGTTAATTCGCATCATCCTTTTTTATCCAGCTGGACTACTCAGCCAGGACTCCAGGTTTGCTTCACAATGGGTTTGTTACCGAAGTGTTTTATGTCCTGTTCTACAGTCAGGTTGCCCTTTGGATTATTTTTTTCTCCCTCCTAATCTACATTCAATAAACGTCCTCAAGTTGCTCTGTCCTGCTATTTAGCAAAGATAAATGATTTTGGAATATGAATTCTCCCAGTTCAGCTGACTGTCCAGAATAAAATTATAAACACAGGAGATAAGATTAATAAAAGCACCAAGCTGCTGGCTGGATATTCCCATTACTGCACACAAGCTAGACAACAGCCTCCTCCACCAGTTTCCTAGTTTGATAAATGCCTTGAGCTGATTTAAAAATGTATAGGTTATTTTTAACCATGGTAGCAGAACCATCTGTATTGTATCTGATGAAGTTCTGTGATAGAGCAAATTGATTTATTCTATCTCCTTACAAGTTATACTAAGCTTTATGTTATAAATAAACTGGTTTGAAGTACATGATGTCATTGAGCTTGAAAGTCTATAGATAAATTTGTACTTAAAAGGGTTTGCACCTTCTGTATGAATTTAAATTGGTGCAGATTGTTAAATCTCTTTTCTGTCTCTGTCTTGTGGACTGCAAGATCTCTGGGGTCATGACTGTCTTTATAGTTGTGTTTGTATGAAATACACAGAGGGCCCAAAACAAGGCTGGTGCTCTCACACATTACAGCGATAAAAATAAGAGCAATCCAACAAACAGAACCCTGCATTCGATGGCAGGATTTTCAGAAGCACTGCAAGGAACTGTGTACCTAAATCCTACCCTTTGTTGGTATAAAATACAGAGAATTAATGAGGAGCTCATTTCACTGGAGGTAGAAACAGTCCTGGCTATAGCAGGAATGTGCCTTACGCCATGGCCAGTCTGGACTGAGGTCAGATTTGAGATCTCTGATTAAATTCCAGGGCATGAGAGGGGCTTCTGTGGGCACAGACTGGCATTTCCCTTTGCCTTGCTCTGAGGTCACTGGGTCTTCTGTGAGAGTCCGTGGGAAAGGTGCCTATAGTGGTAAGAAGAGGCAATTCATCAAATGCCGGGAAGAATACACTAATTGTTGGTTGAGTGCTTACAGAACCAGCAAAAATTGTGGCTGAAGTAAGGCAGAACTTCTGGAAGAGGACTGGAATCACTGTCCCTGTATTTAAGGATAGGTTTTGAGAGACCAGATGCCTGATGAGTGCCAAGTATGGTGCAGGCTTCGGTGTAATTAAAAAGAAGATGAGCAGTGCTTTAATTGAGATCTGAAGATTAAAAGTTAAAAGCTCAGTATCCTCTGTTACTTACTGTCAGATAGGGATTTACGGTGCGTATGTGTAACAAACCATTGCATTTTAAAAATGGAACCATAAAAAAGTTGCTGTAATTTAAAAGCAGCCCATTTACTAGGAGTACAGTTTTCAGCTATGTCACTTGCTAATCAGTCTGTTAAACATAATAGCCATTCTTGTCTGGAGGCAGTTAATCATGTTGTGAATGCACTTATCAGCGTGTATTAGAAATACAATACAAGACTTTCCAACAGAGGAATGGATGCAATTACTGCAATCAGTATACATTTAGCTGCAGTCTTATACCATGTTTTTCTTTCCTTTTTTTTTTCTTTCCTTTTAAATAGTGCAGGAGTGAGAGATTTTTCTCTTAGAAAAAATATAAAGGACACACTTGTAAAGTGTTGTTAAACTCCACAAACATGCTCAAATGCGACCTGTCCATCTCCAGGAGAGATGGCTGCTGGCTGCTGAATCCTTCCTGGACCCAGCAGTGTTGGAAGCTGCTGGCTTTGAGTTTTGTGGTGATGGTTTTCAAGGCCTTTGAGCATTTTTCCTGATGGGCTGGGAACGTGTCTGTGGTGGCATTTGTTATGTGGTGGGGAGCTGGAGTTGCTGCGTTTGAATTAAAGGAGCTCAGCATATGGATGAATTCTTTTTTTTTTTTCTCCTGTGCTTCTCTACATCTAAATCAATAGCGATGAGGGATCTCAAAGTTTTTGAAAGGCAATATTGAAAAAGCCTGAAAGCTAATTGCTTCCAGCATGACTATCCACCAGCAATGGGTGTAAATACAGCTGTCCAAAGAATGCCAGGACTCGACAAAATCTAAGGATTTCAGCTAAACAATTTTCCAGGGCCGAGCATATTCTTGTATGGGGAGGAAGGGATTGGGAGGTGGGGCGGGGCAAGGGAAGAGATTATGAAATCCTGAGAAGATTCAGGAAAGAGAGGAATAGGAAGAGAATATTTTTTCTTAGTTCTGCTTTATGTTAACCCATTATGTTAGGGATATTTTATGTATTTTAGCACGATTTGCAGTGCTTGCAGGAACCTGCCCTCTTTTTCTAGAAATCCTTTTATCTGTCTCTTCATTCTTTGTCACAGCTGGTATTTTTGCTTAGGTAACGTTTTTAATTGCAGCGAGGAAAATGAAAAAGCAGAACAATCCCCAAATTGTGTGACTACTGCAGTGGGTAATAAGGGAGTCAATATATCACCCTGTCCATCACACCGGTGTTTTTGCGGCTCTTGTGTTGGGGTCATACATTGCTCAGACTCACCAATGAAAACGTCCTCGGTGCGATGTCCTTGGCGGGATCCTTCCCAACGGGCAGGTGTCTGGGCTGGCTCACACTGGTCAGCAGCTCAGCTTGGATGCTCAGCCCCACTCCACCACAGGTTGCTGCTGAGAAAATTCGCTGAAATTAAGTTCTGGGATCATGTTTTGTCTTTTATCACCTGAACAAGGGGGTGGGGCAGGTGGGATGGAACACCGCCTCTCCCCTCTCCGTTTCTAATTATCCCTTTTCAGAGCCTAAATGATTTAACCTCACTTATTACTCACTTGTGCCTGCCCTCATTTACTCGTGGGATGACCTTGGCTCTGAGCAATATTCCAGCAGCCCCCCATTAGCTGCCACTGCATTGGAATTCATCACCTGTTGGGAAATCATTGTCCTGCAAGTGTGACAAAGTCTGATTGCCCTTTGGAAAGGTGACCTGGAGATGTGACAGAGTGACTGTTGTGCTGGCCTTACTTTCATGCTATTAAAAAGTATTTGTGGAGTGATTTTTAAAAAGAGAAATATTAAATCCACCCCTCTGTATTTTGTTACTTGGAGTTATCTTTGCATGTCTAGGGATATTTGGATTCATTTTTAGAACAAAATCAGCCTTTTAATGGCGTGACTTGCATTAGAACTGGTTGTTTCTCTCCTGCTTTTAGTTTTGATATGAAGATCAGGACCATGTTGATCTCAACTAGCAAAGAATGGAGGTAGATAGAATTACTGCAGATGGCTCTTTCTGTTCATACACTGAATGCAGACCCTGATCCACCCTGTGTTTGCTCAGCTGGATGAATTAATCTTGTTTATTAATTAAAACTTGGGAAACTGAATGTGTCTGTGCCAGTTTCACTTTCATGTTTTTACTGTCTGTTCAGTGGGTATCAACAGCGAGAGGAAAAGCTTAACTCTTTTTTAAAACGTAATTATCAGCCTTTAAAATAAAACAATTTTATGCACACCATGTGTCTCTCAGGGAAGTGGGGAGAGAGGAGGTCCCGTTTGTGTTGCTGTTAATGGGCTACCCTGCTCCCTGCTTTGAGGATGTTGCCATGGCCATTTATTTCATAGCACAAGTGTGAATTAGCCACAGGGCACCCTGCACATTATCTCCCCATCTAAGAGTACATTAGATTCAAAGAAAGCTAGGTCTAGTTCATTAGATGCCTAATCTTGTTTAAATCCGGAGAGAGGGCAGGAGGAATAAAATAATTCTTGCCATGTCTCTATTTTGATCTTTATTTCATGCAGGTAGCATTACAGTAGATTCTACAGCAGACCTATCCCTTCTGTGCAGTCTTAGCAAGCTGTACTTTTTTTAAATGTCCCATTGTCTTTGTTGCCTGCTTGGCATTCTGTTATTTACTTATTTACACTGTCTGCCCATTAAGGAAAGGATTAAGTTAAAAAGGTGTTGACTTAGCTTTTCAAATCCTCAAGGGGAGAGCACCATTTGTCACTGTTTTATGTATCCTCCAGCATATTAGGTATATTCATGTCACAGTCTGCAACTTGTCTGCCCTTTCCTTTCATTCATAAATTCAGTGCATGGGGAATTTGCATTTCTAGGTCCCCTCTGGTTGATTTTTCTCCCCAAGGAGATCCAGCTGTCATCCTCAATTGTGATTCTGAAATCAAAACAGCAACTGGATTGCAAGGAACTTTCTCCTAGGTCTAGTTGTGTTTTTGTTTTCTCATGGATTTGTATACGGGAGAGTCTGATCACGTAATTCTAACGTCAGGCATATAAAAAACCATGAAGTGATTAAAATGACCAAGAAACGTGCCATTGGAAATGTGTTTTGAGCCATTAGGGTTCCTCCAGGTTAGTTACCCAAGCTCTTATCTAGGAAGACGAGGAAGCTGCATATGTATTTGTAAATATAAAATTAAAAAAATTATATAATTGTGTACATTCACTTAGAGTCACTCTTCCTGACAGAATAAATTTGGAAGACGTACAAGTAAATTAAACTGTTGCATGTCTTCCATTTAATAGTTGGCAGGAGGAAAGCAAGGCTCTGAATGAAGCACCTTCAGCTGTGCTGAGCTGCTGGCCAGTAACCCAGTGTGGGGATAGTGAAGGGGCTGAATTAAGAGCGGCCTTTCTCTTCTGCTTCATTACCTGCAGGAAACTCGTGTATGTGGCTGTTATGTGGTGACATTATAGACAGCCCAGAGCCTGTCCCGTCCCACTGCAGTGTGTCACCAAGGATTTCCAGCAGTAGCTTTCAGGGTATGTTTCCTATTTCCACCATCGAGTCTCTGAATGCCTCTGAGCATCCTCTCTGTTTTCTCTGAGGTCAAGTGAAATGTTTGCTGCACTGACTTCACACCCAGATTGGCTGAAGTTACCTGTGCCTTGGGTTATTCAGCTGCAGCACAGGCTCCCAGAGTTGTGCTCTTGTTCTTTTAAAGGTCTCTTGAGAGTCTGTGGAATGAGGGTCTTTGGACGTGAGTTCCTGCACTGCAAAGAACTTCTTGTACCACTGAATTTATTTTCTTGAATTTTCAGTCGCTGGTCCTTTAAAAATCCGTCTCTGCTTTATAATATATTTCAGCTGCTTGCACAGCAATGTTGAAAATAGACCATGTGATTATGGTATGTAAATATGTAAGAATTTGTGAATAGTTAAAGAAAAATCATAAGCACCATTTGAGTTGTTGATACTTATTAACTGGATAGGTTTCAGCATGTCTTTCATCATAAAATCATTCTTATTTTTTAAACAACAATAACTCCCTCTATATTTGCATCCAACATCAGCTAAACTCTGGCCCCAGTTTCCTACAGGATTTGTTTGTTATATTCCCCTACAAGATGCTTCCTCCTGGCAGAGAAGCTTTATTTTAAGAAATACAC
The DNA here is from genome assembly GCA_013399855.1 of Oxyruncus cristatus. Classification (NCBI taxonomy): domain Eukaryota; kingdom Metazoa; phylum Chordata; class Aves; order Passeriformes; family Cotingidae; genus Oxyruncus; species Oxyruncus cristatus. The sequence continues at coordinate 1,995,100 of VXAY01007103.1, read as the reverse complement.
AGCACAGCAATAAAGAAGTTCTAAATAGTAGTCAGAAAAATGTTCCAGTGCAATCAAAATGCTTTTTTAAACCCCAAAAGATTGCATACTGTTTCAAAAGGGGAGAGTCATGAGAAAGGTACAAATGGAGTCCCAGTGCCAACAATAGATGTTACCAATGGAACTCACCAATTACACACGTACTGGATTTGGTCTTAAAACTTGTTTTGTTGAAGGTTGACTAAGATAGTATCTAAGGACTCTTTTACCAGAAGCATTTTTGTACACTGTCACAAGGGTGTGAGCAAATAAAAATAATTGAAGCAATTGTCTCAGTTGTCTCCAGGGCTGTCATGATGATGTTGATAAAATCAAATAAAGTGGAAGTTATTGCAAGTTGTTAGTGAGCAGCACAGTTGTGAATTGGCAGTGGAGGAAGCTGAAGAGCTTAAAAGGTTTGCTCATTACCTAGATTTATTGTTTTCAGTTGTGGGAAAATGTTGGCTAAGCAAAACAACATGAGTAATATCTGGTCTTGGTGGTGTGTTTTGAACAAAAATATTTTCTTCTTGTTTTTATGGCTTTTACTGGATTATTAAAATGTGCTGTGTCAATCCATACATTCTTAACGGATGGAGCAGCTTGGGTTTATCCTCTGTAGCCATTTTCTTTGCCCATGCACCTGTGAAAACCATGAATTTACAGCAGTGGAAGAAAAACAAGATCAGGCACCAAGAAATGTTTTGGAAAAAATCTGTAGTTGGTATAAAGTAAACTGGACAACAGAGCAAAGTTCTCTGTTAGACAGCCGAGCAAATGGTAAATTGTGACTTTGAAATGCGTCATGAGAGGAAAAATAGCAAACTTTTTCCGTCCCTGCAGACTTAATTTCTACTTGCCATCCATCCTGTCTTTGTCTGGGACTCCTGCCCTGCCGTTCTGTGCTGTGCCGTGGAGGAGGAGCGAGCAGGGCGTTCTTCAGGTGTTTGTGTCTGCCCTGTGCCCCAGCTGTCTGGTTTCCCTCAGCAGAACAAAACCCTCTGGGGACAGCGCAGCAAGGGGCGGTGGCACTGTGTCCTCTGAACATTTGCACGTGGATGCAAAAAACCTGCACAAGAACTCAGTTCATCCACACTGCAGTGCTCGATGGGGATACCTGCTCTCAGGTATCTGCAGGGCTCCAGCCAGGCCCATCTCGGGGTGAGGCCCTTCCTCTGCAAAACACCCTGGGAGAACAGCGTGAACAGGTTCTTCCAACCTCAAATACATCTTTGTGTCTTTGCAGCCCAACGAAAATGGTGCTGGGAGAACAGGATTTAGGTCTGAACATCCATTATGGAGTCAGACCTCGCATGTAAGACAAGGTGTAGCCGGTTCACCTCAGTAAGGTGTTGTGAGGATCCTTTCGGTGCTCAAAGATACCCAGGTTTTAAGGGTGTCAGCTGCTGCCAGTTCCTGTTACCCAGTGCCCTGTGCAGGAAAGCAGCTCTCAGCGAGGCAGAAGGGCTGTCAGCGTGAAAATCTTCATAATTCAAAAGCTGCATGCTGCCCTGTTAGTAGGTATTTGCTTTCATTTCCTTCATCTTAGCTTGCTGGGATCTAAATTTCCTTAGGGGAAAAAGGTCAAGACCTTTAATCTGGATCTTTTTCCCCAGAGGTCCTGGCCATCTGTTGCATCCTTTGAGTTCAGCTGGAAATTAGGGTCTTGAGCATTTTCCAATCAGTTGTTGAAAAGCCTCCTTTTGTAAGTGTTTGCTCTTCAGTAAACCATACTTATGAAATTAATCCTCTTGAAATCAAAGGAGTGAGACCTTTTTTATTGAAATATTTTATAAACTAATGTACCTTGGTGATGTAAGGTCACTGAATTCTCATTGAATTTGGTGACAGTTTAATTCTTCTTGAATTTGGTTACAATTGTCAGAGAATTGGCCATTATTAAACTTGAAAAGATTCTGAAGCAACATGATACCACGCATTCGATTATTTCAATTACCTCGTGTCTGCTCCATTTTTTAGAGTTTTGTTTACACCGCTGTGGGCCTCATAAACAAATTGCCATTTCTTGAAAACATTATTTTATGAATGAATGAAACTCACGATTTCCTGTAATAGCCAACTGCACTAACAGAAGTGTCTGACTTTTATCACCTAAATTGTTGATGACCTGGCAGTGTGAGCCAAAAAACCCTCCCTGTGCCTGTGGCACTGCGGAGTGTCCTGCTCTGTCATCCCTCACTGTGGCATCTCTCATTCTCTCTCAAATACATAGGGCAGGCCCATCAGCTTGGCTAGCAAGGTAAACAGTTTTTAGTAGTGAATAATAGGTGTTTGTTTATTGAAGTTATATACTGCCCATTTGGAGTGTTATGATGTCATGACATCCATCCCTGAGTATCATTCCAGTGCTTAATTCAATAATTCCATGTTTGGTTTAGACAAAAATAAAATTAAATTCATTATTTTTTTTGATGTCAGGTAATTTTGTAGTACTTGTTAAAACCTCTCACATCAGAGCAATGTTGGATCTTCACAGTGATCTATTATTTTGTGAAAAAAAGCCTATGCATTTCAATAGAAATACTTAATGAGGTAATAAATTGTAGAATCATAGAATGGTTTGGCTTGGAAGGGACCTTACAAACCATCCAGTTCTACCCCCTGCCATGGGCAGGGACACCTTCCACTATCCCAGGTTGCTCCAAGCCTCGTCCAACCTGGCCTTGGACACTTCCAGGGATGAGGCAGCCACAGCTTCTCTGGGCAACCTGTGCCAGGGCCTCCCCACCCTCACAGGGGAGATTTTCTTCCTTATATCTAATCTTAACCCACCCTCTTTCAGTTTAAAGCCATTTCCCCCTGCTCTTGTTAAAAGTTCCTCTCCAGTTTTCCAGCTGCCCACCTGGATGTGTCCATTGGGAAAGTTCTGGGGCTTTCTGCCCCAGGTAACTCTCTATTCTGGTGTAGGTTGGAACTAGGGTTGGCTTTATTTGGCATGAATTTACCAATCTGTGCTAAAAGTCTCCTCCAGAGGGGGTCACAACCATGCCCACTGTCTGCTGGGTGTGGAATGGGAACTGGGGATGTTACAAAGCTTGACTGGGCTGTTGGAGACCTGCTTTGAATGCATCGGATAGGGATGAGGGCACACAATGGGAGACTGTGCAGAACTCTCAAGGTTTCAGAGGTTCTTCTACCACCTAAGAGAGGCAGCATTGGGAGAGGACGCAAATAGGATTATAAATCACAATTTGAAGAAGAGGACCTACTTACTGGAGTTTGTGAGAGGAAATAAATCCAAAAAGACCCAGGGTTTTTTTTTTTTTTTTCCTCCTCTCACCAGAGAGAAAAATGTGTAATGAATGTCTCATGTCTGAAACACTGGGCTGGATTCATCAAAGGGAGTCAGTAATTACCAAATTGAGAGAATCATGAAGCGCTTTTCTAAATTTGAAAGGCTCATCAAGAATAGATCAGGAGCAGGCAAAATTAATAGTTATGAACTCATTTCCATAGAAATGGACTTATTAGCAAGCATGCCAGCTGCCTAAAATTATAAGGTCTTTTCCTTGTGCTTGCAGGAAATAATCTTTTTTTATAAAAGTAATTTTGACTTTTTATTTTTTATTGCTCCTCCAAAGTAGGGTTTGGCAAAATCCTAAACCGGGAAAAAATTTCACTGGACAATGGAAATATTTAACTAAAAAGAGAAAGAAGATATGAAAGGAGAAGTGATTTGTAGTCCATAGTTCCATCAGACTCTTCCCAAGAGTACAAACTTATTTAAGAGAAGAATGAAATAGGTCTCCAGGAAAAGTTGAAAAATCTTGATAGGATAAGGTTTGGTTTAATGGGATTTAATGGCTGATAGCAGCATGAGTTACAGTCCTTGTCTTCTCTGCTTGTGGATTTTCCCACTGGTAGCATTTTGTCTTCATCAGGCAGTTGCAGATTGACAGTGACTATAAAGACCAACGTACTGACCACCAGCTACAAATCAGACTAAAAGCTGAAGATTTGCCATGGCAGGGTGGAACAACTGCTTTTAAAAAGGGTTGTAGTGTAATGCTGCATAGGCAGGAGAGAAATTTAGATACAGGTGTTGGGATGTGAATTCATCAGCTAATGGAGCTGCTGTAAGTAAATGCTAACCTTTGAGGTCTTGATTATGCTTTAATTTATCTCTGGTTTTACTTTAGAAACCTCCATCAATTTCAGTGGAAAAAGGCAGTGGTCTCCCATGCTGTATTATAGAGGGTGGTTAATAAACTGCAAGAATTATGAATGTAATACCAATCTTTCTACTAGGGAGGAAGCCTCTGTAGGATAAGAGATACAGCAGCGAGTAGGCAGGCACTGGTCTGAGCATGAAAGTAATTCACTTTTCAGGTTTTATCATGTGTTTTTGCTATAGAACGAAGAGGGTGGATTAGTCCATGGGGCACTTAGTGTCCCAGATACTGAAACACTTGGCATTGCTCGAAGGCTGAATCTCTGTCCTAAAGAGGACAAAAGGGACACCATAATTTTAGAGAAAATTCATTCACCCGCTGTTTAAAAGGTAGCTGGAAACCTGCTGGTGAATTAAAGAGTCCAGAAAGCTGAATGCTGGTTTTCTAAAGCTGTACACTCAGGGGAGGAACTCTGTAGGTGAAAAATGGACAGGGACAGCGAGTCCATCTTTCAGCAGAAGTTCAAACTGGGAGTGGATCCTTCTTTGATGAATATTAATATATCATCCTACAGCATTTGCTTCTGACACAGAGAAATGTTTGAGAAGCCACGTTGTTTTTCCAGGTGATGATGAGGATTCTCTTTGGAACTGGTACCAGGACTGGGAAGTGAGCTTTGCTTCAGTTCATACGTTAATACAGTTAGATCTGAGGAAGGTTTATATGTGTGAGTTGGTGCTCTTCTGTAGATGCAGAGAGACTTCTTGCTAACCCAGCAGTAATAACCATGTCTGCCTTTAAATGGAAGGTCTGTCTTGTACAGCTCTACAGCCGTGCTCAGGCTGCAGTGAAGGTCTCTGCATGTTCACAGGTACGTTTTACTGTTTTACTCCCTGTCATATACTTCAGCTTGCCATAGAGTCAAGACCCACACATGCTCCTCTTAGGGAGGTCTGAGTCCCAGTCTGCCTTAAAAACATAAAACCACTTCTGTGGTTTCTTTTTGGATGTGTAAAAAGGAAAACAGGAAAGGAGTAAATTGAAGGCATGATGGACTGAACTCAAAGAAGTGCCAGTCAGTGGGACTGGAATGGAATTTATTCGTGTGGAATGGATTTATCACTGCAGACTAACCAGACATATTATGTAATTGGTGTATCTAAACCAAAAGCCTCCATTGGTGGTTTTGTTCTGAGTTTGAAACCATTCATGGGTGTTTCTGTGAGTGGCAACTATTGACTTGAACAGATTGAAGCTAAATTGCAGATCCATACCTTGGGAGGCCCAATATCTAAAGCTCATATCTAAATTTTATATCTGTGTTGAGAGCGAATTAATTTTATGTAATTTAGATAAAACAAACTGCTGGAAGTGATATGCCAAAAACTATGAAGTTGAGTACTCCATCCTGGTGCCCACATTGGTTATGTTTTTTAACAGAAATGGTTTAATTACATCCTTATTATTGTGTAATAAAATTTACCTTAAAAGGTTATTGCTGCTTGTCTGATTGGCCACTCAAAAGATGCCTTAATAACTTTTAGTTTTGCCTGGAGGTGGATATTCTCTTCTGTCAGCATGGAAAATATTTATCCTTCAGGCATTGAAACATATGTTTGCGTTGTTTGTTGTCAGAAAGGAAACATGAAAATCAATAATTCCGGTTCAGATTTTTTTTTTTCCCCTTACAATGAGCCTTCAAAAACATATGGCAAACCCAGATTCTGCCTCTGTGCAGTTGAGAAGAGGAAAAGGATGTTTAAAGTCTGTTCTCTGTAGCAGCAGGATAAAACTTTCTGTGAACACACAGCTCTTGGAGTCACTGCTTTAGGGAAAGGGCACACAGAGAATGTACGGTAAGACAGGACAGAGAGTGAAGGTGCAGAGGTGGGTGATTATTGAGGGATTCCTGCAGCCTGGGTGGGGAACAACCTCCTCCTGCTCACAGTAAGAGCACATTCAGGTTGTTACAGAACGGCCTGACATACAGCAAATCCACATTTTCACCTATTTGATGAGCACATACCTCAAAACTTCAGCACTATTGATAACATCAGCTGTCTCTCCAACAACCTGATGAAGCAGCTGGGTCTGCGCTCAAGTTCGCTGCCTTTCCATCCCCTCTCTGTGTTCTGTAACCTCCGTCGGGTCTCCACACTGCAGGTGTCTGTCTGGCAAACTGGGGCTGGAACTTGTATGCTGATTTATGAAATGCCCAAAGTTCTGTGGAAGCAAAGTGCTGGCTGAGCAGAGGTCTGTCTTCTGAACAGATCCCTGCTGTGGATGTGCCAAGGGCTGTTGGTTAAATCCTGGTGTCTGTTTGCTTCTCTATAACACGAAGATAAGATCTGTCTTTCTAACCTGAGGATTAATTATTAATATTTACGTAGTGTTGAACCTGAGGAGAGTGCTACCCCTTGTTGCTATGAAGAGAAGCAGAAGTAATTTTAAAATTCATTTCTCAATGCTGTGCGTTTACATCCATTTCTTTACTTTTAAACTTCTATTTCCAGATGAGAAATATATAATGATTGCCATATAATTACAAGTCTGCACCACTGACGAGTAGAATGTTGCCATGAATTGAAGATAAGGATAGTCTACGCCTCATTTATTGTCACGGATAATTTCTGCAAATGCATTTTTTTCACTGAGATAAAGACAAGTTTGGGTTTGAAAGACTTTTTCTCCCTCACAAGAGCTCATTTCTGATAGTACATGAGGAATGGCCAAGCATTCTTGTTGTGCAGCATCAAAATTGTAATAATGGTATATTGAATAATTTAGCAACATCTGTGCAATGCTTTTCCCAGGGTTCGTGGCTTGTTCTGTAAGTTCATTGTGATTATAAAGAATGAATGCCTGAATTTAATGGGAAAAATGCCTCCATTTCAGGAAACTAAAAGATACAGCGTCATCCTCTCTAGAAAGTATGGCAGTTGCCCAGTGTGTAGTTTTATTTAGGTTTCTGTCAGTGTCTCCAGATCCATGTGTTGAACTTAACGGTAAATCTGTTCTGTTACCAACATCCTACTGACGCCCTGGGGAATTTTATTTATTTTTTTTTTTCTTCCCAGAGCGAACACGTCCTCCTACGAGATCCTGCAGATGGACTTCGAGGTTGACAACACCAGCAGCCTGGCGGGGGCCCAGCAGATCACCTGGCAGGTGGAATACCCCCGGGATGACTCCGTGAGTGAGCTGATGGTCTCCGAGATCTTCGTCAGCCAGACAATGTTTGTGGGAATTGTTCCTCTTGCCACGGTAAGAACCTGCTGCTCCTCCTTTTTTATTTTGTTTTTTTTTTTCCCCACTAAATGTTTCCGTTGATCCTCGTTAGTATTACAGGGATATGGGAGCCTTTTTATTACGAGCTACTTCCTATGCACCTGCTGCAAGTGATTTAAATGCAAAAAATGCATTTCAATAATATTTTATTTACCTGATATGCCAGAATGGCTCCTTGGAAACCGTTTGGGCCTTTTGTGAAAGTCCTTTACTGTTTGTGGATTATTGGCCTGGTACATGGTAATGGCTCCTCTGGAGCCGTTGTCTTCTGGTGTATTAATGCGACTGCCATGCCTGTGCTCTGAGGGTAAATGTTGTAATTAGTTGGGACATTTTCAATGAAATAAATTAGCATGCATGTGTGGGAAACTTCATTGCTAAGCCAAACAACTGGACTGTTTTCTGCTGTGCTTTTCCCCAAAAGAGCCAAATAGTTTAGTGAACTGCAAAGTGTCAATTTACCAAAAGGTCTGTTTTGAGTTACGTAGGAAGGATGAAATACTTTCTGGAGATGTGGCTGTTGAACATGTTTGCCAGGCAGGTTTGAGGTGTGCGTGTGCAGAAAGCTTGAGGCTGATGATTTATTTAAAAAATGCTAATACATCCTGATAAAATCAAAGGCAACCTTTCCTAGGAGGGACCTTTGGCCTGTGTTTGGGCCTGGTGGACTTTTTTAGTACTAGAGCTTTGCACGTGAACAGGGATGTCAGTGGGGATATTTGGGTGTAAAACTAGAGAAACAGCCAGAGAGTCAGGATGTTACACAAGTTACCTCAAAAACACTATAGTATTTTTTTGCTTACTTTGTCATGAACATTTACCCTTCCTTTCTGAGTTGGTCTGTGCTAATTTTCTTTCTATGACATCATACAACCAACAAATATTGGCATTTTCCTCTGCATGACCACTGGCATGACCAGAAGAAAGGTAAGATGCTTGTAAAGAAAACAAGACTCCAGATGATTTTAATTTTCAGTTCCTGCTGCCAAAGGCTGCACTTCCTGGCAGCCTGATGATAGAGGAGAAATTATGTGCAGAAATGTCAATACAGAATTCTCTTCTCCTCCCCCCTTTTTTTGAAACATGTAGGAGATGAAGCAGAACTCCAGTTGTGTGGATAGAATATTATCAAGTAGTAATAGTGAATCAGATACAACAATGAGAGAATGTGGTGCAGGAACATCTTGCACTTAGCACTGTGGTTCCAGGTGGATAGCATGGAGCTTGTGCCATGCAGAGCACCGTGGATATAAAAGGAAAGCAAATCCATCCCAGAAGCTCACTGTGAATGTTGGATCAGAGCTTCGCTGCTCTCTCTGCCAGGGATTTGCCAGGGTTTTACTTCGTTTATTTGCAGTTGTGGCAGCTGTTGGCCACTTCAGCTGTCTCTGATTGTTCTTGGACAAAATCTGGGGCTGAACCTGAATTCAGAGTGGAGTCGATCTAATCTCTGTTACTTTGTCATTGTAAACTAACTGTGGAGTAAAAGAAAAAGTGGGGGTTTTTTTTGGTGAATTTATGACCTTAATCCTTAAATGGGGGTCTCATGTAGGCTGTCACTTTGTAGTTGCACGTGAGCATCCCTGACTGACTTGGCCCAGTGCTGATGGGAGAATTGATCACAGCAATGGCAGGGACTACAGCTTTTATTTGCATTTCTTTCCCTATGTTTGCCAGTTTGCAGCTCTGCTTCATTTAACAGTCATCAGCTGCTAATGCAGGTTCTGGCACTGCATTGCCCTGTCAGGAGCAAAAAACAATCACTCTGCACACCATCCTTTGTTGTTCAGAGAAGAGCATTCCTGAGAGCTCCTGACTGAACTAAAAGTATTTTAATGTTCGTTCCTCTTGAAGATTTGGTAAGGCAGCTCCCTCTGAGTGCACTTGTGCTGTGCAGGAAAGTTTGGTCAACTCCTGGACCTTGGCCCCTCAAAATAGCACCACAGAAGGGTTCAGGAACGAGTGTATCCATGCCTTTGCCGTGGCACTGAACATAAATTACTCGCTGTTCCTTGTCAGTGTATCCACTCTTTCATTGTAAACACTGAATATTTATGGATGAAAACATAGAGTCCCTCTGAGAGTTTAGGGTTTGAGCAAAACATTTAGTGCCTGATTTGCAGAAGTGAATGTTTTGATGGGATTACGAAACCCTCGTGATATCTCAGTGGTGATGGCACCAGCACTTACATGAAGAAGTGCAACACAGTGTCATGAAGGAGAAAATATTGCAGTAGGAAGACGGATGTGGACTCAGTAAGAACTTGGTGGAAAATCAGCTGTGAAATCCTGCCAAAGAAAACCAAGCTTTAATTTTGTCTTTCTGTAGGCAACTTTGGGTTTTTTTAATGAAAAGACATCCTCTTCCATGTGCTTCGGAATATCACTGTTTTTTTGCCGTAGTTGATCATGATTTTATGTTTGTTTTTCATGCTTCTTCCTTAAACAAAGAGGAGAAAATTGAAAGAGCACCTAGAGAGTTTATCCTGTCATTGCATTGTGGTGACTCTGGAGATGGTGATGGGGATATTCTTTTCATTCTATCTTGCTTTTTTTTTTTAGGAGATAAAAATTTTGGAGACTGCATAGTAACCTCTGAATAATGGCCTGATGAAAAGGGCTGGGTTTTTTAGGTTAGTGAGTTCAGAGAAGCTTTTAACATCACAACCAGTGTTCTTAACATGTACATTTGGTACCAAGCTTGAAAAGCAATTTTTTTGCTGTTCTTGCTTTTTGTTTTTTCTAAGTGAAGCTGAAACTGATCTTTGCACATTACGTGGCAAAAAACCTGCTCCTTATTAGCCAACATTCTTGCTTTAGTTAATTGATATTGCATATTAGTTATATCAGTTTGGCGGTGCATTAACAAGCAGAGTTTTGAGATTGAGGGAAAGTGAATAAGGACAGAAGGAAACAGGACCAGGGAGAATCTAGAGGTGAAATCCTGGCCAGGGTAGGATTTCAGTGCTCCGTGCCTGCTCTTAGGCTGCCTCTGAGGTGGGGTCATACCACACAACTTGGTCAAATAACACAGTGGTAAACTCCAGTGCCTGTAAGCTGTGACTAAAAAGGATCAGAGATTTTTAAACCTTGATAGGAACACTAGGGAGTAACTGGAAACTTGTTAGCATGTGAGAAAAGTGGAAATACTCAGTGTAGCAAACCCAACTCGATAATTGTAAAATGCTGTGGGTTTCTTGAAGTATTTTGCACTTTTTTTTGGAGAAGGACTAGAATAAAATCTTGGAATATTGGGAATTCCTCCCAAACTATCCATTTTAATTTGAATGATCCTCTGTATAATAAATCTCGTTGGTCAAATGTAATAAATCTTTGCCGCCAAATTCAGTGCATTCAGAATATGTAAATAAATAAAACATTCGCACTGCTGAGAGAAAACAAAACAACATTTCATATTGAAAGAGAACCTGCTTTCTGCATCATCTCTCAGTTCTCCCCAAATCCTTGAGCTCCCTCTAATTGAAACATCCAGTTTCAGCAACTGCACAGGGCCAGACAGTTGGGATTTCCTAGGAAACTACACCCAGATGGAAACAGCACACTCCAGTAATCGAGGATTTGCTTTCTGAAAGGCTTATCTCTACTCCTGGATGAGCAATACAGACTCCGCAAGTGGGAAGGTGCACGGAGAGGATGCCATGGGAATGCAGACCATCCCTGGGAGACCTGGCAAAGGAAAAATACCAGGATGGAATCACGCTTGCATTCAGCCTGAACCCCTCGGGAGCCGGTTTGGGTGCCAGCTGTGCTACCCCTACTGCTGCGGGAAGGGCAGGCTGGCTGTGTGGAGTTGTGCTTGTGGCCCTGCTTTTAAATCAGCTGAGACACTTCAGTCCTACAGCACCTATTACAGGGGAAGGTAGTGGGGAATGCTCTTGTTAAGCTATGCTGTCATTTCCCTCGTTCCCAGCTGCTGAGAAGAGGGGGGAGGAGGAAGTGACCCTGCCAGCCTACAGCCAAAGCCATGTGGGACGGCATGTTCGTCTTCTTTGGTGAACGTTTTGAGGCGTAAAAGGACATAAGAGGGGAGTCTGTATCTTTCAGCCCGTGCCCCCTACAAAAAGCCCCAGGTTTTGTTCGTCCCAGTGTGGCCTTACTGCCTCCTCGCAGGCGACCAGAGCACCAGCCCAAAACCAATTCCGAGTGCGGAGCCCTTCTTGTCTCACTGGCACCGTTTCCAGCCTTTCCAGCCTCAGGTGAGATCTGATCCCAGATGGTGTTGCTGCGTGCGTTTTACACCATTTTGGAAACAGATTGTTTGTTTTGTCTGGTGTTCAGTGTGGCTTATGCTGAGATGATCAGACAAGATTCTGTGCCTTATGTACATGTCCTACCTGGCCCTTGTTTTATAGCTGATCTCCCAGAATGGCCTGGAAGGGGTTTTTTTTTCTGTAGATAAGCCTAGACTGGGAAATTCACCCCTTCTGAGCATGAAAGATATGCATAATTGTCCTCTGCTATAGCTCTACAGGTATAAATATATATATGTATATATATATATACCCAGGTCTAAGTACATAGGGAAATCTATGATTTTTTTTTTCAGACTGCTTTAAGGTGGTTAGTGAAATTTTAAGTTCTTTGGAAAACAGGCTGAAAAAACACAAAGCTCAAAACGTAAAAACCTCTGAAATCCTTCAGAGTGCTGCTGTTTTAATCCCAAAAGCTGTGCAGCTGGGGCTGTGTGAGGAGGGACAGTGGTTTTGAGAATATATGAAAACCATCTATGTGTCAGTATTCCTCTGTAAGTACAACTTTGCATGTCATTCTAAATTCATTTTCTGAGAACTGTGACACATAGAATATGTGAAGCTGTATCATCCTGAAACTGCTAGAGCATTTTCTGATTGCTAGAAGGGGTTGGATGGGCCTGCTTACATAGGGGAAATAAATAAATGTTAATTGCTAAAACTCCATGCAAATTAACAAACGAGCTTTTCCTTAAGTACTCTATTATTATTTGGTATTTATGTAATCTTTTATATTTTCAGAACACTTTACGGAAATTAATTAATCAGACCTGAACAAACCAAGCTTGATGAGAATGGAAAATTAAATGGAAATTAAGTCAATCTTAGTTGGTTTTACCTGTTTCTGAATGATTTGTAAGTCACTTTTCTTACTCCTAAAGGTACATACTTTAAAACACTTAAAAAATCGTGCACCACTATTGCTTATTATCCCTAAAAAGTGTTGTGGTTAGAAAGAGGTAGGATTTATACCACCAAGAACTAGTGACAGCAGGGATGAGTGGCTTTGAAGAATGTAAATGCTGTTTTATCACCTAAGCTGTGCATAGCTGTTTAAGCTGATTTAATTCAGGTAAAAATGCATGGATGTGAGAATTACTCCCTTAGTTTGAAGCCTATTTAGAAGTTGGAATATTTGACTCCTGGAGGTTTCTTTGGAGGAGGCTGGAAGGAACATTTAGTTAAATCCAAGTTTTTGTCATAACCTCTTAAGATACAGAACTGTAGAGAAATTTTAGCTTTCAAGAACGAATGAGTCTGATCAGCTGCTGAGCAGTTTGGAGATCCACGCAGGTTTCTGCCCTGAGCATTTACTGCACCTTCCTCCTGCGAGGCACAAACGTGTCCCTGAGCACCTTTGGGGATCCGGACCTGGCTGTTCAGTTTAACATTCCACCATGCACTGTCAGGAGGAGGTGTCAGCTGCTTTGCTCCTGGGAGGCTTACCTTGTTTTCTTGTTGGCGATAAATGTCTCTGATAATTGATTGTTCCAACAGCTGGTGCACAGACTAACACGTGGAACTAATGTCCCCCAACATAGAAAGGTGATCCATTTTCATCAAATGGAGTAGAATAACAGATCAAGGTGAGGAAAGCACACCTGAAGCTCTTTTTGGTTCCATTATTAGTAGCTGTGCTACTGAATATCAGGGAAAGAATCTGCCTTCTGCTGTTACAATTACCAAATGTAAACACTGCGGGTGATTATTTTAAAATGAGGTTTATGACACTGGAATAGGATGCGAGTTGTGGATCTGGTTGTTGTCTGATGCATCAGAAGGGGGGTTTTAGGCATCCAGGAGGTCCATCAGAACATTGTAAAGTTGGATCTAAACTAGACAGCTTCATTTGTCTTAATGTAATAATTTTGCAGTATAATAATCTTGAAAAGTAGAAGTGTATGCCCTGCAAGTCACAGAAGCTGATAGCGCAGATAAATCTGTTCTATCCAGTGGTGATACAATTCTCAGTTATCTGCCTTGATCTAAGCAGACGTAATCTGCAATTTCCATAGTTATGGAAGATTTCTGGTAGCAAGGTCACCAGTGGAGTCTGACACTCCTGGGGTGCAAGAAACAAACACTTCACCAGCTTTGAGCCTGTCATCCAGGTTTCTGCCACGAATAAATGTGATTTGATTAATCTGTTATCTAACTAACAGTTGGGGAAACATAAAAAGAAAAAAAAAGAAAAAGGAAAAATCCAGGTCTTTTAGAGAGTTTCTAGGCAACCAGAAACTTAGTCAAAGTAAAGAACAAGACATGGAAGAGATGGATTTTAACTGGTTTTTATAAGAAGGCTCCAGCTGAGGCTGACGGCTTGTGGAACAATAGGTTTAATAATAGACGAATATCTGGCATTCTCTTCTTATCTAGGAAAATGATGGCTTGGTCTGTGACTGGCAGCACTGGTCTTTTAGATATATGTGCTGCAAATCCTTTCTTGTGTAGTAATGGAATTGTAATTCCCAGACTGTCATTATTCTAAAGTGTTTTTCAAATGCAACAATCAATATTTCACCAGGGCTCCGGGCCCCTCAGCCTGAAACATTTCTGTATAGCCTACAAGTATTTAATCTATGTCTTCAGGAATCTTGTTTCTTCCCCCCAAAAAATGTAAGCTATTGGTTGACTAATGGTTTACTAATGTTGTGAATCACTTACACAGATGGCTGTATATACTCTGATGAGGTTTCTTTTAAATGGGAGGCTGAATAATCTCTGGTTGCTGCTGGCAAACGTATGGACAAGAACACATGGAAAAATCGTCTTTAAAGGTGCCCATTCCTGTAACTCAGGCTGAAAGGGGATTTCTGAGTGCAACACTTTACTGGTTTGTTTTAGAAAAAGCAGGAACACCAGGTGAGGTTTTTTTATTGTTTCCTTTTTTTTTAAACTGCTAGCTTTGGCTGCTGAGTATCCAGTGAGGAATAGGAGGGTAAATGCAGCCCAGGATTAATGTCACCAAATCCCCATTTGCAGAGGAGATGGCGCAGTGTCTTGTTCATGGAGAGTCCATGGCATGTTCTGATAGATCATTCCCAGTGTGGCCTGCATGCTTCCGAGCCTAAAAGTTGAATTAAAAACATCCAATAGACTCGTGGGAAGATTTTCCAAAAACAATTGACTGCGTAAAAAACCCTCTCCAAGATACTTGGTTTGGTCTTCTCTGAACAGAAGAGCCAGGGCTTGGGTGCCTGGATTGTGCTGGGGATGTTGTCCCGTGCCCTGGCACAACCTCCAGACAGACCCAGGTCCAGCCAGGGGCTGCAGAGCTTCCCTGGGCTCAGCGATGCCTGTGTGACCTTCTGGTCAAACAGTCATTCTGAAGTTCAGAAATCCTGTTTCCTGGGACTGCTTCTCTTGGTTGGTACCTCTTGTCTGTGAGGCTGCTGAGGTTCCGTCCCGTCCCATCATCCAGATTTTGCCGTGGCTTTCGCTTGGGATGATCCTCATGCCCTTCTTTGGGGAAAAGGTTTCTTCCGTGCATTCATTTTAGTTCAGCACAAGTTAAAAGATGTCTGAAGTACTGGGAATTTGGGTGTCCATGTTCCTATGTAGAACACTGTTGAATTCAACTATCAAAAAGGAAGTGTTTAAAAGTAGATAAACCTTTAAAGAATTTACTTTTTTTTTCTAGAGAAATCATGTTTTGCTAATGGAGGTACAGCTTGTATTTAGACAGCAATTAAAGGAGCACATTCACTCCAAAGTGGAAGCTGACCCAGACTTAGAAAGCAGCTTATCTTCACCTTAAAGTAAAATAGAAAACATCAAGCTTTAGCAGCCTTTTTTCTTCGCTTGCTCTGGAGTCAGTTAAAAAAACCAAACAACAAAACCACCTAATCCTGAAGTGTCAAGAATGTCAAGAATAGGATCAGTCATTTCTAGCAAACTCAGATGATTTACATATTGTTTAGAAGTTGGTTGAATGCATTTATATGCAAAATTGTCCCCTACATGTTTATCCATTGCACTTAATGCATATTTCTTACTTGAAATCACTTTGACCTTTGGCCTTCCAGTTTCCTTTAAGTTACACAGTGCCCCTCTGTTCTACTTTACATGCAAAGGGACCTGCCCAGAATGTGATTTTGTCATTCACCATTTCACAGAAAAAATATTCAAATATAAATCCAATACGTTGTAGATCTTCATCCCAGAAAAAGCAGGGATTATAAACTGGAATTTATGGCTCCCAAATCACAGATTTCAGTGTGAATTTTAACATTGATTAATGGCAGCAGGATGGAAGCCTTGAGCTTTCCTAAAACCTCACACTGGAAGGATTGATTTTAAACTCAGAGCAAATTAACTACTGTGGAGAGAGCACAGAATAAGAAAAAAGAGATTCTTCTGTTGTAGTACTGTATTTCCCATGCCCATAGTGAATGTTTTATGTCCTCGTAGCAGCTATATTATCTTGTGCAATTATTACCATCTTCAAATTAATTGTCATAGAGAATTAAATGGTTTTGTTTTGTAAGGCTGTTCTGACAACCACAGGGTGAATTTTATGGAGAAAGATGAAATTTTAAGGGATTTCTTGAAACGCATCAGCCACAGCACAAAGCACTGAAGATTTTATTAAGTTTGATCCAGGGGAAGATTCCTGACTCTGAAACACGCTGGAAGAGAAATGTGTGGGGAGCTCATGACATGAGGAATGGCCACATGGGCTTTGTCTGACTGAAAAAAGCACAAGGATTTCAACACACTGTGAACAGATATTCTGAAAAGGGACTTCGGAGTGATCAGAACAGTTTAACAGCAGGAAAACATGTTTCCTTGGAGAATTGAGGTGTTTGATTAAACTTGATTAAATAATAGAATCCTGGAATGGTTTGGGTTGGAAGGGACCTTAAAGATCTTCTCATCCCATCCCCCTGCCATGGGCAGGGACACTTCCCACTATCCCAGCTCGCTCCAAGCCCCGTCCAACCTGGCCTTGGACATTTTCAGGGATGGGGCACCCACAGCTTCTCTGGGCAACCTGTGCCAGGGCCTCACCACCCTCCCAGGGAAGGATTTCCTCCTGATATCTAATCCTGCCCTCTGGCAGTTTGAAGCCATTCCCCCCTATCCTTGACCAAAGTCTCTCTCCAGCTCTCTTGGAGCCCTTTTAGGACCTGTAAGGGGCTCTCAGGTCTCCCCAGAGCCTTCTCCTCTCCAGGTGAACACCCCCATCTCTCCTAGCCTGCCTCCAGAGCAGAGAGGCTCCAGCCCTGGGAGCATCTTTGTGGCCTCCTCTGGAGTCGTTCCAGCAGGACAGTGTTGGGGGCCCCAGAGCTGGATGCAGTTCCAGGTGGGATCTCACAAAAGCAAAGTAGAGAGGCAGAATTACCTCCCATGGCCTGTTGTCCATGCTGCTTTTGATGCACCCAGGATATACACAATAATATACAAATACTTAATTTGAGGGGAAAAAAAGTTCTTCCTTTTTTTTTTTTTTTTTCTTTTTTTTTTTTAACGTGGAAATGTCCCGTTCTGAATATGGCAGAGTAGGATCATTTTGATAATGTCAGCATTCTTTCTCAGTGTTCTTCCAAAAATGAAATTCCAGACAATTTCATGAAGTGTTTCATTTTTAACTGGACTGTGTTTTCCAAAGGATGTCACATTTTTTCCCTTTCAGTCTAATTCTGGGCATGTGAAGTAGACTCTGGAATGGCTCAATGTGAACCATTATCCCTTTTTTCCTCTGCTCAGTTAAACATCCTCTACCATTTAATTTTGAGAGTGAAAAAGAAGGAAAGAAACTAAAGGAAAATTTGCTATTGGTGGGACAAAAATAATGGCATTTTGAATGTTTCCATGAAAGCAATGTGACATGACAAATTTTAAGAAGCTCTGTGAATACTATTAATATTTATGATGCACTCAAGAAAACAGCTATTGTGTGCCACATCCATCAAAGATAAGAATTGTATTCAACTGTGTTGGATGATAAACATTGAATGACAATAGCTGGAGATTATATGAGGGTTTTCATACTCGTGTTTTATGCCTGCTTGAGTAAAGCACCGTGTTATTCCACTGTGAACCAATAATTTTCTTTCATGAAATTAGATACACTTGCTGATACTTGTTACAACCATAGTCCAAAATGTTAATGAATATGCAGGAGTGCTGGTGCCAAGTGCTTCAGAGATCCTGTTGCAAGCTACTCAGGATCAAGTCCTAAAGGCAGCATTTTCCACTAATCCTCTTGGAAGTCACTCCAAAACTTACCAAATTGCAGTGATTTTGACCACATATTGCTGGTTGGTTGCAGTTTGGATGAATGCAAGGATTAGCCCATGGAATGAAGGCCCTTCCAGCGTAGCAGGCTGGCTTTTCATATCCCGTATCTCTCCTTGGGAAAATTCCCCAGCACCAGGAAGGAGGCAGGATTTCCTGTGTCCTGGGAATGCCTGCACTGATCCCACACAGCATCTGCCTTTAGATAACGTGCCCCAGAGTGTCCTAAGTGGGGCATTGCTGTTCTTCTTTGTCATTGCTATAAAATGCAGTTTTGGAACTAATTTATGATCACGCAGGCAAGCAACTGCTGGGGAGAGATAAAGGGGACTTCTCTGCCCCCTCTTGCTCTCCAGCACTGCACATCCCCTCTCTGTGCCATTCCTGGCAGGCTCCATGGCCCCTTCCTCCTGCTCCATGCTGTGGCTGCTCTGTGATTAATCCCTTTGACATGAGGCTGTTGCAGTGACACTTCCATGTTCTTCCTGCCCTGCCTTCTCATTAAAAGTGCAACACTGTGGGGATAGTTCTCTCTGAAGATCAGACTGATGATGCCTCAATTCTGCACCTCACAGCCCCATTTTTGGAAAGAAACTGTAATTCAGAATTGATTGATGAACTCCTGGAGCATCTCTGGTCAGGTGTTTCTAAATAAAGCTGTATTTGGAAGAGGTAACATGCTGACCATATATCAAGGGTAGGAGGACATCCAGGTATTCCTGCAGCCAGGGTGAGCTCAGGTCTCTTTGATCCATGTGGAGAGTTGCTATTCTTAGAAAACCTTCTCCAAGGATGCACAGGCACTAAATTCTTGTTAGGGGTAAGTGGTCCCAATAATAAATGTGCAGAGGGAAATGCCTAGAGGTGCTCTGCCCCTGAGCTGTATGGCTGGGCAGCCTCTGGAGGGCTGTTGGGACACCCCTGCTCTCTTAGGTTTGCTGCTTCTTGTGGCAAATTTCCCGGTGGGAGTTCAGTGCCAGCTGATGGAGGGATCCTCAAGAGTGGTGGGACCTCCTGCAGGTCAGGACTAACGGCACAGGGAACCTCCTGACAGGGGGGTTGCCAGAGGGATAAGCCGAGCCAACCCAAAGTGATTTTGTGAGCAGTACAGCCCGCTAGCAGGACCCAGACCAAGGGAACAGCGTGCTGGAGGGAGCTACAAAGCTTTTACTTTGTCTACCTGAAACGAGACTCTTCTTGTTCCTTAACAATTACCCAATAATTTGGCTCATCTGTAATTTTTTCCACCGTGCTCAGTCTGGTTTTATTGCCAATTAACTTAGCATTCTAGTCTTGGTCTACAGCTGATTGGCCAGTAATTTGAACCAAAGCCCTCATCAAAAGGGCATCATTTGTAAAACAGAGAAGAAATCTCTGAGATACTGAAATTACTGTTAATTAAATCAGCACATGAATATAATGGGCACACATGAACAAAATTATGTTTGTTTTTGAGCTGTTCTGCTATCTGGAGACTAAGTCTTATTAGGAGGATTTAGTAGTCAGCCCGTATTTATAAGATGTACAGCAAGCTGAGTCCTTTCTACATAAATTAATTTTGTATTGTGTATATATATATACTGTATTTCTTATGTACGTGCTGCAGGGAAAGCTTTCCTTTTTAAACAATCATTTGTTTTTTTCACAACTCATGTTCAAAGGTGTCACTGACCTTAATGTAGTTACTTCTGATTTACATGGCCCCAATATCGGTTAGGCTTAGGAATTATTTTACATGTAATTTCTTCCTATTTTTTTAATTAAATTGAAATGGCATCATAAAGATGGAGCAGAGCAGCAATCAGAGAGCTTTAGAAGTTGTAATGTAGCATATAAGCAGCTATTGTGTAGGAAGAAATTTCTTCCAAAGGTGCCTCAGCTTTACTGAAAATGCTAAGCTGCAGCTTTATTAATATAATCAAGATACTCTAACGTGGTGCTTTGGGACAGCCCTGTAATATTCTGCGGTGCTCAATTCTGAAGTTTGTGAATTAGCAGCTTCCCAGGTCTGCCTCCTGTGGAGCGGAAAGGCCAAGCTGCATTTTGTGCTGGTTGGCACTTTCTTGGGAGCTCCTTCAAGGTCAGTCTGATGCAGAAGAGAGCACTCCCTCGTGGGGGTGGCAGGAGGGAGGCATCAGCACTGGTGAGGGCAGAGAGGAGCAGGCATTGCAAATTCCTGGTTTTTCAGAGGGAATAAATGCATTCCCTGCTGTGGCTGGGGAAGAAATGAGTCCAGTGAATTTCAAGGGGGGAAATGTTGGCGTAATGCTGAGGTGTGTGAACAAGAACAGGGAGACACTAATCGAGTTTGGAATAATCTGTGGGACCTTCGAATTCTGGCTTGGTACGTGCACTGAAATGGCAATGGCTCTCATCATTCCAGCTTGCTTTCCACAGCCTCTGGGAATACCACTGCCCAAAAGCTCAGTGCCATGAGACCAGTGCTGGCTGGTGCTTGGGAGAGAGCCCAAACCTGCTCTTCTCAATCCCTGCAGAGAAAGCACCTTGCCCCAACCTATACACCGATCACAGCCAGTGTTTGCAACTGCTGCTTGTGCAGTGTCCCTGTAGGGTTGTCCTAAAGAGTGGGAGGAGAAAGGGCAGGGAATATAATCCCCAAATCACACTTCATTCGTCCCCATTCCTGCACATGTCCTTTCTCCTCCCGTTGTTTCCTTGTGGTCAGGAGCAAGCGAATTCCTGTGGTGTTGGCTTGGCCCTGTGAAAGAGGAGGAGCCACAAGAATTTAGTTTGATAGTAAGAAAATGCAGGGCCATTTGGACACTGCAGCACCCCGGTGTGCCAAGCGTGGGTTAACAGCCTCGATGGACTTCGTATTGCTGGAGATTTAAGTGACAAACAGAGCATTTGATCTCTGTCTCTCATTAGTGTGTCATTTCTTCTTTATGGAGTATGGGTATCACCGCGTGTTTGATCTGCTGCAGAGGTAAAGCCGCTCATTGTTTCAGGCTCCATTTTGAAGCTCACCTAATGAAGAGCAGGTTTCAAAGGGAAAACGGTGCTATTGAATTCTGCGTCAGAATAGGGAGCTGTAATGGTTGTTTAGTTTCTTGCCTCTAGATTTGCCAGCTCAAAACTAACTCTGCCGACAGAGATCAGAAGAAATGTTTACAATGTAATATTATCTGGTTTCCAGGGACCAGCAATTTACATTTAAAAGCAAAAACTCCAGCCCTCTGAAGTGTGATAGCCGCTAAGCGGTGAAGTACTGGGAGTCATTTGTAGAACTTGAACATCGTGGCTGGATTTCTGGAAGTTACCAAGACACCAGGAGCTCCAGACAGTGACTTCCTGGGATTTTTAGATGGACCTGGCTGTTTAACTCTGTTAACCAGGATCTCTTACAGAGAAATAAAGCTATTTTCAGTGAGTTTCCAGTGAGTTGTGTGTATCTAAGTCAGCCCAGTTATGCTGACAAGAGGATGGGGCAGAAACATGTGCACAGATCAAATAACAGCATTCACAAAGATTCATATTTATCAGTTATTTTCAGTTGTAAATTTGCTATTTAGCATTTAGAATTAGTCATTGCTTATGAGTTGCACAAGTTTTCTAAATTATGTAACTTACATAACAAAATGAGCATCAAACTGGTTGGTCTTTTGGTTTTTTTTTTTTGTTTGTTTTTTTTTTGGTAAGAGGACTTGAGCATTTTTGCTAGTTCCATTATGATCTGCTGAAGAGGAGCAACAATCCCAGTGGTCTCCATAGCTAATATCCTACAAGTATGAATTTCAGTCCACGAGTAAGAATGGTTTGTTTGGTGGAAAAATGTTCAGGCTAGGAATTATTCACAGAAAATAATTCTGATAAATGAGCACATTTTCAAGTTTTCCATGGTCATGATCAATTCACGAAGAGGAAAAGGAATGCAAAATGAATCAAATAAATTATTCATTATATTCACTCAACTATAGCTAACAGTGAATTGTCTAGACAGTAATTACTAATTTTTAACCTGTGCATGTTCACATAACACTATTGTGTGAATAGGTTTAGTATACAGTGGCTTGAGATAATAGTAATGGATGTAAGTCAACTAGCAGGTGATTTTAATTGGGAAATTATATTGGACTTTTCTATTGAACTTCCATAAAACATTACATAAATATTGAATCTTCTCAATGTTTTTTCTCCAGTTGAAAATATAGGCACACAGAGTTCTGTGCTAATTTGATCAGTGCATAAGCAAATATCTTTTTTTTAATTATTTTTTTTTTTTAATTCTGCTGTAAAATTCTCCAGAAAACCATTAGGCTCAGAATACAGCAAGAATCTACAAGGAGTCTGATGCAGTAACAATGTTTTCTCTTCCAGTGATGATTTTCCACTAACAAGTTTGAACGGCTCCTTCAGGAGGGTTTGTGTCTGTGAGCTGTTTCAGATTCCTGACAGTGCAGGGAACAAACCTTAGCCCTTCCCCTTTATTTCTGTGGCAAAAAATCAAGACTTTGTGGGGAATACCCTTTGTTTCCCAGGTGATGCAAAACTGCAGTGAGTGATCTCAGCTCGTTCTCAGCCACCAGCTGCCTGGGGGGACGTGGTTGGTGGGATTTGCTGGGGTGTTTTGAAGAAGGACCTCAGAGCAGTCCTAGGAAGGTACCTGGCCGGAGGTGGGTCCTGCAGGTCTGTCAGCACTCGGCAGTCACACAGGTCTGTGCTACCAAAGGTCACTTCCGTGGGTTTGACAGGGAAGAAAACAGCTTTTCTTTTTTTTTTTTTTCCCCCCCCAGAAATCTCTAGTACAGTCAATCAGAAAAGAGTTAGATTGAAAATAAAGCAGAAAAAAGAAAAATCATAATCTCAGACGGATGTGTTATTGAAGCTTGTGCCCTGTGGACTAACTGCAGGTTGGTGGCTTTGTGGTGCTCAGTTGCTGTGAGGTGATCAGAAGCTGTCATTTATAAAGCTCTTCCATCTTGCTTCAGGTGGCTTGGGAGACAAATAGCAGGAAACCCGCACAAACAATTGGAAATGATGCAAAAACTAGGACATTGTAAAAGAATATTTGCATAAAGTGTTGTGTATGTCAGCTACATCCTTTGGGGCATGGCTTACAGACAGGTGCATTAAAAACTAACCACGTATAGCTTCCATTAACCCTAATACAAGCTCTGATTCTGACTTCCTGTGTGCTTAATGTTATCTTAATGCATTTTGATTTGCCATTTAATTGCAGTAATTTAATTAATGGTTCTGTAAATAAAAAGGCTAAGTTGTGCCCTCCTACACACACAGATATGCACAGCAAGCAGCTCTAGTGGCTCCTGTGAGACTTGAATTTATGTGTCCTAGAGCAGAATTTAACCCTAAGGGTGTATGATAAAAATGCCCAAATCCCAAAATAACACTGTAATGGTGTTTGCACTGGAAATGTTACAGCATTAGTTCAAGCTTACAGGAGGAGAGAGGCATTTAGAAACCTAGCCTACAGATTTCTCCCTAATACTTGTCGATGGGATAGGTCACAGAATTGCTTCCTTGTACAGCTGGATTAAATTTAAAATACTTTACAAAGGCTTAGTTATTAATAAAACTGTTACTAATTGGATAACTTGATTTTAAAATTGTTACAGAATCCTATTGACCCAATGAGTTATTTGGAAGTCAGGGCTTATAGGTGTTTATGACCCTGCTATTGATGTGCCTGTAACTGTCTCAAGCACATGCTGCTCGTGTCTGTTGCACACCTAAAATGTCTTTTAAATATTGATTAATCTTCCTTATAAACCATTTATAAATAGAAGCATGTAGTATAAATGTAACCTAAAATCATCGCGGCTACATGGTGTGCAAGTTAATAGTAGCAACGTTGGAAATTTAGGGAGTGCACGAATTAAGGGGAATTGGATTCATAAACTGTTTCCTCAGTACAGGATAGTGGAGTTCCCACTGAAGTCAGGGATTTCCCATAGGATGTATTGAAGAATTTCCTCTTTTTAAAAATCTGTTGATAAAGAGGTGACGTAATGCAACTTCACACCTACCAAGTAAACTCAATTCTTTTTTCAGAGTAGGCCTGTGCAAACCACCGCTTCAAAAACTTATGCAAAGGAGAAGGAGGATCATGTATTCACATATGGAAAAGGGGTTCACATTCCTGGGTGTTACTGCTGTGAAATGCATGGGTGTTCAGCTGATGTTAATGGCGTCCTGTTGTATTCTCTATACAATAAATCACAGACAACTGCTTCTAAATCAACCCCTAAACTGAACCGAGTTCAGTATAAGCAGGATCCCACTTCAGCACAATTGCCTGCTGTTAAGCTTGGAGGTAAATCAGATTTATGTCCCTTCAAATCCATATTGGTAAAAGTGAGATCTGAGTAAGACCCTCTGCCTGAGTTTGCCCTGCCCTGAGTTTGCACTGCCGTGTAACAGTATGAGTGCAAATACCCCTGATGTGTACTTGACAAGTAGGTTTTATTTTGGAAATGACACTTGACCCCTACGGACATATCAGATTCTGTTGCCATTATCAGGATATTTAGATAGGCAAGAGCCAACTCTGGTCCAAAGTCTGATGTACTCGGAAAACCTACGAAGCAGTGTGGGAATGACAAGTCCAACCTCGCAGGCAGTAAGTACAATCAGCAGGCCTTTGGTATGCAAGGGAAAAATCAGATGGATGGAAACAACAGTAAACCGACAATGGTTCAAAGTGCTTTCTTTCAAAACATCACTTGCAATTTCCAGCTGCCTCCCTTCTTTGTCACATCTCACTTCTCAGATAAACAGCAGGATTAGTCAGACACACACTTTGCAGTTTTCACTCATCACTCAGTGTCTGTACCTGACCTCTGGCTCTTAAAAGCCCAACAATTAAGCAAATTCCAAAGAGGATTACAATTGAGAATCAGAGGGTATAAATGTGATTTAGCACGGAGTGCTGAGCATGACAAATCATTTCTGTGCCTAGACCCTTCTTGTTCTGAAATGAGTTTCATTTAGAAGGACAGAATGGATTCAGCTGTAGCCCAGTGCCAAGTATCAGGTGCAGCCCAGCAATTTCTGCAGATCAGCTCTTGCCAGGCTGGCCAAGGCTGTAGGACCTTTCCTGAAGACAAAGTGCCATCATTTTTATCAGCTTCTTAGTCTTGGGAGGGAATACAGGGACATGCATGTGCAAACCAAGCTCCCAGGTCATTTCCTTCTCTTTGGAAGCTTGACTGAAAGCAGTGTGTTGTAGAAGGAAAGCACAAGGACATTGCAAAGTGGACTTAGGGTTCTTTGTTTGTGTGGCTGGAGGATACAGAGATCCTGATGCAAGAATCANTGCCAAGTATCAGGTGCAGCCCAGCAATTTCTGCAGATCAGCTCTTGCCAGGCTGGCCAAGGCTGTAGGACCTTTCCTGAAGACAAAGTGCCATCATTTTTATCAGCTTCTTAGTCGTGGGAGGGAATACAGGGACATGCATGTGCAAACCAAGCTCCCAGGTCATTTCCTTCTCTTTGGAAGCTTGACTGAAAGCAGTGTGTTGTAGAAGGAAAGCACAAGGACATTGCAAAGTGGACTTAGGGTTCTTTGTTTGTGTGGCTGGAGGATACAGAGATCCTGATGCAAGAAG
This sequence comes from Oxyruncus cristatus, assembly GCA_013399855.1. NCBI lineage: Eukaryota > Metazoa > Chordata > Aves > Passeriformes > Cotingidae > Oxyruncus > Oxyruncus cristatus. The sequence goes on along the minus strand of VXAY01007103.1, from coordinate 1,969,561 downwards.
TTTACGAAATGTATGATCAAAGTGTACAATATAAGGGAATAATTTCTCGCATGTTTTCCTGCTGTGAATTACTCTGTGAGAAGTTTGTCTCAGGCTTTCACTCCTACAGAAGCTGTGGAGTGTTTCATTGATAAATGAAGACGTTTCTCACATCCAAAAGGAATATTAATAGCATGCACGTGTGTGTTTGCATGTGTCTGTGTATGGAGTTGCCTTGGAAACAAGGAGAGAAAGCGCCATGAACCAGGACATGCTTTTCATTTAAGGAACACTTGTGCTATTGTAAAAGCACATACAAAAATAATCAAATTCATTCATCCATTCTGGGAGGATCTTGCTACAGGGAGCAGCGTGCAGCCTGAGTGTGTGGATGCTGTGTAAAGATGACAGAAAGCCACTTGACTTTGGTTCTGAACATATTGTTGATAACAAATGAGTTGACATTGGTGAAGTTGCTAATAGGGTGGGGGAAAAAAAAATGTATACAAGTTATACAAACCTTTGGCAATGCTCCAGGTGTACATTAAAGTCACTAAGATATGAAACAGGCCCAGAGTGTTCACATTGCAAAACAAAGAGGGCAATTTTACCTTATGTATAAGAACAGCTGTTTCAGCATATTGGCCTCAAAGACAGTATGTTGAAACAGCTGTCCAAGTGTTTTGGAGGTTAATCTTCTCAATTAATCATTGTATATTTTCTTCAAATTGTAATAATGTTTGTACCGTTCCTTGTGGGCACACGAACAAAATATTGAATATGAAGTTTTAGTCATCAGTGAAATGCCTGTCAGAACACCTTGTGTGAAAAGAAACTCTGACTGCAAAGTGACACTGGGTCTTGGAGGGATGAACGTGTTGTCAATACAGATGCTGATCTCAGCAGCGAAATTCTGGTGTTTTTTTAAACGTAAGTTTCAGAGTTGAATCACTGGCAAGACTGGTCTGTGAGACGCAAAACCCCTGGACTTTGGTTTGAAGTTCTGTGAAATAATTGAATAAGGACACTGTTTTTTGGCTGGTGGTTCCAAGTCATCTGTGAGCTTCCACCCTGAGTAACCTGCCAGCTGCAGTTTCCTGAGGTCCAACCAAAACTCTTGAGGCTGCAGCCTGGAGTGCAGAACAGCTCCACCGTTCTGGTCTCTGGTAAATGGCCGAGGGCTGTCAGGGTGCAGCTTCATGGCAGCCTGAGGTGTCTTGCTCTGGGACCTTTGGACATGGAATACCCAGGATGGGGTGCAGAGTGGCCTGTGCTTCCCTTGGAGCAGCTGGAAGTTGTGAGTCAATCCCCTTCCTGTGGTGCTGCAGAGGCAGGGACAAGATGCCACACAATTAACACAGGGCTGGTTGTTGTGATACTCAAAAATAACCTCCAGGGAGACTTTGCCCTGGAGAGAGGTGTGTGCTCAGGTGTGTTGTGCTCTGAAAATCACACACACATGAAAAGGCTACTTCTCCGCCTCAGCTGAATTAACTTTGCAGCATTTTATGAATGAAATCCCAGAACCTCGCACGTATTCCTCATGTTCACTGCCATCGAGCTGCAGACAGCCACTGGCAGAAAAATCATCTGGCAATCCGTTTGACCAGAAATAAATAAAAACCTAAACATAATTTCCAACCTTTCTAAATATCACTGCACATGTAAAAATAGCAAAATCCTTATGTATCAGATCCCAGTCCACCTTTCATGTCAGTGTTTTTTTCAGTCAAATGTAGGGTTTCTGGCTTTGTTTATCCCAAGAGACTATGTAGAGTAAGAGGGAAGAGTTATCAAAAGCTGGTGAAGTACAGACTACAGCAGCTACTCACAGCTATGCTTAATGGAGTCCGAAGTCTTTTCCTCTGCACTAATTTTCCCAGATTCCAGGTTTCAATCCCTCTGGACTGAATAGCAGTGCATGTCAGGATGAGGCTTTTTAGATTGAAACTCTGTTTTTGAGATGCTTGTCCAAGAAAGGAGAAAAAACAAACCATAAATGGTGCTGCAGAGAGTAAAACTGCTGCAAGCCACGGCTGCCTCCTGAGATGCTCCTGCTTAACATGACTCGGGTTGAGTCTGTCTCAGGCTGTTGTTGTTTCTCAGCTTCATCAGTGACACAGCCTGACACTCCCTGGCCAGGAAGCGTCACCTCCTCTTCCACTCCTGTCACAACCTGTCGTTAGGAAGAGGTAAAGTTGCAGTTTCATTCCGGGTTGTTCTCCGTAATAGCCCTTGTCACGCTGCACTGGAATGTGCACCACACTTAATTACAACACTACTGGGAGAGAAATCCCAAACTAAATCAACAACAACTTGCACAATTGCCTTCATTAACAAAGAGGAGGAAAACCAGCATGAAAATGCCAGGCACTGCCACATTTGACAGTGTAACTGGTGGGCAGGTAACTGAGTGTCAGTGTCATTTAACAAAGAAAAAAAAGACAAACATATAGAAAGGTGTATTTAATGTAGTTACTGTGGTCTTGGGACTTCCAAAGCTGGGCCCTGATTGACCACTTTGTATCACATTGGTCATGGGAAAAACAAACATCTGTCCTTCAAAACTAACTTGCAGTAATGCAAGAGAAAGCTTTCCATCACCCTTTTTTTTTTTGGTTTGTTTTTTGTTAGAGTGGCCTTCTGGCAATGATTTTGGGGCCTTTGGAAAATTCCTGCATCACAGCAAAGGAACAAAGATGTACGGAAACACAGTTGTTGTTCCAAGATCCAGTTTATGTGTTGTCAGATCATTCCTGTTGCCTAGAAAAAGTTTAAAATGCTGCAGTTTAAATGAGATCCTTTGCTCACCATGTCCTCACTAATTTCTTCATGTGAATTTTCTTAATCCCAGACCCAGGTTCAGCTTTTGTAGGTGAACGTGCTCACCTGGGGTTTGCATTTGCACCTTCCTGTGGTCGATTTAAACCTAAACACTGTACAACTGGGACATGACGAGTTGATTTTATTCCACAAGTGTTGTCCACCAAAAGCCCGAGAAGAGCTTGTTGAGGCTGTGCTGGGAGGAGACGTTCCACTTCTGGGTCCTCAGCTCACTGCCAGGTCACAGCACATGCAGAGCTGAACTTCCATGGCTGTGTTGCTGTTTGTATTCTTACAGAGTAGGTGTGAAGTGTTAGTGGTCTTTGAATAAAAAGAGTTTGTAATTTGATTTAGGTAAGACCCTCCCTTTTTGGAGGAACACTTTGAAAAGAAAGCGTAGGAAGTACTGGCCCACACCTGTGCCACACGAGGGCATTTCAGCACCGAGGAGGTGAGGTGTCACTGGGAGGGGAGAATGCGGCTGAATACTCCAAGGTGTAAGGAAAGAAGGAAAAAAAAAAAGCCAAAATTATAACGGAAGGTGAGGAGAGCTTGCTCTTTTCTCTGTGGTAATTGTGCAGGGGTGCTTTCAACTGAAAGCACTTTGGACCTGGAATTTTGTGTCATGTTTATGAAGGCCTTTAAGTGCAATGCTTTTCCCCGCCTTTGTCAATTCCCTGCTAAAATGATGTGTCAAAATGCCAGAGAACCGTATCTTTTCTTCGGTAAAAAGCATCTTCCCTCGTATTCATCTGTCCATTTAGCAGGAGCAGTGACTGTGCACCGAGGGGGCCCCATCAGCTGCAGGGCAAGAAAGGATATGGCGTTAGACCTGGCCTTCCTCCCACCTTCCAGAAGTAAACAATTTGAAATTGGTACTACGAAAGAAGAAATAAATGTATTACCGTTTGAAAATCTACCCATTTTTGGAGGAAAAGTAGAGAATGAATGGTTAACACAGCCAATTTTAAGGCAGATAAATCTCCTTAATGGATTTCAATAGGAAATATTCGTTCCATTTGAACAGTCCAGTCGTGGTGATCTGATTTCTCTTTGCAACTGAGTCAGGCTGTGTAATTTCATGTCTCACGTGAGGTAAAATGGCAGCAATGGAAGAGGTTTTCCTCCAGTTAGGTCTTGTAGGTGAGTCCTTCAGCACAAATTGGGTAATTCTCTTTTCCCTCAGTTGCTGTTCCTACTTTATCTTTCTGGAAAAATCAGTATTTTCCCCATTTCTCATAATGTAACAGGCTCTAAAGAAATAGATTGTAACGTTTGAATTTCAATAATGTCTTAATGACTTCTAAAGGCTAATTGTGAAGACAGTACTTTGGAAGCAAAGACAGAAGTCTTTTTGCACTTTCCTTCTTTCCTTCAGTGTCTTTTGTTGAGATGGAAAACCAAATCAGCCACTACTTCATACAGTTTACAGACAATTTAAACTGAAAAATTGTAAAACTACCTTGGAGACCCTTCCTGGGCTGAGTTTGGTGGAGAGGGCTAAGAGCAAATGTTAAAATTCTTTATGAAGGAAACGTGCTGTGGTTTTGACACGTGCTTGGGCTCCTAGAATAATAAGTGGAAGATTTTCTCTGTTTACAGAATACTTCTACTGAAAACCAATCACACTGTCGCTTTATGTTCCTGAGACACATTAATGTCATCCCTCCTGCCTGCTATTGTCTTGCCCTGTTTCAAACCACCAGTAAGATGACACTGGGAGCCCTCTCCAAGTGGAACATTTTGCAATAGTTTCACGTCAAGAGATATTCTGTGATTTGTCTCTTGAGTGCAGTTGGCTTTTGGTGGGATTACGGTATATGCTAATAAACCATTATCATTTTCCACCTAGGAAGGGTGACAAGTGATACTGTATCTCTTCCTTTCCTTTTTTCTGTTCCTGGTTGCTGCATTTGTAGCCCTCCATATTTCTTTGCAGCCACCGATACTTGTTTTACTGCACAGCTGAATTTCAGTGAACAAGCCAGTAAAATCCCCATTTGGGAAATTGCAGGCTCAGCATTTACCTGTTATGCAAAAAGGCCATTTAGTAGGAACGATGTGGAAATTAGTATTTAAACTGTACAGAACCAACAGCCTGAAGACAGCAAGTTTCGAGTGTAACCACAGAAAAAACATGGACACAGGACATGGGGAATATGGATTTGACTTGTTGATCTGTCACTGGCCTGGTGGGATTTCTTCTGCCTCAGTTGTTTTAGCTGTGTAATGAAGGTTACTGTCCTGTTGTCTTTGGCAGAGCTGAGACCTGGTTTTGAAGTATTGTGTATTCTAAGACTAGATGCTATAAGGAATAACTTAAATAAATCATTCAATATGTAATTTTTGGAACAGATGAAAGAGAGGGGAAAAGATGAAAAATTAAATAGTTTGCTGCTGATTTCATGGGACTTTTACATTTGTGTAACTACATGGTCTTTATTATAATTACAACCTCCAGTCAGTCTTTTTTTTTTTTTCCCCCCCTCACAAATTCTTGAAACATTCATTAGTTTGAGAGACTATGTCTCCTAAAAGCTGATGGACTCTGGAAAAATATTGGTGTTCTAACAGCAGTGGCTCAGCTTTTGAAACACAGATGATATTGTCCTAGTCTGCAGGAAATAAATACACTGCACAAGAGTTCACTGAGAAATTCAATCACAGAAACAAAAAAGGGATTTCATTCTGAACTTGAATAAAATAGAGGTCATTTTTTATGAGAGTTGAACAGAGAGAGAAATAATCAGACACAGGGGCATGTCAGAACAAGGCAGCACGTCACACAAGGTGAACAGACTGACAAAATAAAATGAAGAACAAAATTCAAGCCAAGAAGAAGCAGAGGAAGGAAGTAAAAACCTCCATTAGTTCTTAGATCAGTCAGAAAACTCTCAAAAACTCACTTCAAATAAATCAATGTTCTGATTTGAAAAAAATCCCAATTTTTAATTTTACTTTTTTCAAAAGAAAATATTCTCAAAGGTGTCTTCTTTATACCTTTTGATTTTTGTCAAGAAACTTTTTTTTTTCTCCTAGCCAAAAAAGTTCCCAGGCAGTTCTACACACAGACAGGTGACATCTGCTCTAGTGTTCAAGTGGAAACTAAATGTTGAAGACTTGAAAGGCAGTGCTTCATTCCAGCGGGGTGGCAGTGCAAGCATGAGCAATGTACAGTTGATGGATGCTCCCAAAAGCAGTGAGTAAGACACCAGAAAGCTCTGAAAGCTCTGAGTGTGCACGGGTAGTAAAGGCTGATGGCTGGACTGGCTAAAGATGTGTTCTCCTTTCTATTTTCCCTGCATCAAATACAGCAGTTGGCAACTTTATGTAGATAAAAGGCACAGGTGCATCATCTGTGAGTCTGTGTCACTGTGGGGAACATGCAGGGGTGTAAAAATTGTTGGGATTACTGTTACCTCCTAGGAGTAAAGGAGCCAACAGTAGTGTATAGGTACTGGTTGTTTATAATTTTGAAAGCAGGAGGGGATAGAGATTCTGTCCCCTAATTCTAGAAATCAAGTATAAAGAGACATCTGAGCCCTTTAGTAGGGAATGGAGAGAGAGAAATCTTCCAAAGTGCCACTTGCCCTGTCCTCAGGCATGAACTGGCAGAGAATGAATCACTCACTGCAGGCACTTTGGGTGGGGGGAGAAGAGCCTGTCTGAGGAGAGCAGACGGTGGGAAACACTCTGCTTCCACAGCTGCCTGAAAAACCAGTCCTGCAGCCATGTGCTTTACAGCCCAGAGCAGGCCAATGCAAGCCCGTGAAATTATTGAAATTGGTAAAAAAAGTAAGTACAGCAGTCTGGTCCTGACAGATAAGACAGCCTGTCTTCAAGGAAGAATCAAAAAAAGTAATTCTTTGGGTAAGGCGTGGGTCTTCCCTGCCAGATCCATGTTCTCCAGAAAATGAAATCCTCCTTTTGCTGGACAACGAATGTGAGCATCTCATAGATCTCTATTCCACTTTAAACTCCATAATACACTTCTGAGGTTTAGTTAATATGCATCTTGCTCTGTCCAGGACTTTCACCAGAGTCTGAACTGTGCTGAGGAAGAAGATATAAAATCTAGTTCTTCTGAACCCCCTGTACAGTGAATGCCAGACAGCTGCCCTCTGTCAGGGAATCTCAGAGGACTTTGCACCATGTTATGGTCACTTTCCCATGGATCTTTTTCTGCTCACAAATAGATTTTCTTGAGCCAAAGCCACTCTGAATAGCTTAACAGAGCAAGTCACCGTGTCTGAAGCAGGGAATGAACCCACACTCCCCTCCTGTTGATGCTCCTGCAGCATGTTGGGAAGTGGTGTAGACATGCTGTAATTAATCTGTGCATTCTTCTATAGCATTAAACAGCTGTTATTACAGAAGGACATGGGTTTCTGCCCAGGTAGTGCTCATGGTAGAAGATGAGCACACAGATTGTGGCTGTAAACTCACGTGATATGCAACCTTATGTTTCGGTGTCTGTGGTTTTGCACTTGTGAAACCGGAGCCTTTTCAAGCCAGTGAGATGCCAGCTCTCCCTTTGCACCAGTGGCACAGAACTTGCTCCAGAAAACCCTCTCTTCCCTCCAGCTCACTCCAAAAAAATTTGTAATGACCAGTAAAAAAATTACAGAAGTGCCTGAAAGAAACTTTTCAAAGTGGCCGCCCCCAGTGTTGTCAAATGTTATTAAACCTGAGGGGCAAAGATACAGAGCCAGAAAATGATATCTTTGATGACTGTTGGGGCTCAAGTGGATCTGGTAATTATGTTCCATAAACTAGGCAAAGCATGGCCTCCCTAGATTCCTCTGTGGAAAAACAAAATGCCTTTGAGAGGTGTTTATATTAATTATTTCATAGCCATTTGAAAACAGCCATTAGTGTATCAGTTTGAACTGAGGCTCACTGCTCTTGAGCAGACAACTCTACCCACTTTGTGTTCACTTGCTTACAGGGGAGCATTGTTAGATTTCAGTTGGAGGTGACCCACAATTTTATGAAGTCAGAACGTGATTTGGTTTTTCTGGAATAAAAAGGGAAAAACCAGTATCTTTAAATGAACTGTGGCATTCTAAATATGTTTTAAAATGGTTACCAATCATTCACTGTTGAGAATAACTGGGTCAGTTGTGTCAGATGAACGCTCAGATACTGCACAGATTTCTAAATACAGTGTAAATTCCAGCGTGAGTCACTGGCAGAGTTCACCAAACTTTTAGGCTGACATTTGGTCCTGTATTTCTTGGTGTACTAAAAGTCCCGAAACACGACTCAGCAGCTCTTGGTCTGTGTGCAGACAACTAGAGTCAGATGCATGATAGTCACTCTCCAGCTCCTTCTACTTCAGGTATGCACGACAGAGCAATGGTGTCACAATGCCTAATGCAGCAGGTTTGGTGAATAAACTCTACTGGGATATAATGTGCTGAAGTGAAATAGCAAGGGCCCAGTCTCAGGAAAGGTCTTTTGCTCATGCAGAAGGCACTGGTACTTCGCTGAGACACTGGAGGCTGCCTGGCAGGTTGCAATTACTTCTGCCAAGTGCACCAGGCTGTGTTCTGAACCTTTGCTTAATGGGGGCAGATCTGTTCTGAGTTATCAAAGATAAAATAAAACTGCCTCAGGTCACAGATATGACAGTATCTGTGAGTCTAATCAGGTTTCACCTTCAGCAGCAGGTTTTGCTTATTCATCCTACATAAACCTCAAAATGAGCTGAATTTCCTTCATTAAAAAAACCCCGCAAAATGGAATAAATCTCAGCTTTAGTTTCCATGAACTCCAAGACAGAGTTACCACTCCAGCTGACTGTGTGTGCCAGGTATACTCTGTTAAGACAAGAGCTTCCTTCAGTGTATCTGTGGCAAAAAGACAAGTTATGAAATAAGGTTCCACTTTGGAGTCTCTGGATCATGCCTTTTTCTGCTACAGCAAATTGGTTTTGCAGCACACCCTGATACACATCTAGAATAATATTCAATTAGGCTAATGGTTGCTGCTTACATTGTGGGGTAAGAACCAGTGATTAGGAACCTCTGTGTATGGTTCAATCTGCATTAATTAATTTCTCCTGCAGAATATATGCACCTGCCTGTTCTTCCTTCGGGATCCCCATCTGAAATCAAGCTATTATGCAGGTAAACAAAGGAGATAAAGGATGACCTTTAACTTTGACACAATAGCCTGAAGTATTTGTGATTTGCCATCTGTCGCAACTGGTCCCTTCTAACTGTGATATGCTGGGCAAGAGGCTGAAAGGAGGGAACAGCCAGAGACAGAGGAATGTTGGAGGGGAGTGGGAATGACCTTCTGGCTTGTCAGGGCATGGGGACCCATGTTGACACCTGAAAACTTGGTAAAGAGTTGATTCCACAAGTGGCTCCTCTGAAATGATGTTTGCAAGGAAGTAGCCCTCTACTAGGAGAGAGGAAGAAAAGGAAAAGAGGAAGGAAAAAGGGTCAAAGAACAGCATCAGGTCTTTGCAAGATTGTTTATGATTTCTAATGTTTCATAAACACGTAATCTCAGTTGTTTGTTCTCACCATTGGATGACAAAATGGTATATCTTACCTGCTATAGTGGAAAATATAGATAGCTTTCTCACGCCCACGCTTCATTAATATGTATGGAAAACCTAAAATGGTATTCAGCCATGAGGTGGGGGAAGTACAGAATTGCTTTGGATTACAATAATTTCAGCAAAGCATCTAATTTATATATTAAGCTTGCTTAATGGATTTATATTGCCTTGCTCTTTGATCTGAAGAAAAAGGTGGTGAATAATTTATCAAATAAAAAGGCCTCCCCTAGCCCAGCCCACACGTCAAAATCTGCCCTGTAATTTACATTTTTCTAAGAGATGCCATTTCCAGGCAGAAGAACTGGTTCCTAAAGTTTCCTTCTAAATAGTACAAATGTATTTTTGTGAGGTACACTCTGGGGAAAGAAATAATAATGAAGGAATGCAATTCTACAGACAAATGTTCCAGCTCTCTGCCTTCTTCACTGAAGACAGTCATTTCAGCTAAATGCCAAAAGGCATTTAGCTGTAGCGTTTGTCAGTGCAATAGAGTTGGCTTTAGGTTTCCCTCCTGATTCACAATTGAGTGTTTATTGGGTTTACTGTACTGTAGCAGGTTTTGTTAACCTCTAAAAAAACACGACCAGCTCGTGCATTAATCACAAGGACGGTACATGTCACAGCACACTGGGCTGGTGGGGGACCTCTGTGCCTCGCCAGACTTTGTGGGAAGGATGCCGGCTGCTCCCAGAGGGGCAGGGACCATGCACTGGTGGCTTTGGGCTGGGGTCGAGGTAACTTGTGTCCAGCTCCTGGCTCTTGAGATGCTTTCTTGTGAGATGTATGATCTGTTTGTCCGTGCCTTTATTTTTCAGCCAGATGAGGGGGGAAAAGCTGTATCTTGTTGGCTTACGGCAGGTGGGTGAGCTGCCTAAGGAGGATTTAGGTCACCAGGGTGTTGTTTAAAGCGTAATTATTGGGAACTTCATGCCTGGAGTGCCTCAGTTGATTTGTATCTGCCTATTGGAGTCATTCCTCAGTAATCCCTGCTTCTGGTCACATCCACAGGTAACAGCAGTGTTTGCAGTCACAGCTCTATCAAGACTTTTGACACATCTCCCGTTCACATTTCCCCCCCATTTGTCCGAAGCAACCAGTTGTCAAACATTTACTATGGCTGTGTGCAGCCTTTATTCATATTTAAATAAAGCCATTATCCTGGCCTAGAGTTTCAGTAGTTTTCAGCTCTTCCTCTTGAGTATTTCTCTCAGTAGTGCCATCTAATCAGCTTTAGGTTTTAATTAAACAGCTGTCATTTGCTTCCTAGTTCTGTTGCGACCTGATGTTGTATTAAATTTTAATTTAGCCTAGGCTGCATAAGAAGTAGATTCCTTCAGACAACAAAGAAATGCTATTAGCAGGTTACAGTTGTAATTAAGAAGAGCTCTGCTGAAGTGCTAATGCATTCAGGTACCAAGAAAGAGCTGGAGATAAACACACACATTATTATTATTCACGGACAGAGCCTGTGATATGAATGTGTAGCTTCCACCCAGGCTGCTGAGTTGAAGGTTTTGGTCAAGATCTGGCAGCTGAAACCTTCAACAGTAGAAATGGGGAAGGATTCCCACTTTTCCACTTGGGACCTTGAAGTGTCCACAGTTGGAGGTTTGAGCTGGTGGTTCCTGATGTTTCACTTATGCTGTGCCACGTGGGAGGACATACCTGTATAAATCCCCTCCCGACGTTTGAGATGCCCATAGATACCAGCACAGGTATCTACAGTTCAGTAACTTTTTCTTTCTTGCAGTAAACCCTACTATGGAAATATAAACCACGCCTATCAGAACTTAGATAAAATGCTGTTACTTGTTGAAGATGCCCTAAAAAGTCTGTTTATAAATCTAATGGACAGTCAATTAGTTCATATTTCTTCCTCAGACGAAATGTATTTTTTTCAGCCTATAAATAGCCAGCTCTTAAAAAGGTCTTTACAGCCTATTATATTTGTGTAACACTCACTCCAGGCATCAGGCATCTGAAATATTGATTTCTATAGTGGAATTGCTTACAGTGAAGTGTAGTTTTTGTGAGGCAGCACCAGCTAATTAGCACAGTGGGTTCCTTTACGCGCTAGGAAGCAGAAAAGGTTCAGGACAGTTCTTGTGCTTGTACTTGTCTCATGCTCATCTTCACAGGGAGTTATGAAAGGAATGCAAATGTCTTTATAAACCTGGCATTATCCTTCAGCACATCAAAGTCAGACTTCAGCTTTGGTAGCTAAACAGCACTTAGAGTTCAAAGGAGGCAGAGGTTTTTTATCCTTTGTCACACATGCTGGTCAACATGTGGGTGATAGAGCGAACAGCACAAAAACCAAAGGAGAAATTGGTTCAGGCCTGTTGAGAACCTGGTTCCAAGTCCACTGAACTCCAAAGCAGCCTTTAATCTATGACTTGGTAGGGCTTTGGATCAGACTGTAATTGCAAACATGTGCTGCCTGCCTGACCTGGAGGAGTTGCTGTGCTAACAGAGTGTGTTTGGAAGTGGAATCAGTCACGTGTTCATTGTGACCTTGGCCAAAATAGTGTTTCCCCAGATGCACTGAAGAAGATTGTTGTTGGAGAATGGCTTAGAAATAACATACTGGCAAACTGGTCCTTGGGACCCTTTTGACACAGGACCACAAGGTCTTCATCAGATATCTGGCATATGTTTATATTGGATTGATGGCTTTGGATACATGGGATATTTGCAGTTGGTTTGGTGAAATCTGACTATCTCTTTTCTGACATGCTTGTGGATGAGTTACCCTCAGTTTCTCTTTGTCTGTCTTATACAACCTTTTTCCACCTGAGGTGCCTCTAAGTGTTTTCTTTCACCTGGCAATGCATTTTCTCCTCAGCCTTGTTCAGATCTGTCTTTGTAAAGGTTTTGCAGTCGTTCTTTCACACTTCCACTTCTGCCACATACTTCTGTCTTTCCCAGTGTCCCTCTCTCATGGATGGCAGCTGGTTATAAATGAGCCCATTCAGCATAAACAAAAACTAGGCAGCCATTTACTGTGTGAAACATCTGGTTTGTGCCTCGCAGAGAACAGAACAAAGAGGGTATATTTATTTCATGAGGTATTATTCAGAAAAGCATCTTTTTGCAGGATGGCTCTTAAATCACATTGAAGTCTGAGTGTCAAGTTGAGCACGTCCTCTTAGTGCTGTTCTGCCCAGAAATGGACTCGAGTGTGTGCTTCAATGCTTTTCTGGAACATGGCTGCCCATAAACCTCTGGTAGACTCTATTAGTTAGCTGGCACTAGTGTTATTAGTCCTTCAGCTCATTTAATTCAGGGCGCTTTTTGTAGAAGTTTCCGAATATTGATTAATAATACATCTTAGTTGCAAGTATTTATTGGTCTTCTCCAGCTGTCCTTAGCTTGTGGTCAATGCCCATTATTCTCCATCAATCTAGCAGCAGAGCAAATGATAGTGAATATATCTCCCTATGCAAGCTGCCATCAAATTTTTCACTAAAATCCATTTCTTCTTCCACCAATTCTAATAATGGAATTTAAAATTGGATTAGTTTGAAGCAACTTTTTTTTTTTTTCTCCCCC
>VXAY01007103.1:1899972-1956605 GCA_013399855.1 Oxyruncus cristatus | reverse complement strand
CAATTAGTTTTACGGAAGTTGAAAAATGAAAAGTGGATTGATTCAAAGCAGTATTTCCTATTGCAGGATTTTCGAGGCGGCCGGAATGAATCTCTGTGAAATCCCAGATCATTCCTTGCCCCGCATGTGTGTCAAGTTTCGGGCTGGCAGTAAGCACAAAGCTTATGCAGAGACAAGCTGCTCCCCTCCAGTCTGCATACCTGCTTACACAAGGCAGGGGCCTCTGAAGCAACTCATTTGGAGTAATTAATCAAACTGCAGCCATACTGAGACACAGAGGAAGGCTGTGTTAATGGAGTCATTAGAGTGCCAGCACTGTGAATTCATCAGGACTAGAGATAAACGTGGTAAACATCTCTAGGTGGGATTTTGATGGGGAAAGATTAAAAAAAAAAAAAAAAGTGTATGGATGCATAGTTTTTCTCCTGATGTATTTTTTATTTTGGAAAGGGAAAAAGTGGTCAACTCAATACGCTGTTAGCTGGAACAGTAAGGAAGAAATGCTGTTATTGTAATGCTTGGTTATCACCTCCCAAATCACTAGTTTGATCTGGGGCAAAGGGGTGGGAGGAGTCGCTGGCACCCTGGAGATCCTGCCTGAGTAGTGCTGTGGTTCTCCCGAGCTTCAGACAGGCCTCTGTGCCTTGCATTACAGATTTCCTTGCCACAGCAGCCATACCCATAAATGAGGTCAAAAAGAGGAAATCCATGTTTGTCAAAACCAAAACTTGACTGCCCGGAGGCAACTTTTGGTTGCTAAACCATTGACTGCAGAGAGCTCGAAGGGTGTGTGCAAGGGAGGCTCCCACCTCTGCGCCTGTCCCCGTCAGAGGCAGGGTTGGGTCATTCTCATGGTTTTGTGCTTCTCTAACACCCATCCTCCCCTTTGTCTGTGCATGCAGGACACCGAGGTCCTCAACACGGCCATTCTGACAGGCAAAATGGTGTCAGTTCCAGTCAAGGTTGTTGCCGTGCAGGAGGATGGGTCCGTTGTGGACGTTTCAGACTCCATCGAGTGCAAATCAGCTGATGAAGATGTCATAAAGGTAAGGCACCGTCTGAGGTGGAGGATGGAGTTCTCACCCTCTTCTCCTCCACCACCACCATACTGGGGACCTGGCCCACGTTTGGGATTTTCCACCAAGCAGTTGTTTTACAGGGACAGCTGTTTCTGTGGGGGATGGTGGTATCCACTGTGCGTTGAGGAGGGTCTTCAGAGGTTATGCAGGGTTAGCACATTTCAACAGATCGATGCAGAGTTGCTTGGGCTGGTCTGTTCCATGTGGAAGGGATACTAAAAGATCTGTCCCAGTCCTTCTTTGCTGGCCAGCCAGTGCTGATGAGAAAGAGAGTGTTGCTGACATATTGCATTTAGGAAAGATCAACTCTTTCCAAAGGGGGTCTTTGTTCTTATGTGGATTTGCTGCATCCATTATTTCCCAGTAATAATGCAGCATTTTGTAACAACATACAGGGTGATTTCCTCCATGCTTCTGGCTGTATCACCTGTTTCCAGTCAGGAGTCTCTTATAATTAAAGATACTGAACGGTACCAAAATCTGGAGAAACGTGACAGAGAGTAGAAAATAACAACCACATTGCAAAAGTTCTTTAAACGAGAGCTGGGAGCTTTTAAATGATGTTGTGGTTTGTTTGTTTCGGTTTTTGTAAATGTTATTTTCAACTGGTTCTACCTCCCTGACATTGAGATGTAAATGGCATTAATGGACTTTATCAAGACACTGACTGCCTGACTTCTGACACCACTGCATGGCTTTCAGCTTTTAACTCATTATTATTTCTAGGCGTAAAAGAGGCACTTTTGAATATCTTTATAGGTTAACTTGTTTTATTATGTGGTTTGGGAGTGTTCTTGTTTTAAATGAACTTAAGAATTTACTACAGTGAGTTCTGTATGGGGTGGGGTTTTTTTGGTAATATTTATGAGTTCTATATTTTTCTTTCTATGTCAGCTAGGGAAAGAAAAAAATGCCATTTTCTTTTTCTGGAAACCAACTTTCTTTGAAGATCCTTACCAGAGGAACATGGATGAATATCTTTCTTTATGACTAACATAATTAGTCGTCAAATAAACAAACTGTCTTGATAAATATTGTTATTCTTTTTTTTTTTGCTGGGTAGGACATAGCTATTATCTGATTAGTGGCTGTTATTTATCAGTTGATAAATATGAACAATGACTTGTTCATATTATAAACTCAAGCAACAAGTTATATATCATCAACATATTGCTGAGACCATCTTTTCTTTGCACTTCAGAAAAACAGATCCAGATCTAAAAGATGGTGTATGGGGACTTTTGTTTCTATTAACTGAGTTTCTAGTATCTCTAGGACTTGCTGTAGTTAGAGAATACTGGACTGAACCAGGTAGGAAAGGGTCAGGAAAAATACTCCCATTCCTCTTTGATTAGTAGAATTAGTCTCTGCAGACTGCTGCATTTCAGAGCACTGCCTCTTTAAAGCCCATTTTGTTCAATCAGCAGTTGTCCTTACGGGTATCCTGTGAAGGCTGGACATAAAGTTGTTCTGGTTCCCAAATTTAACAGCTGGCGACTACATAAGTCTTGATGTGACCTCTGGGCAGAGACAAGATTTCCAGTTGCAGTTGTGGATTTATACCCTTCAATACAGCAAAGCTCTTGCCCTTTGACCATGTTTCTTTTTCTCTTTTTCAAAACGTTGCCCATCTCGGTGGAATTAGATCTGCTCCAAAGCACCCTCGGGTGGATGAGTGTCTTCCCTTTCCTGGATAGAGCAGACCAAAACTCAGGCCATGATTCTGCACAGGTTTCACAGGATTTGCACTATAATTTGCCTGGATTTTTTTGGTAGTGACTAAGTTGGTATAAATCAGGTCTTTATTTGACTGCTTTGTGAAATCATTCGGGTATCAAATCCCTGACAGTGGAGAATATCTCTGGGACCCTTTCCCAGACCTGGTACCTGTCTCTCTGATGCTCTGACTTAATGAACAAAAACAAGAGGTCTGAATGTGGTCTTCATTGACTAGATATTGCCTCATCCTGGTGATATAAAATGGGAGTAATGTTATTTTTCTGAAAATTGCAGCATACTTTTAATGGATTTCAGTCACAAATTACTGAGAGGTGCTTTCAGTCTGAATGCTGTTCAGGCATAATTTTTTAACTGCAAATATATGTATTGGTTGCAAGATTGAATCCATAACAATTAATTAGCTGAGTTAAAATTTAGTACAGGGTTTATGTGCCTATATTTTTTCAGAAAAATGCATATTCCCTTTACAAGCCCCTTTGGTAAAGTCAATATTGACTTTGCTTCTGGATTTGTGTTGCCTTTTCTATATAGGTTGTACTGCTAAACCCTCTAATCAGAGTTGTCAGGCATTTTGGATCTAATTGCCTAATCTTAAGCTTCTTTTCACTGTTAATTCTGCTTTTATTGTTTCTTTGTAATTGGAGAGAGATTCGTATTCTTTTGGGCAGAATAGAGTGTTGCATTCTTAACCTTCTATTCCTGTTTAATAGCTAATGATTTAATAGACAATTAATGAGACAATTCTTTGATCGCCCCTCTAACATCATTATTTTCAATTAAGACAAAATGAATTGAAGCTAGTTTAAATAAAAACAGACTTTGGCCCAGGCTATTAGGGATTTATACAACACGTGCTTCTCTTAGCAGCTACCTTGGTACCACATCGATACTGCTCAGAGATGGTCAAATAGATATGTGAGGTACAGGTGATTTATTTGTAGGCAAGAGATGTGAATCTTTCCTATTCTAAGCCATACATTGCCTCAGCCTAACAGTTTAATGGCTTCCCAACAAGACAATATTTCAGTCTACTTTTCCCCAAACCCACCTAATTAGTGGTAAACATAATAAAACACACCTAGTTCTGTTTGACCTTGCATTTCCCACCCTTGGCATGATGTGATCCTGAAAGGAATCTCACAGGTGAATTGCTTAAGTTCGTCTCCAGTCCCTGGTCCCTACAACTGCAGCTGGACATAGGTCATAATACTGACCAGCTATTCCACTGGAACCAGCTTCCCTCTAAAATATTTTGGTGGAAACATCACTGTAAGTCGATGAAACTCTTATGCTTATTCCGTTATTGGAATTTAATGGTGTTGGCATTTGAGGGAAAAGATTGGCTTTATGATTAAGGCACTGAAATGTTTCTCAGCATTAATTTCCATATCTCTTGCTGATTTGCTCTGTGACTGTGGGTAGATCACTCATTCCCCTTGGAATCTCGTTTCCTTGTCTGCTAACAAGGCAGAGAAATATATACTTTTTCCAGCTTCCACCTGCATTATACCATTTTTGAAGCTTCTATTGACTCTGAATGGACAAAAACCTTATCTCCACTAGAATCTCATTAACTTCAGTGGTCTTCTGCCACAGACTCACTGGAAGGACTTCTCTCCCAGTGTCCTGCTTTTCCTGCAAACCATAAACAGATAAATTGGGTTGCAAAGCTGAAAAGAAATAAGTCAGCTACCAAAGGTTTATTACAGAAGGAATTCTAACCTGAGGGGCTTTGGCACAGTTAGTCTTCAGTTAGAAGCTCCAAGCAAGATTGATGCACTCCTTTTTCCTCCCCGTAAAAGTGCCTTTAAGAGCCTGAGCTGTAGTAATTTCACATGGAGAAAAATTCTGAAAACATTGTAGTTCCATGGTAGTCGTAAACACCGCCATCAACATCAAGTGAAAAAGTTCTAATGAGGACAACTTCTTAGTCCAAATGTTTATCTCAGTAGTGTTCAAATGAAAGTGAGACAGCTGTCCAATTAATTCATTCTTAGATTAGTCATATTTTCATGTCCTTTACAAGTTACTCAGAAAGTGACTGATCGTTCCAATTAATCTCTGCAGTCATTCAAACAGCTTCCATGGAGTTACACCGTGGACTAACTTAGCCTAATTTTTTTGGGTAGCAGGAAGGGCCCTCAGTTGAACAGAAGGGAGTCACAGGGCCTCGTCCTGCCCATTTCTGCCCACATATGAAGTGCAACAGAAACAGGCTCCCTGTGCCCAGGCAGAGCCAAACACTGAGAGCCACGGTGTTTGATAATATCCCATGAACTCTGTCTGTGCCAGAATGCACTTTTCTTGTTACCTTGCTAGAGGAAAGCTCTTCAGTGAATTATTTTTCACCTTTTCATAATTTTCTGTCTAATTATAATGAAAGTAAAATTCAGACCATTCCTGCCCCCTGCTTTTCTAACACAAACCTTATCTTGAACTCTCCATAATTAATGGTAAAACAACAGAAGACCTAATTTTCCTGGCAGTAGCCGGCCAGGCTTTATCTAACGTGCAGTAAAAACAGTTTAACAAAGGCAGGAAAGGTAATAGCTGAAATAGATTGAATCTGTGGAGGGCTCTTCCCTCTTCCACACAAAAAGCAGATGAGCACTGAGGACCTCATTCAACAGCCCTGGGCACAGCGATCTCCAACCTCAGCACAGTAACTGCTACAAGGAACCATGAGGAAAACACAAATAGGGAAATGGAGGGATAATGCACTTCTCTAGTTTAGATGATACTTTATTTTTGGGAACAATTCCTTGCTGCAGACTCACAGCACATTCTTAGGAAAATTTACAGAAAGAAGTGCCTGCCTGGAGTTGTTAAATACAGCTATTTATGCAACAGCTCTGAAATAAAAAGTTAGAGCTTGTAATTTGCAAGTTCTGCAGCTGCTTTGCCATTAAAAGTATGTGATCAAGAGTGTAATGGACTTGTACATAAAGTGGAGCTAATCTTGTTTCTCCATCTATCATATTTTTGAGTACCTATCACTGTATTACCTAAGAGCTTTATTTTGTGGTCATTCACATAGGAATTAGCTCACACCAGGAGTCCAAACTCTTTCTGGAAGCAGTGAAAATCCTCTCTACTTGTTTATATGATGGATTTACTTTGGTGCCACTTGGTTTGGTGCACAATTCATTTTGCACTAGACCTTATTTTTAAGTGATTTTTTTCTTCAGTGCTGGTGAATGGTTCAAGGTTGACGGCCCTGGAGGCTTAACCTCTCCATCTCGCCCCAGAGCAGGGGACAGGTTTGGGCTGTGGCAGCAGCTGTGCAGATAGAAAGCTTTTGAAGTGCAAGTGTTTAATTTGGTGAGTCCATCTCCCTGTTCATGCTGTCCTTTTAATCTCACCTGATTAGTGCCAGTGAGTCAGTGTCATCAGCTCCATGAAATCAGCAGTTAACAACCACGAGTCACTGTCAGCTTCATCCCCATCTGTCTTTGGGAGCTGGGAGGTAATGGGCTCTGCAGTCCATTACAAAACCCCTGAAATAATCCTTCCCTGATGCCTGGCAGAGGCAAGAGGTTTATGGCAGTGAAGCATTCCTCTGAATGGAAGCAGTACTCAGGAGGTGAGGAGCTTGCCTGGGACTGAAAAGTTCTGGTTTACCTCTCTGCTTTACTCCAGACCTCCTCCAAGAAGCTGCTCTCTT
Organism: Oxyruncus cristatus; assembly: GCA_013399855.1. Classification (NCBI taxonomy): domain Eukaryota; kingdom Metazoa; phylum Chordata; class Aves; order Passeriformes; family Cotingidae; genus Oxyruncus; species Oxyruncus cristatus. The sequence goes on along the minus strand of VXAY01007103.1, from coordinate 1,950,122 downwards.
TGTCTCAGTAGTGATGACAGGAATACTTCTGTCCCAGTAGGATTTATTGGCAAGAAACAGTTCTCTTGTCTTAACATCTTGTGTTTTGGATCTGTAGACAGATAGGCCTAAGTTAGAGCAATAATGAATTATCATTGAGCTGCTCACAATCCATCAAACTTATAAATTAGAGTTTCTTACAATTTCTAGTTATTTTGGCCAAAAAACCCACTCTCTTTTTCCCCATACAAAGTTCATCTTTATGAGTCATAAGAGATGGGCAGGAGAGTACATCAGATCCCTCCATAACATGTTGAGTGTTGAATTAAGGATTTTGCTCTTTGTTGAAGTATCATAGATTCTGACATACGGGTCACCAGATTCTGCTAATTAGTTTTCTGGTTTGACAAAGTATGATCAGAACAAAGTACCATAGCCACTTACTGCATATTAAAGATTTATCTTGAAAAACACTCCAGTTACTTGGCAACAGGTTGAAATCTATATTGTTTTAGGATGGTGCCAAGCTAAAACTTTGGGTCTAGAATCATATTTGCACACAAACCAGCTCCATGTATAGCAATAGTGATGCCAACGAGGCAGTCTCACAAAATCACATATTGGAGAATTAATATTCTGTATACAGTACACATTGTACACAGTTTATAGCAAAATATATGTGTGTGCCTTCCTGAAGCTATTTTTAAACACATGCAGTCTTCAAAGCCAGCTTGAGAAAACAGTGTTTTGTCTGGGAGAAGGATCCGTTAAGAACAGACCACGCCGACATGTGCAATTACACAGATTTCGGCAGAGATGCTTATGGTGTCTTCCAAGGCACCAGCTGCTACTTCAGAGGAAGAAAACAATTCTATGGCTTAGCATTTGGCTGCTCTGAGAGCAGAAATGCAAAGGGCATCGATCCCAGTCCTGGGAAACAATCATTAGCTGAACCACAGTATTGCTCAGGATAAACTCTGCATATTTTATATTAAGAAATGCACAGAGTAAACAACTCAGTCCAGGCTCAACAAAAGCAAATGCAGCAGTAAGTAGCTGTTGGTGAGAGAAAATGACAAACTTGTGGAGGCTTTTTCTCCAAAATTTTTAGGAAATAAACTCTGCTTTATAAACTTTAATGCAGCTGGCCATTTAAATATTCTGATTGTGGCTGCGTGAACTTCATGGATGCTGAGGCTTTTATACCTCTTGAACTACCATTCTGGCTGGGCAAATTAATGCAGGTTCCCATCGTCATCAAAACCCCTGGGGCCAAAATGTGCTCTCAGCTAAAGTCATGAGGGTGTGTGACAGGCACTGGAGTGACAGAGGTGTTACAGAGGGCAAGACTTGCTCCATGTGAGAGTTAAAACAGCCATTAACTGTCAGCTACAGGATGAGAGAAGAGTCTTTACCTGCCACCCTCCTCCCTGATGTGGTGGTGGAGAGAGGCGGGAGTGGGCAGCAAATGCTGCATTCTGGATGGCAGAGCATCACATTTTAACCCAGCAATAGTGGCTTGGGCACCAAAAATGTATCTTAAAATGTACATACAGTGCTAAATATTTCTAGCCAGAGGTGGCTTTAGTTCCAGAGAACTTTGTTTGAGGCAGCTCAGCGGCCATGGGCACGCACAGCAACCAAACCCTTGTGTTCCCCAAGCTCCGTGGGTCACGGCTGGACTTTGAATGCAGCTTGAGTGTGTGTTTTTGTGGTCCCACTTAATCCACACCTGTGCTTTAGTAAATGTGTTCTGAGATGCATTCCCTTGAGATACATAATTGGAGTCGAAGATGGAGACGATGAGGCTGACACACCATCATCATTTTGAAGCACAGTTAATTTATTTGACAGAAGCACCTACTGTTGACAGTAACCCGCTCTCTTTATCCTCTGTGGGAGAAGGCAGGATTTTTCTTGCTATGTTTTTAATTATTAATATTTTTGCATTCTCATTATATGGAATAGGAAATCAGAATAAAAACTAGTTTGGTGTTCTTCACAGGAACAGCAGCGAGAGGAGAAATGACATGTAGCTTGGCAGATCTGTACCTTTGTACTGCAGTATTGGGGTGTATCTGGGATTTTGAGGGGAATGGGGAAAATCCAGCCTCAAAGAATAGTGGCTAAATGCTGGATTATTGAATCAGACAGCTCATTAAATAAGGATGAAAGAACAAAGTGAAGTTATAAATGGATTTCTTTTTCCATTTGCATGAAGTATGGAAGAATCACACTGGGATGTGGTTTTTCTCTTCTTGCAATTCATTATGCACTCTAGTGAGAGGGTCCCTCAGCTTCAGTGGGAACAGCGACTTCAGGGTTAAATAAATGGCCAGATTTGGCATTTTGTTTTGTGTTGTCAGTTCTTAAGGTCTGATTTATACTTATGTCACTGTGCCATGACATTCACTCCCACATCAAAGGCTTCCTTGAATAGCTAGAGTTGTTTTTGTGAGTCGAGTCAGGCTATTGAAACATGGTCCAGGTATGTATTTAAAAATATAAGAAGTGTCAAACAGGGATTGAAACTTTCAAGTTTGCCTTTGTTCAACAGGAAGTGAAAACTAATTCCATCACCTCCACATTTTACAACTCCTCAGTGGAGCAGATCTGGAACTGTGTCAAAGCCAGACATGTTATGCCATAGAGAGGTGTCTGTGTCCCTGTGTATAAAGCTCATGTGATACTCATGACAGACATTGTCACTCCTGTTGTTTCTGCTCCCGTAGTAATTGTGCCAATAGCCCCATTTACTGAGTGAGAGTGAAGACTACTTGTGTGAGAAGCATTGCAGGGTATGGCCTCCCAACAATGTAAAATACATTTCAGCAGCGTTCTATCAGCAGATAATGAACCCTGAAGCTCCTTCAGGGGGAATTTCAGCCTGTTCCTGCTCGGGAGCACTGGTGATGTCCTGCAGGCTGAGCAACACAGTCCTGCCCTGGGCTGGTGGATCAAACCTCCCTCACACATGAGCCTGGATCCAAAATCTGTGACCCAGAGGAAAGGATGTGTTGTAATAAAGAGGGGAATAATGAGCAGAGAGGCATGAACTCTTGCAAGTGTCAGGAAGAGGCTGTAAAATGGTTGTATACCTTAGTGAAAAAGATCTGGGCGTTTATTTGAGTTGCGTTCATTGATTATTTGTGGAGTGCTGACAGTCAACGCAACCCTGCATAGAAGGAGTGTGGACACAGTGCCCACCCTGCAGCTCTCGCAGCTGAGCAAGAGTTACACAGGGCTTGCTACAATATAGACATTCTGGGAGGTAATCCTTTATTGAGTTCCTCGTACAAATATCCAGTGCAGCCCGGCAGGGCGGAGGGGAACGGCATCGCCCGGGGAGCAGAGGCGGAGGTTGCTTGGCCGGACTGCCAGCAAGGGGAGTTCTTTGTTTGAGAGGCATTGTCTGAAAATATAAGTTCCTAGCAGGAAATGCTATCTCCTATTTATATACTTTATTTATTTGCTCTCTTCCAATTGCTGCTTCTGAGATTACTCTTTGGATTTAATTTGCAGTCCCTCTCCAGTGGCTCTTGGGTTTTCTTCCGAAAACGCAAGAGAAAATCCTTAAGACACACAGTTCTTCCTCAGATCTCTTACATTCAAAATTATCCACTGCAGAGCAAAATTAATGTATGCTCTTTCTTATTGTTTTCCTTCTTAATTCATTTCTTTCCACAAAGGCTCAGCAAGTGCCAATTTTCCAAGCGAGTTTTTAATCGCTTGAGCTCAGCATGATTACTGTCTTCCAATCTAGTTGCCATTTGATGCAATCAGTATTTCAGAATACAATCATTTAAGGTTTTGTTTTTGGTTTTGGTTTTTTTTTTTTTCCCCCAAAACTGAGCGTTATATGGCCAGCTGATAACACTTGGCTGCAAAGAAACATAAAATACTTATAGTTCCGTGTGAAAATGTAACCTGTGATTGCGAGGTCCTCCCCAGCCAAGTGCATGAAGGTGATGTGAAACGCTTTTGTAAGATGGGGCACAAAGAAATTTATTATTCCAATGCTAAGAGCACAGGCTGGGGAGGGGGTGAGGGAAGGAAGGGGAAGATGGGAACGTAGCGTGCTGAAGTATTTCTTACCGCTGGAATGTTTGCTTTGAAAGGGCCTTTCAAGAGTACACGTTGCCAGGGGAGATTTTCTCTCCACATCTTTTATTGCCACCCCACAAATAAAAGATTTCAATACACCCATACTGGAAATCTGCAGACTTAAATAGTCCCTGCCACACAGGAGCTGGAGACTTTTAGATTTCCCCAGCCTGCAGCGAGTTTAGCATGAGAGTTTATCAGTGTAAAATGAGAAAATCCTTCCTTGGAGTAAAGGCTTCATTGCTGTGTTTTTAAGCACATTTTGTGCACTATAAATGCCAAGCAAACATTTTCAGAATTACTGAGTGAAGAACTCAGGATCTGAGTACAAAAAACGAGGGCAAAGTAACACTGAAGCCAATAAAGAGTAGAAGGGAAACAGTGGCTGCAAATACGGGGCTGCATTCTTGGAGCAAACTGCCAGGGTTGTGTCTCCTCCACACCTCCTTACAACACATCCTGCAGCACCCCCAAAGTTAACATGCTCCTGCAGAGCACCAGGGATGGCTTTTTGTCTCCTTATGAGTGGTAACACTGGGAGGAAGCCACAGGAGTGCAGCTGGATCCTGAATAATTGCACTTAACCACAGTGAGATGGGGAAGATCCAGCCAGCACTGTTACAGTGGAGAGCTGAGATACTGGGAGGCTTCTCTTTTGTGCTGTTTACTGAATAAGGCAAATGCCCGTGGTGTATGGATGTTTCCCAGTATTTGCTGTGAATACCATGCCACCAGAACTGTTTAAGTTAGAGCTTGTTATGTTTTTTATGATGTTGTTGGTGAGTGTGGTTTTCTAAAGTCTAGCAGACAGCCGTTTGCTAAGACCTTCTGTTCTTCACAAACTTGACAATGTGGCTTGTTTAATGGCCTTATGCAGTTATTGATATTTTCATATTGTGTAACTGATTTTGCTGAGGAAAAATGTATTATTGCCAACTTTGATCTCCTCAGTTCTTGTAAGAAGATGGCTCCGGCTTTGGCCCATCTGAAGAATGCACAGATGGTTTTGTACAGGAGCATCACTCCTTGGAGGAGGTTGATGACCTTGTGTGAGTCCATGGGCCAGGGTGAGAAAGGAGGCTGTTTAGTGAGGCTGCTGCTGCCTGTCTTTTGAATTATTTTTCTGTCTGTCAAAGGGACTTCAGCAAGCTCAGGGAAAAGCCTGAGGTACCTGAAAATGAAGGTGATTCTAAATAAAGAAGGCTAGGATGAGACTGACAGGCAAGAATAGAACTAAGGAAAAGAAACATAAAGTATCCTGAAAAGCAGAAGTCTGACTGGAGCAGCCCATCCCTTCCCAATCTCCTAACTGGGTGCAGGATTTTGGTGCAGTCTTTCCCAACCCCTTGGCTGTAGCTACAGCCACTGTGTGTGTGCTTCTCTCCAGGAAGGCAGAGGAGATGCCCACGAGTGCAATCTGTTGTAACTGGGGTGGCATTTTTACCTCATGAGAAGTGAGCCCTTTGTACCAAACCTTTTCCATGGCTTCTGAAGGCTCTGGAAGTGCCACTGACAAGTGAGTGAGGTGCAACAGCAAAGTACAAGTGTGTTTTCTAGACAACAGCCTGTCAAGCAGCACAGGAACCCAGAAGTGAGGTTTCGATTATTCTAGTTTGAATAAAATATTTGCTGCATAATCCCCTCGAAACTGAGTGCATAGCTAGGGATGAAGTGGACTGTGGATTGGCAAAGCAGAACACATCTGCATGAGAATGGCCCTTAATGTTGAATCAATAAGTTCAGATGCCCTGCACTGAACACGAGTTCCCTGAGAACTGGTGACCTTCACCAGCTGCAGGGGCTGTCGTGTTGGGCAACAAGGAAGGCAGCAAAGTGGTGAAAAGCAAACATCTCACTACCACAAAGAAGGGTGCTCTCTCCAGTCAAATCAATAGGGCTGCATCTATGACCTGCATTAAACATGAGACTTAATAGAGTTCTTTCAGTGAACAGTAGCTGATAGCTTTGGTAGCTAAAAAGTGACTTCAGGGACGCCTGCTGGAGGGGATGTCATGCTATAGACATGAGATTATTGGCAGGCAGAAATTATTTCCTTAAAACTCATGAGCTTTTCCCTCCTTGAAAGTCTGGAGGTATTTACAGTTAAGAACTCTGTCAGTGGTGAGAACCCTTGCCTCCTTTTTCTTGTTACCCTTCAGCAAACAGAAAATCAAGTGGATGCGGTGCTCCCTGGTGCCTGCCACACCGGCCAAAGTGATTTTGGTGGAAAGATTCTTTTGGCTTTGTCAAAGATTGGTGCATGTGCAGGAATGTGTTCCATGGGGATGTGGGGATCCCCCTCTCTTAAACCCCTTTTGGAAGTCTTTCTGTGTGGAGAATAGAACAGATGGGGGAAGCCATATAGCTATAAGCTGTAAGAGCTCAGAGGGACGAAAATGAAAGAAAAGCTGAAAAGCGAAAACAGAAAGAAACACTAGAAAGGGGAGAATATGAAATCTATCGCAGAATAAGGTGAATGGACAGAAGCACTTCTATGGTTATTGGCAGAAAGTGTGGTTAAAATCCCAAACAAAACTTCACTAAGCCCTCCTCTGCCACAGAAGTGGGAGATCAAGGCAAGAAACCATTTGAAGATTTCAGGATGAAATAGGAAATGAAGCTGCAGAGGAGGAGATGACAGCTGTCCTATCACAGCCTCCAAAGTGCACCTGCAGCACAAACATTATAAAAAAAAAACCCCTGTGATGTCAGCTGAGAAACCAGTATTAAGAAAACCCCCAGATTAGTGGAGAAGAGAAAAAACACGAGTTTCTTAATAAAAATAAAGGCAAAATCTAGACAGCCTTCAGTGCTGATTGCACAGAGAGTATAAAACCACAGTGTAGCACCTGCTACTCTGTGGCAGGAATGCCTGGGATGCAATTGGAGTTGCACAGGACTTGTGTTCTGCTTGGGCAGAAATGTGATGGTCACAGCATTGGTTTATGTTGTCTCTGTATGAGTGGTATGAATGGGGGAGGCAGTGTCTCCAGAGAACAATAGTACCAAAGAAAAATCATACATTAATTAAAAAATGAAATCTGTGCTTCACATTAACTTGTTTTTCGTGACTATAGCAAGCTAGGAGAAGAAAGTAAGAGAGGAACCTAAGATTTCATGGGAAAGTGGTTTCTGTAGCTGTGCATGGAACACTTCACATCTAGATTGCACCTTGGTTGTTCCCTGATCATGTCCCTCTGAGTAAGCCCACTTGGGACTGACAATGTGACTAAATATATTATAATTCATATTATATATAATTCATATAAAAACTCTGCTAACTGTAAGTATTTTGGAATGCAGCCATGGCAAAGAAGTCATCTTGGGCTAATGGGCTTGAGCCTGCAGTACATGTAAAATTGTAAGACATTTTTACCAAAACCCAGGCTAACTAATGTCCAGCTTGATCAGGTAGATATACTGGTGCTGTCAACCTGCTTCATATTCTGGTTACCTGGCTACTTTATTTCCATTTTGCTTTTCCTGGCTCTTCTAGTGATTTTATCCTTGTTTTTTCAGGGATTTTTAACAAAGGGCCATTTTTAATGACACCATTTCCTTTTCAGACACAATCTGGAAGCATTTTTTTTTTCCCCACTGTCTACACCTCCATGCACTCGGTAGCTCTGTGTGTGTAACAGCAGTATTAAATCCAGCAAATTTACTGCCTAAGGAGCTTTTTGCTCAGTGTTCAGGTGGTGTGTCACCACGGCATCATTTGACCCTCGGAATGGGGAGTAGCAGCATCTCCTGCAGACAGACACCAGGATATGCTCTGGTGAAGCTGTCAGGCCCCTTCCATGCTGTATCAGTGGCAAATGTATTTCCTGAGGCCCTTACCAGAGGCTTTTGGGGAAGATGTGTGGGTGATTAGGCAGATGTGGCATCATTAAAGGAGTAATGATCCAGACAAGCAACCTGTCCTGGTTTGCTCACCCTTTGTTAGACTGCTGGTTGAATTGCTTCCACTTAAGGCCATAATACACCTGTAGGCTTTGTGGTTGGGAAAGAGAACTCCTAACTTGTAGTAAAAGAGCCAGATTCATAAGTTTTCTGATTCAAGGGTTATGTTTTTGTTTTGTACATAGCTTTTACATGTAATTCTCTTGTGATGAAGTGAACTGGTCTAATTTCAAGAGTAGACAGAAACCTTTTTCCACTGCTCCCATGTTTTTACGTTCTCTCACTCTGGCATGTTTTTCTGTATCTACACAGCCCTAAGGGAAGATGTCAAAAAACAAACTAAAAGAGAAAAATCCCAAATTACAACAGAAGACTTATGGCAGCAGTCTGTGGTTTGTCACTTATCTTTCATGCATGAGTTGGAACGGTTGTTTTTGCCCAGATTTGATGGGGAAACCGAAGAACTTTACAGATCTGTCTTGGCATTCAGACAGAGTTCATACAAGTCCATGCACTGGGGCTGTAGATGGGAGAAAGACTGATGGATAGGAAGAACAACTCATTTGTAGCTGGATTTTAACAGGCTCTTGGTGAGAAACAAGCCCAGTCCACCCATGTTGTATGGGCTTCGAAGCAAAGATGATGCACAGTGAAGGAGTCAGGTAGCTCTACGCTGAGTTTTCTGGTAACTCAATCTCTGCCTTTAAGTGAAAGCCAATAGCAAAGTATTGATTTTCATAGGTCATGGTTTCTGAAAAGCTCTGTGAAAAAAGGTAAATTTTGTGCCATCCAAAATGCAGGCATTTTGACATTTGTTCTCACCGTGACTGGCAGGTTTTAAAAAGTTCTCCTCACAAGGGAAAGCCCTGTGGTCTTTTATGTGTTTTGCAGGCCCTTGTAGCCCTTAGGTCTGCAGCCCCCAGCAGAACCTTTCTGCTGTGATGTCTGGGAGCTTTGGACATGCCAACCCAATGCTTCTTAGTGCAGGGAAAGTCCTCCTGAGCCACACACGACGTGTCCTCAGGGCTCCTCTTCTGTTCGAGGGCTTTGATAGGCTGTGTTCTTGGTAAGGGAAGGGTTATGACAGTTAATTCTCTTTGTGAAATACATGGAGATGACTAGCAGAAAACCCCTAGGGAAGCATAAACACCGTTCCGTGACTTGGGGCAGGCATGTGTCATGTGGAGCTGAACTGATGAATCTGGATAGCAATGTGTAGGGAAAGACATAATCCGTGGCAATGCCATTTCCTTAACACTGTCCCCTGCCCACGGTGGAAGACACTTAAAGGTCAAAAGCTCCAGAATGTTAATGAAAGAGGAAATGAAGGTGGGAGGTGTTAGCAGATGTCGGTGTCCCCTTATTCCTGCTGGCCCTTTAGATGGAGAACACATCTGTGCATGTCAGTGAGGAAACATTTCCATCTTCAGTGCAGCATATTCATTGCTATCAATGAAGTAGCCAAACATTTGTATTACAATTGCACCAGGCATTTGTAATTTTGTACATGTAATTACATGTATAATTATAAATATATGTAATTATAAATAATTATTTGTAATTACTAAAATATTCTGCTCCACAGAGGCCAGGATATGCTTCCTTCACCCTTGTTGGAGTTTGGGTTTACTGACACAATGAAAGTCAAAGAAAAGACAGCGACAGAGCCGAGGTCACCCTGAGCATTGTCCCCAAATGGGGCTGTTTGTGTAGGATTTGTCATATTCCACTCACTACTCCTTCCTTTATCAGAGGGAAAATTCCCTCCTCTACTACTCCAGGTGGAGAACACAAATGGCAGCTGATAGTGTAATCAGATTTTCATTCTTGGAATTGTGGATCTCACTGTAAGCCCCCTGTGACACAGAACCAGTGCAGATGTGGTCCCTGTGGGAGTGACACCAGGGGGGCTTTGCCCCAGGGCACCATCTGGCTTGGTTACCTCTGATCCCACAGAGGCTGTTCCCTTCACCCTTAAGCTTCCCTTGTTTTCACATTGGATTTCTCCTCCCCTGGTCTGGCAAGAAACCACAGCTCAGAGTAGGAGGATCTGAAGGTGTAGAGAGTCAGAGACAGTGGGTTACAGAGGGGCCTGTTTTCAAGGGATCCCATCTGAATGACGTGCAGCACGTGCACAGCCATTCCTTTGAATTTATATGCAGAATTTAAGCTGTAAGTTGAGGCTGTGTCACAGCTGAAGCATCTGATCTTCACAGAGTCTTAGCACTGTTTATATGCAGAAGCAAATCCAGCACTCTGCATTAAGGAGTTAAGCTGAGTCTCTTGATCGTGTCATTCTGACACTAAAGAGAGATGAAATATTCTCTTGGAGAAGATCTGCTGTGTCATTCAGTCACTTCCTGACAATTTCAAGACCCGTGAGACCGTACACCTGAAGGGAGATCTGTACGCATTTTAATACTTCTCCTTTCCAATGCATTTATCAGAAGGACCTTCCCATGCTTCCCTGAGGGACTGTCCAGGACTATTCCCTGCAAGTACCGTCTGCAGGAGCACAGCTCAGCACAGGCAGTCATGGAGGAGATGGAATGGCACAGTCCAGTGGGAAACTCCCAGAGCCATTTACTGAATAGGGAGCTCTCTCCTAATGCTGATCTTCCATGCCACTGTGTATGAGATCAATAAAACAGTCCAGTATAGTCCAGTCTCGTGAGACTGGAGAAGGAAAGTAATTTTTTAGGTAAAGCCTCTTGACATTCTCTCCAAATAATTTTATTGAAGCACTTGGCTGAATGGATGCGCTTTGAGGGCTGCTATTGTTGGGTGCACTGGCTGCCTGAATGTCCCTTTTTTCCTTTTTTTTACTAATTAATTAATTAATTATTTGTTGCTCAGAGACTAAAAACTAATTGGGAAGACTTATGAATGTTGATGCAGTAGTGTCTAGGCATAGGACCAGAATTTTCTTTACAAAATAAAAGTGTATGACTGTGCATTTAAGAGCTCTTTCTGGATTTTTTCTATTTTTCTGTTGATCCTTTAGGATAAGGATTGTGTATCCTTGTGTTATTGGGACAAGATTAAAGGCTAGATTAGTGTGGCAAATATTCATGACTGAAGACATTACTCTTAATACTGTTAAGCTCACAGGCTTTATTGCTTGTCTGTCTAGTCTTCTTCTGGGCTTTACAGTGCTGTTGTAGTTGCCATATATTCACATTGCATTCCCAGGGAAGGGGGGCAGCTGTCCCTCAGTGGGAGAAGCAGCACACAGAGCTCCTTTCCTCTGTGGAGTAGCCCAGGAGCAGCACAAGGACTTTTCCCCGTTGTGAGCATCCTCCTCTTTCCTTCACAGCATTTCTGTGCATCCGGGAAGGGCTGAGTTGCCAGTGCCCTATATGGGTTCTGTACAAGTGTCCTTGAGCTTTTTGCACACTGTGCCATAGCAAGTATGAAATATTTGTGGAGATGAGGAAACATGGAGTTGACTTGCATTCTCTAGGAAGGTCGAGAAACCAACAGGAGCAGAAGAGCGTGTTAGCTTCAGCAGTCACAACTGGTCCGTTGGGGTTTTTTTCAAGTACTGAGTCTTCAGAAACTTCTATTTCCCCTGTTAAAATTTCATTGGAAAAAATTGAAGGATACGGAATACATGAAATTGAATGAATATGCATGTAATTGTTCCTTTTTCTTTAATTTCATGGAGCCTTAGATCTTAAATTTCAGTCACAGGGATTAGAGCCATGAATCATGAGCACTAAGTTTACTTAGTACATAGCAAATTACTTTTAAAGCCCATTATTTTACAAAAACCATTACATCTGATGTTACATCTGCCTGAATATTTTCCCTTCTTACTTTTCTCACCAATGTACAAATTATTCTGTCAGTCTGTAACCCCATTTGTGCCAGCAATTCAAGTGTGGGGGAAAAAAAAAACACATTAGCTTATAGTTCGAACATATGTGTTATTTTCACCTAATTAACAGTTTTTACAGAGCAGGTTCAGTGTTTGCAATTAGAGTCGGTGCAAGAAAGAGCTGGTAGCATATGCTGGGGTTTCACCAGATAAACAACTCTTAAGCCCTTCTGGGATACCAGCCGATGAATATGAAGAGTGTGGATGTTTACTTAAACTAACAAGTGTTGGTAGTGCCTAATCTGCAGAAGTGTCAGGATCAAATACTTAAGCAAAAGCCACCTCAGACAAGCATGTGCTTAGAATTTGTGCTGGTGAGAGATGCTTTATCTCAGCGCAGAGTATGAAGATGTCTGTCTAGAGATAAGCGTGCCTGTCTGGGAAGGATGTTGGCCCAGGAGAGGCACTGCATCACGGTGACAAGGCAAACAGAAGCCACGCTGACTTGCATACTAGATTGCTTAAAAGAAATAGAAAATCATGGAGTAAGAATGGGACTGTCACGATTTTGATCACAAATGGACAAGGAAGCAGGAGATCCTGCTCCGAGCTCCTCTCTGTGTTTTCTCGTTATCAACAAAAGTGTTCCTAAAGCTTCCCCCTCCAAATAAACTGTGCTGATTGAAATGAGCTTGAACCACATGAAGTAAGTTTCATGTGCACCTGCTCTTCTGCATCCTGGCAGTGGAACTGCTGCTCCATCAAGGGATAATTGCAGTTTGTCCAAACAACTTGAAATATGACATACCTCTTAAAAAACACTGCCTAAAATCTCCGCTCCAAGCTTGTGTCACAGTTTGCTGTCATTGCATTACAACAGACAGTTAAATCCTCACATCCTTGAAAACTCCTGGTCTGAGGCCAGTAAATCAGCAGAAAGTCTCTCATTTACTTCAACAGGGGTTGGATCAAAAAGACATTCTCTATCCCCTACCAGTTCCATCCCATTTTTCTTTCACATGTCAGAGTCCCATCTGGTTTCCCAACCAGCTGTAGAAATGCCTGTATTAAGACCAACAGCAACACAGCCACCACTACAATTTAGTTATTGGTATCAAGCATCATTTCTTCTTGTGCAGGGGAGGTGACATTGCTGGTGGACCAACCCCTGAACCGGGTACTGTGAGCAAAGACATTCTCTTATCTTCCAAAGACACCAGCATCCATATGGCCATGGATTTGACCTAATGAAGATGATCTCTCTCTCTCTCTCAATCTGCACATGGTGATGATAAAGCAATGGGGAGAGCAGAAGCAGTAACTTTTAATTCCGACAGAATTCCTCAGCTTGCTTTTTTTTTGTAGAAAAAGTGCGATTAAAAGCACAGCTGATGGGTAAAGGATCTTGTTACATGGAGCAGAGAACATTTTGGCAGCCCCCATGTACTGCTATTAGCTGGCCCCCAATTGCTTCCAGTATTCTCTCTCCATAATCAGTAAGAATGAGATGTTGGAGTGGCCGCCCTTGTGAGCAGCTGCACCACCACGGTGGGTGCACAGCAGTTACCACTGAGCCTGAACTCAGGCCGAGCAGTGGGCTGGAGTTTGAAAGCACAGCCACCTTCTTTGGTCCTCCCCTTTCAACCTGTGCATCCACCAAACTTATCATCTCCAGCAGGAACGCCCACGCATGGCACGTGGGAAAGCAAATGAGAGCAGCTGCTCTGCACCTGGGACTGAAATCCTGGCAGATCTCATGTGTTGCTTAATAATTTTGCATAGATCAACAGTTTTTGAATAGTGCACACTTCATTCCGTACAGCAGGTTTTTAAACTCTCATTGTACATTCATGGATCATTGCACCTTTTCTAAGCCACAGCAATTGTCTGCATTGTTAAACCAAAATGTTAATGTCTTCCATGCTGTCCTCCCCTCTAGTTCACTGCATTTCAATGGGGGTTAAATGGTAAAAACACTCTGAAACTTCAAATACTCATTCTCATCATTACAAGCTATACCTAGTCTCATCTCCCTCCTCCCTCCATTTCCTGCTTGTCTTCATCAGTAGTGTTAAATCTACAGAGAAAATGAGCAGGGGCTTCTTCAATAAAACAATAGGGCATCACTAACTCTGTGGTGTTAATTGCTGCCGAGCTGCTATTGAAATGGTCTCATGTTGTCCACGTGGAGCTCTGTGCATCTGTGTAATTGGTAATCCCCTCCACGAGCCTATTGCTCAGACCCTCGTGGTTTTCTGGTCTCTTGAACACACAGCACCTCAGTAGATTATCTGTTTTTCCAAATCTGTGCTTTCCTGGACAAAGGGGTTTCCTTTCAATCTTGCTTCTAACTCCTTGTCATTACATGTCAGACCTGAGTATAAGTTACAGTTTGTGTTTGATACACAAGGACTGTGACTGACTCCTGTTACATCCCTCTCATTCGGCCCCCTTATGAAGCTGAGGATGAGGTATGAGCTTTGGAATTGAACCTTCATGCAAAGGTGGTAAAAGCAGGTAAAAGCAGGCATTTAGTTGTTTTCTTGATGGTTCTCTGTTTTACCTGCTGACCCAAAGGATGTGTAAACCTTTGCTGACCTGAACATCCAATAGTTCCCCACTTACTCTTTTGGATTGGTAGCGACTTTTGTTCTGGATTAGTCTAAAATGAGGAGGCTGTGACAGCCTGTACAGGGCAAATTGTGCTTTTTACAATTACTTGTGGGGATTGGAGCCAACCACCTGCTTCAAAGCCCGGAGAGGTTAATTGCAGCTCTCGTTCCCTTGACCTGCCTACGGGAGCAAATCACGGCCAGCCTGCCCTCCTGCTTGCAGGCTGTCTCAAACAGCCCTTCCTGGTTCTGTCAGCCAGTTGACAATAGATGGTGACAGACTGTTTTAAACAGGCTTGTTCTGTGCATTTTAGATGAGAGGGTGGCATTCTGATTCTACCCACTGTGTAATGTTTGCAGGAGAGGTTTAACAGCCGTTTTCCTCTCTGTTCCCTCAGAACCAGCAGCTCAAAAGAATTGTCTGTGTTAAGTCACCTGCTAACACAGCTCTGCCCGTGTTTCCCTGCTGTGGCAGAACTTGCCCCCTGGCAAACCTGTGCACTTTCTGATGTAGAAAGGGGCGCCCTCCCCAAACCCCAGAAGCAGGTCGTACAAGTTCCCCCTCCAACAGCATCATGAGCCACTTCTGGCAGTCAGAGTGTGGCTAGAAAAGTACGGAGGGGACTTTAAAGGAGAGAAGGTGAAGGGCAACATTTGCTGTAGGCCACAGGCCAGAGAATACAGCCTGCACTGAGTCCCCAAAGCTCAGTGTGTGTTTCTCAATCCCTCCTCACTTTGGAGCGTCAGAGTGCTATTAGTGTGAAATCACAGCTCCCATGTGAGACCTGGATGAAATCAGTGTTCTTTCCTCAGTGTGCAGCAGGTCCCAAGTGAAATAGGAGTACTGGACATTTTCTATATGCGCTCAAGGTTCTCATTTCCTTCAGCTGAACCACATTTACTTTCAAGTAACAGCGGCTGTAAGGTTAGTGAATGAAACATGGCAGTGGTTAAATATGTGTGAGTGCAGTAGAGGCTTCCTCTTTGAGCTTTAGTCTAGCCTGCCTTATCACGGGATTCAGGTGGATTCAGCTGGCTGCAGTTGTTTTCATCTTTACTTGTATAAATTTAATTTTCCTTTAAATTATCGGGTTTGCTTGTACCTAATAAAGTAAACCCAAATTCCAGATAGACAACTGAAACAATAATGTCTCTCTTCAAGTTTTCCAACCTGAGTTGGATTATTTTCTGGAATATTCACTTACTAAAGCGAATCAAGAGCTCTGAATGCTACAGAAGACCACTGGGTGAACTATAGCATAGTTATGTACACTGATTTTTACTTACCTCTTGGTTAGTATATAAATGACTAAACGTCTCTGTCTAGACATATAATCTGTGAAATTTGTAAGCCTGGACTTATAGTTTTATAGCTACAATTAATGCCCATCCTTCAGTTCCCTAATTTAGCACCTTTCTTGCCTGCTGTAAAGAAGACAAGAACATTTGAAGCAGCAAGAAGAGAATCTGAAATATTAGCTGCTGTCTTGTCAGATATTAGTTATTCCCCTGATCCGGTCTTGATGTTTATCCCTCCCTCTTTGAGTTTTCTTAATTATTTCTGTCTTGTATTAATTCTCACAAAACTCCCTAGATGTAGGCTTTATGGTTTAGAATCTCGACTGCTCATTCAATTAATGGGCTTGCTTAATGTGCTTAAACTTTCCAGAGACACTTGTGACACATTACAAGGGGGGAAGAAAGATTCTGAATATGCTCCATCTCATTTGTGGTACTCCTGAGCCTGGAGTCCATTTTAAGCTCTTTATCAGATTATCTAGATTTATTATTTTTTAATATTCTTGTACTCATTAAGCATTTACATGGAAGGAGTATTCTCTCCAGAAGAGTGACTTAGTTTCCTTTGCCCCTTCCCTCACCACCTGACTTAGCCCCTTTGTAAAGAAGCAGTTGGTTGTAGTTTCAGAACATTGAGTAGGATCTGAGCAGCTGACTTGAAAATGGCAAATGTGGAAGTGCAGCTCTTTTATATATGAGTATTGCACATTTTTTGAGCAAAACAAAATGGCTGCTAGGGATTTTTTTGTAGCTTTTCTTGGCTCAGTAACCCCCAATTCCTGTTAATATCTGAAAAGATTTGAGGTAGGTGTGCAGAAGAAAGCCAACCTGTATTTCAGCGTATTCCCCACTGAAGTCTACATGAGTTATCTCAGTAGATAACTCATGTAGATCCAGGAAACCAGAATTTAAACACTGGCTTAGCCGGGATCCCTGCGGATCTGAGTCCCAGTGCATTGCACTGCATGACACAGAGCAGTCCTGACAAGGGAACAAAGTCCATTTCAGTAACACAACTGCATCTCATGAGCTGTGGGTTTAAAAGATTAAAACCACAGTACATGGACTCCATTAGAAACGATCCCCCCTCTCTCTTTCTCTCTCTCCCCAGCAGGATGAAAACCTGCACACAGACACAAGTTCATGTACACGAGCATGTGTATACAGATATATGAGCACATTATACATGAATCTAAATGTGTGTGTGTGTGTATATAATCTGAAAGTATACACACAGTCACAAATATATGAGGAAACCCTACCTCATGGAGAAGGAGTCCCGTCTTTCCGGGGTGCAGGTGAAATGTGTTGCTACCTCATGTTCTTTATATAAATAGGATCTGTGCTCAGGACCTTCTTTTTGTGCCAGAGGATCCCTGAAACCCAGAGGGCAGATGAGTTGTAGTGTAGAGCCCACACACTCGTTTTAGCAGTGATTTCATGGAGGGACACAAAACAACTATGAATACATTTTGTTAAAACAATTACCGAGAAGTTCTAAAAGTTAATGCTTCTGCTGCACTTCTGCTCATGAGCCATACGGGGATCTTTGTCTTTCAGCATCACAGTGCTCAAGGAAAAGGGAAAGGATTCTGGTTTATGGTTCTGAGTCAGTCTTTTTCTTACTAACATATGGCCCCGTTTTTTTTCCTGGTTCTTTAAGCAAGTTGTAAACATGAATGTTGATGCACATGGAGTTTGATTCATGAAGAGTTTAATTTGCCTAGTATAAAAGATTCACACAGGTTATATAACATCATTAAATTATTTTTGTGGTTTGAGTAGTATTCTTTGAGGAAAGCAGAACTCTTTCCCTGGGGTCCATTTATCACTGTTTGCTCCTAATTAGAAAGCTGAAAATGCAATATGCATGACTTACATTTGCAGTGTTGTCTTTGGTCTGATGTGCTTCCTTAGGAACTTGTGGGGGTTTCCTAATTTTTTTAATTTTTTTTTTGTTTGTTTTTTAAGGTTTCTGACAGCTGTGACTCCATCTTTGTTAACGGCAAGGAAATGAAAAGCAAAGTGGATACTATTGTTAACTTCACTTATCAGCATTTTACCACCCAATTAGAAGTGACGGTCTGGGTTCCAAGGCTCCCGCTGCAGATAGAGATCTCTGATACAGAGCTCAGCCAGATCAAAGGCTGGAGGATACCTGTCACCTCCAATAAAAGGTATGCTTACAGTATTAACTCAGTCCAGGCACCTGCCCAGGGCCTCTGATTTTAGAACACAACGATTTTTAGAGTATTTCTCAGAATCTAAAATCTCCTGTTTGCCATTAGCTTTACATTCTGTCTTTAGCCTTCATTAAAACATCCAACAATGATAGCAGTAGGCTGTATTTTATCCTGATCTATATAGTTTGAAAGTCCGTGGCTCTGCCTGGAGCGTTAATCAATTCCACACAATCTCAGGGAATCCTATCACACATTCCAATGTGCAAAGATGGAGAATAGGACCTGGAACTCTCCCACTAGTATGTAACGTCACTTGTGTGTGTGTGTGTGTGTGTGTGTGATGTTCAGCACTGCCAGAGCTCAAGTTTCTGTCTATGGTGATGAATAACAGGGCCAAGGAGGGAGTCAGGTCATGGGGGTTGGACAAGGTGGTCACTAAAGGGCTCTTCCAACCCAAACCACTCAGTGATTCTTTGGGTAGTTATTCAGCCTCTGTGCAGATGCACCATACAGCAGACCTGGCTGAAGCATTATTTACCAGATCTGAATTAAGTAAAAACCAACTTACTCTCCTATTGAGGACCATGTTCTGATGAACGGATTCTACCAGGAAAAAGCAGATAGGGAAAAAGAAGGGAGAGGGGGGCAGGGATGTTGAGCTATGTGCCCGTCATTCCCTACTGAAAATACCCACTCTAGAATAACCATCATTTGGACAATTTGCAAGATTAAGAACTTCCAGGAACACTGCTATATTGGTGGATTTCAGGCGAAGTTGAAAAATATTACTGAAGAACAAGGCGTGACACCAGCTCAGATTTATAATACAGTGAAAAAGCCTTTCTGGCAGCAGTAACTGTAGTGCTAAACACTGTGGCAGTTCTAGCTAAAGCACTCGATTGCCCAGGAGAACATCTCAGCTATTGAAGAGCCTTAAAGAGACCAAACAGACAGCAGGGGAATAGAATTGCCCAACGCTTTATGTGGACATAAAACTAAGGGCAATAGGACACAATTTGCAGGATATTCAGATAATGAGCTCCAAAGAATGGGACTGATATTTTTTTTTGGCTATGACAGAGGAGGTGATGAAGATCTGGCACAAGAGAAATTAGTGTGTTTGCTTCAGTGGCAAAGTCAGTGTGGCCATTTATGGCAGGCAGAGCTGTGCTAGGTGAGGAACAAATGGATGCCAACTGCTTAAAGTTTCACTGAGCTTACCTGCTTCTGCCTGTAACGTGCCTGGTGCTGCTCCATTCCCTTAGGCACAGGTCCTGCTAAGATCAGTGGGGATTTTGCTGAGTAAACAGCTGCAGGATTAGGCTGTTGGTGTTTATTACAGCAGTAAATGTTGAGCAGCAAGCTCGGTGAGTGAGACATTCAGCTGTGGCTGACAATTGTGGACATTCTGAAGTTAAACCCATTACACACCGTGCTGGAAATTTACCCCCTGGTTCTGATTTATTTGGCCAGATGAAATAAAGATAACGGTCTGAGAGCCTGCTCTGTTTGCAACCTGGCAAGCCCTGCAAAGTCTTGATGCAAAGCATTTGCTGCTGCTCGGGTTGCATCTGAACTGCTGGCACATCTTCAGCAGGCATTTTCTGTGGAGGGTGGGAGGGAAGGCATGGACACCGTGTCATTCCCCAGAACTGCAGCTGGTAGGTCATGGCATTGCGTGTCAGCAGTCCACACCCGCGTGAACGGTAAAGGTTTCAACTGGGAATAAATTATCTCATGTTTTATTGACCATTCTTGTGGATTTTTTTACCTTTGCAGGGTATTCTAAATCAATAGTCAGTCTAGGACTAGCATTAGTTGTGCTCAGTCTGACATTTACTTTGTATATAAGGTTTTCACATTTCCTTTATTTTTCATTTTGGATGGCTTTTTACCTGAGATTTGGTGGCTTTTCGTTTTGGTTCTTTTTTATTATTACTATTTTTCTCTTTATTTTTTAATCTGCTTATACCACCATCTCCTACATGTTTCCCAGTATCCTAAACACGGGGGAGTTTTTTGATGAGCTTTTAGGTGGTGACCTGAAGCATGCAAGACATTTGGACTACAGGCAGGAGCTGCAGGTTGTTTTCCTCAACCCTCATTCTGGGACAGAGCCAGAAGACCACATTCACTTATCCTGAGCAATGGTGCAGTCTGGAATTCTTCACAATGCCTGCCTGGCCTGCCTAATACAGTGTTAGTACTGTAAAGATGATGCCTTATGTAATACCTGAGTAGGTTTGAAAGAGAGCAAGCAGAGTGCTTTTGTCTTTGGGAAAACACCCAAATCCAAGCATTTCCCAGCAGGTGGAAGCCATAGCATCATGTTGCTCCAAGCTTCATTCTCATGTAAGAGCCAATATTTGCAATTTGCATGAGGTTTTGGATATCTATCCTTGAAGGAAACCCATGGATTCTTTCAGAAGACCCTGCCAACAGGCTTAGGCAATCTTAAACTTAGGCTCAGTCACGCAGAGCCCACAGGTCAACTGAAAATGTATCACTGTCCTCAGGTCTGGTCATGGAAGGATTGCAGGGTGGCCTCTTCCTCACCTCACACAGACAAAACTATCTTCTGTTCTCCTCCTGTTCACTAGGGTTGGTCTTCTCAGCAAGAACTAAACATTGCTATAAAGTCATTTGTCACTATACAGAGGTCAAATTTTGGAGCACTTCTTTTAGGGATTATGCAGAGACACTTCAGCAACCTCCAAACTTCCCTTTATCTCCTCTGGTTCCCCAAGGCCTCGTTCCCCCACACACAGAGTGGCTGTTCTGGTTCAGTTGTCTGAGGGGCTGAGCCAGATGGCAAGATAGAACTGGGTTTACAATAATCTTTTAAATGCTTTTATTGGTGCTGTTGACAAAAGAAACGCTTGTGAAACTCCTGCCTCAGCATGGCTGTTCTTCATCTGAATATAGCTGCTTCTATTTCAGACCTGAGAAAGTGTTTATATGCCCCAAATCACATCTGTTCTTTCCAGTGATGTTTGTTGATCCAATAAAATGTATTGCTTCTCCCTATAAACCCTGTCATGTTTGTAATTATAAAATACCTGTGATTAAAGACATGCTGGCTTATCTAACTTCTTGAATAATTTCCACAAAGCAATGAATAAGAAACAAAAATTTTACAAGTGCCCCATGCACAGTTCAGTTTGAACTGTGTTTGTTTTCAGCTGGTCTGAACTGCTGTAACAGCAGGAACTTGTGAGAGAAACAGAAAGTTAAAACCGGGCTGTTTTAATGCCAGAAACTGGAAAAAACCCCTCGTCTCCCCTGTGTAAGAGCAGTAATACAATTTACCAGATCAGTCTGCAAATATATGGCAAATCTTTATTATTATCAAGAGGAGAAGTTGATCTATGGTGAGTGCTACTGCAGATATGAAGAGCCTCCCTTGACAGATGAAAGTTGGCTCCACGGATCACCTCATGACTAATGCATGGTGCTTGAACCAGCATGGGCTGACAGAACTACTGCAGTGGGCTGCAAAAACCCACAGTCTCAGCAAACAATAGGTGTATATTTAAATTAAAGTCAAATATTAGAGTGTAGAAGAGCTCCAGGCAGACTCTGCTAGTCTAACAAGAACATTTATTTTGATTCCTCATGCATCTGCAAAATAATTACCTTCATCTTGAAGTTCCTGCACTAGCTCCGTGCACACATATTTACATGGGATGAGTGGCTCCAGCTTGCATTAATAGGAATTGCATGGCTAAAGTGTCCCAGAACAAGCTGGAAACTTAATTTCAGTAAATATTTGCAACTGGGATAGCACACTGTTTTCAGCAGGGTCCCAGGGAGGCCGATATCACACAGTGTGACTTCAGATGTGCTTCACTATCAGGTACTGGGCTGTGACCAACTCTTCTTTGGGCCTGTCTGGTACTCAAGACAAAAGCAAGAAAGTTTGCCTGCGTTAAAAGCAGGAAAAAATAAACTGCCCCTCAGAAGAAAAGCCATACTTTAAGTTGAATTAAGTGCAACTGGATCCAAACCATTCCATTTGCGAGTACAAAGCTTGAACACGCTGTAAATTCACTCCTTTAGTTAATTGACTTTAATGTCCTATGGAGATAAGGCCTCAGAGATTTTTGTTAATAGGTAGGCTGTATTTTCAAGATCTGTAGGAATACCAAATTGCATTTCTTCTTGAACTGTGAGTGGAGTTATGGTGCAGCTTATTTCTGTAGCTTCCACTAAATCAACTTCTAGTGGTTTGCATTTTGTATCCTAAAGAGATTTTTTTTTTTTTTTTTCAGTTAGGGGTGTTGCAAATGTTTTTTAAATACATGACTCTTTTTAATGAGTATTTCAAATTGAAAACCAGCAAAACTGATTTCTTTGGGATTTTTTTAATAGCAAATTAGCATCTGGCCCAAGAATGTGATGTCTGGTGTGAGAGTGGTGCAGATATAGAGAGACATACTTAAACTGCTCACAGACAGTGTCTATAATGTCGAGTTGACAGATCAGTGATTAGATCAGTGGTACCAGGCACCCTTGTAACAGGGCTGCTGGTTTAACTCAGCCCTCTGGCAAAGCCTTTCTCTGTGTGAAATGTAAATTAAATATAATTGTGGCAACCTTGATTCACTCCAGAAAAGCCCAAAATTTTCCACGCAAGTTTGCCAAGCAGCAAGAAACGTGGTAAGAAGGATTCTGAGAGATATTCCTAATGCTGGACACTTCTGTTTTACACACACAACACCAAAAAGGCTGTTCCAAAAATCATTTACTCGAGGCTGAATATATATACTCAGCTAACAAGTGATGCATTGAAAATGTATTCCCAGTGTATTAGATTCTGTAACACTGGGACTTTCTGTCATTTTGAAGAGCACAAGGGCTTTTCTTTGATGCATTTTCAGTTTACTGTTTGCCAACTTTGTCATAAAACAATTTATAACAAAAGCAATTCTCTTTTATAATAGTTTTTCGTAGCTTTTATTTCAAAGGAGAAGATAAAGGAACACAGTAAACACAAAACTACCTCCCAAAATACTTTGGAAAATAAGAGACTTACCTTGTATTTCCCACCCTTGCTATAGAGGTGGCTTCAAGCTTAATAGGTAAAGGAGGAAGGAAAATTATTTCTAACCAATGAATCTGCAGCATGGGGGCATAATGAGTAAAGGTGTGACCACCTACTGCTTAATACCTGACTTGGGAGAGATAAGAGAATTCATGTATTTTTCCAGAGAATGAACAATAGCAAAAAAAAAAAAATAATATTGATGGTAAACTGGGTCTTAAAGCAGACAGAGTTCTGTGGGGTGTGACAGCACTGCTATAGTGTACAAATCACCCTGACGCCCTCCCTGAGGTTTATGGAAAGCTGTTATATTGTCACAGGTCAAATTTTGCAAGTGGGCCAGATAGAAAATGTTAAAAGAAGTGTGTCTAACGCTGCAGCTGTTTCTGTGGGGTCATTGCTGATCTCAACCAGCCTGGCACAGTGTTATCTGAGTAACCACATAGGTCCTGAGGGGGAACCTAAGTGCCCAGTTTGGTTTTTTGGAAGCCCCATGTGGTCATTACATCACTAAACATAACAGACATTTGCAGGAGCTTCATGAGATTTAAGATAAAATCATAGTATATTTCTCAAATGCAGAGAGCTTAATGAACCTCTAAGACAGAGCTGTGGGATGAGGTGGGGTGGCATTGCATCAGAAGGGAACGCCAGAGGTGTTACAGTACATTTGGAGAGATGAGCAGACGTATTTTCAAATTGCTGGGAGGTCCCACTCAAACAAAGAATTTACTCGAAGAAGTGACAGTAGCTTTTAAATTGAACAGCACAAAAAAAGCTGTACAAGCATCTCACCAAGATTTAGTAACCGACACATGCAAAACCTGGTTTCTTGTTTCTCCCACAGCAGCAGATGATAACATTAATCTAATTGGAAACACACTGCAGCTGAAGCTCTGCAGTGTTGTAGGGAGATCATGGTAATGCAGATAATGACTGTGGATCTATTTACAGGCCCACCCGTGACAGTGAGGAAGAGGAAGATGATGAGAAAAAGGGAAAAGGTTGTACCCTCCAGTATCAACATGCCATGGTGCGAGTTCTTACACAGTTTGTGGCTGAGTCCTCGGAGTTAGGAGGCCACCTGACCTACATGCTGGGCTCTGAGTGGCAGTTTGACATCACTGACCTTGTGGCTGATTTCATGAAGGTGGAAGAGCCCAAGATTGCTAAACTTCAAGATGGTCGAGTTCTGGTTGGTCGTGAGCAAGGCATCACCACGGTCCAGGTACAGCTTGAGGTGTATCTGCAGCTGCTGTATTGAGAGTTCTGGGTGCTCACACTCAGTGGCTGCTTAGCTTATAAAAGCAATTGGTCTCATTAAAAAAAAAAAAGAAGCTGAAAAAAAGGGTATCCTAAACATAAAAGGAAGTTTGGTTGGGTTTTCATTGTGACTATTTGTCCATAAAATACCTTTAGATGAAGCTTTTGAAGAGACTTATCCATATTAGTGTGATTGGCAACACAGTGAGATTTTCTGACCAGTGAAACACAACTAGCTTCTTTTAACTTAAGTGGGGCCATGTAAACATAACTGTTAGGAAATTGTGCCAAATATCTACATGTATCTTTATATGCTTTGAAAAATTAGTCCCTATATATTTGCATTTTATATATTCACAGTGTGTGGACACAAAAATAGTCTTCAGACACCTTTCAGAGTGTCCATGTTCACCACCTGTCTAACTTCACTCATTTCTTAATCAAAATAAAGGAATACAAGATTTGGGCTCTTCTTAGTAACAGCAAACATCTGCAGTGTTTTGTTCACACTGTTTCCTCTGCAGTCAACACAAAGAAACAGGTACTTTCAGGGCTCAGCTCCTTTCAGCCTAAAACAAAAGTCACAAAGTGGTCAAGAGACTTCTGCCCTTAAGTATTTTGGGTTGGAACCAGTTGATTCTGGCATCACTCTAAAGGTATCAGTCTCTTTCTGTTAGAAACAAAGTCCTAGAGCAGCTGGAAGGAGTGTTTTGGCATTGAAAAATGCCGGCAGAAACCCAGTGGGGTTTTCAAAGTTCTTTTGCAAATCTCACTTTCATTTCATTCAGGGTCTCTGTCCTTAGAAAGGCAACAGGCCAAGTTCCTATCAGCCAGGCTTTTTACACTTATTTATCCCCCTGTTGAGTTTCAGTGTTAATCAGTGTCTTACACTCTGTCCTGTGCTGCACTGCATTCACAGGGAGTTTTATAGACCACAAAAAAATGACTTCTTTTTTTTGAAAAACAAGTCCATTTAATT
This sequence comes from Oxyruncus cristatus, assembly GCA_013399855.1. Classification (NCBI taxonomy): domain Eukaryota; kingdom Metazoa; phylum Chordata; class Aves; order Passeriformes; family Cotingidae; genus Oxyruncus; species Oxyruncus cristatus. Next base: position 1,924,936 of record VXAY01007103.1, on the reverse strand, counting down.
TATTCTATACTCCATTGTTGAGACCAGGCTGCAATTTTGAAGTGATTTGTCGCTTTATTAAATTATTTTTTTAGATAAAGTAATTTAGCAGCAAATGAGTGCAATGTCTTGGGGGAAACATCAGTTCTAGCTTACACACAGATGTGACAAACCCAAGATTAATCTGAAGTGTTGTGCTGATTAGAGGCTAATCTTGCTCTCCAACAGTTAGTTGCTATTTCATGCAAGGTGTTTGCTTTCTCTTTCAAGGTTCTGTCCCCTCTTTCGGATTCCATCTTGGCAGAGAAGACAGTGATAGTTCTAGATGACCGGGTAACCATTACAGATCTAGGAGTGCAACTAGTGTCAGGCTTGTCTGTCTCCTTACAAATCAGCAAAGGAAATAAGAGAGCAATTGTTTCTACCACCTCTGCCTATGATATCCTTCACACTGCAAAACAGGTATGGTCCAAAATAGTATATAGAATTAATTAATATGTTTACTGTGCTTTGTCAGAAGCGAGGGAAAAGTTACTTGCTGTAAATTTTAGAGAGCACATACAATGTATGGCTGCGAAAAGCAGTCGCTTTGTGTGGTAAAGGCTGTTCATCTTTCTGACCAGCTCCTATGGTGCAAACACCTGTACAGAATGACCATTAAACTCTTCAGAACTAGTTTGGAGACCTGCACAGCACAGATGAAGTGATGGATGTGTCTGGGAATGCAAAATGCCATAGAAAGCACGTATGTGTCAGTCCAGACACTTTTTCTATGGGAAAATACAGCCTAGTTATGCAAACTGGGGTGGAAATCCCATTCCTTAATAATCTCACAAAGTCAGCTCAGCCAAAAGGACCTTTGGCTGCAGGTACAGAAGTTTTCATGACCTGCATTGCTGAAATCTGGTCAGTTTGTGAGGAATTAAATAGCTTTCAGTGAATCCACGGATTAAATTCCACGTCTTTTTTTATAGAATTAAGGTTTTACATCGGTAGCAAAAGTGTAACTATATTTTTTTTGTGCTAGGAATTTGTAGTGGGAAGACAAATTGTTTTGATCAAAACATCCTTGAAAATGGTGGTTTTGTGAGTTCCTGTTGTTCCCAGAAAAGTCTACACTCACTTTTGCATAGCTCACATCTTGTATATTTGAAAGCATGACAAAAAGTATAAAGTACTGTATTGAGATATGTTCTTAACCTCATTTGTTTATGGGCTGGATGGGATCACTGGTCTCACATAACAGCTCTGCATGTTGTATTACACGTGGCACTGGGACTGCAGCATTAGAGAAATTCCCCATTATAGGTCCTTTATAAAATTAATTAACCGGGACATTGGAAATATGATTATTTTCATCATGAGGCCCTGGAATTCAAAAGAGACTTCTCAGTTCAGACTGAAAAAAAAAAAGAATTGTCAATTTTCTTTGTCAGCACCTTATATTAAATTTAGATGACTGTTTCTTTGGTAGTTCCTGAAGATGAGATAAATACCTCAGTGGTCTAGAGAGCACAAATCTGCAAAAAAATTGAGAAGCACTGTAGACATTTTAATTTTCTTTTTAAAATAAAATAACAAAAAAACCCCAAAGTTAAACCTGTGTTTATTTTGCCAGTGCCAAACAGACTTAAACAACTGAGCGTCTGATATGTTCTCTCTCTCACATTTTTTTTTTCCTCGTCCTCTTCCCCCCCAGGAAGCCATAGTCAGTGCTTGGATTTTGTTCAGTGATGGGTCAGTGACACCGTTAGATATCTATGACTCCAAGGACTTCTCCATCACCATCACTTCTCTGGATGAGATGGTAGTGTCTTCACACCAAAACCTTCAGTCCAACTGGCCTGTCGTGGTGGCAGAAGGGGACGGGCAAGGACCTCTGATTAAAATTGAAATGGTCATCAGTGAGCCCTGCCAGAAGACTAAGAGGAAGAGCATTCTGGCTGTTGGGAAAGGAAGTGTCAAAGTGAAGTTTGGTCAAAAAGATTCTGACCAAAAAGGAGGCACTAATGACATTGATGATGTGGAGAGGGATTTTAAAAGCCATGCAAGCAATTCTATAGAGAAAGCTGCAGAACAAGATAGGACAGCACAAGAGTGGTCCAAAAACCACGAGGACATGTTCAGTCATGAGGACAATGCAAACAAAAGCACAACTTTCATGTCTCCCATTGATCAGGAGTCCCTGGAGGATGGCCAGCTCCAAAATAACCCAACTGCCTTCACAGGTTTCCCTACACAAGTAGAAATACCAGGAGAAAACAATCCCAGTGATCTCTCATTGACTTCAAGAGGATTAACAGATTTGGAGATTGGCATGTACGCGCTGCTGTGCGTTTTCTGCTTAGCAATCTTGGTCTTTTTGATTAACTGTGTGGCATTTGCTTGGAAGTACAGGCATAAAAGGTTTGCTGTGAGCGAACAAGGCAACATCCCCCATTCCCATGACTGGGTCTGGCTCGGAAATGAGGTTGAACTGCTGGAAAACCCAGTGGACATTTCGCTCCCATCAGAGGAGTGCACTACCATGATTGACAGAGGAATGCAGTTTGAAGAAAGCAACTTCCTCCTTAATGGGAGTTCTCAGAAGACTCTTCATAATCATATCCTCAGATCTTCTGAGTACCTTTGTGAAAAAGAAGTTAAAAGTGAACCTATAAATCCTTCTGGGCCAAAGCAGAAGCGAGTAAAGTTCACTTCATATACAACAATACTGCCGGAGGATGGAGGCCCCTACACCAACTCAATTCTATTTGACAGTGATGATAATATTAAATGGGTATGCCAAGATATGAATCTTGGTGATTCCAAGGAACTTAGGGACTATATGGAAAGACTGCAAGACAATATGTAAAACTACTTTCTTATGTTTGTAATCACCTTTATGCCTTCTGTTTATGGATGGTGGAGCAGTCAGACCAGTCAGCAATAGGAACAAGACAGTCCAACCTTGGAGTTACTGAGATGATAACCTGATATCAGTGAGCAGGTACAAGAGGCTGGCTGAGTTAATCCTGTTTCACCACAAACCAGGATGTGCCCCTAAAACAGCTACCTGTAGGTGTTGGAGGTGTCCCACACGATGGCTGTTTTTGTATACTGCCTGGTACTAGCAAAACGCTAATACAACTACGCTCAGACTCAGAGGAGACTTCATTTGTTTGTCATCTCTCATGATAAATGGTAAACCGGAAAAGAAAGGGATATTTGTTGGCATTGATTTTTCTAGTCGTCGTCCTTTGTAAAGCACAGTGGACATTTCTTGCTTACAGCCTGAAACGAGGCTTACAGAAAAAGGGATTGGAATGAATCTAATTTTATTGCCTATGTGCAATGCAGCCAAGAAGTCTTATTATTTTTTACAGATATGAACCCCCCCATGTGGTTAATTTCATCTTCTATTGTTTATGAATTTCATTTGACTTAGGGAACATTAAATATTTTCTTTGAAGGGGTTTGTTTTCTTTTTTGTTGTACCAAAGTGTAGTACAGTAATATTTATAATGATTTGAGTTTTCTATTCATCTGCATCAGCCCCCAGAGATACCTCCTTCATCACTGATTATTTTTCTCCTTTCCATATGGGTATATGGGTCGTTAGTATTTGAAACATAGAAAGGTATTAGAACTCTTACTGGGAAAGGGTTGTATCTTCTTACAGGGAACTGTAAATATAATAATAAACCCTGGAAAATAAAAATCAAGGAGTAGCCCTGGGTTCACTTTTGTCATTGCTAATATGAAAAAGTAACCTGCAACAAAACAGCACATACTTCACAGGGAAATGGTTTGCTGAAACAGCAGCTTGGTTGACAATACACATTATTATCTGAATGAGAAAGTCAGATGTGGTATTGAAATGCACAGAATAGGGAGGAAACTTCCTAGGAATTAAGCAAAGCTTGGATCCACTGTTACTCTGTATTAGTTAATACACTGGTGGTAGAGATTAGCAGGACAGAGAAGTTCATGCTCAACAGCTAGTGCCCCAGACCTTGTCTAAAATATCTCTGTCCATAAAGCCATTAAAGAACAAAACTTTGCACCATGTCTCATTAAAAACAAAGAAAGAAAGAAAGAAAAGACACACTGGTCACATTGGGACTGTAGTCCCACAAGTGACTTAGCAATTTTAACGAGGGAAACATGCCAGAGATTCAAAGCTGCCATTTCATATGCATTATGTGCATTTTTTTTTACTGAAAGGGTGACTGAAATATGTTGAAAATTACAGTTGGGGAAAAAAAATGAATCCACAAAGTAATTAAAAAAAAAAAACAACAATAAAGCACATGTTCTTGTGATGGGTCATGTGCAATAAACACAAGATCCAAATTACAACTGCCTTACCTAATATAGTTCCCACCTTTTAGGTAGATCAAAGCAGGATTTGAATTTATAATTCAGTCATGATAGTAGAACAAACCAGGCAACTTAACTATGGGAAACTCTGCACTTCAATCTTAAACTGAAAACATGTTTAAGGTAACTACTGGAAAACACAAGAATTTTAACATTGAGTGAGGACACCAGGCTTATATAAGTAATTAGAGACTTATGTTTGCTGGCACTGAACTGCATAGGGAGGGGATGGCATCTGTTATAATCTAATTTTAAGGAAAGAAAATAATAGAGCACAGATATGCTTCTGTTTCATAAGGGATGCGTCAAATGAAGTCTTGGGTTGCTTAACAAATGTTCTCTTCCCTTTAAATCCTCCAGACCTCATAAGGAAATATGAATTTCTACAATGATCCTTATGACTAACAACATAAAAATCCCCTTTTAGAAGTTAACTTCTCTTCCTGACATTTTAATTTTGTATTTGGCCCAACCATGGGGCAGGACCAAAAAAATTATTTACTATTGTTTGTGCAATATAGTATAAATTGGCCACAACTAAATTTAGTCTGAAAATCAGAGGAACCAGCTTGCTGATGGTGGTTGCAGAGGGCAAACAGCACAGGTATTTCCTGACTGCATATCCCTCAGTTTAGCAGTGGTTTCACAGCAGTGGACAGGGCTGCCTGACCTGTTTCTGCTCCGTGGCCCCAGTTCTGCTGAGGGCACCAGCAGCTGCTGAACTCGGTCCCTGCTCGGTGCCACAGAAGTTCACTGAGTGCCAGGGGACTCACAGGTGTCCTTGGCTGCTCCTCTGACTCAGCCACAGGTAACAGAAGTCAACAATTTTACTTGTTCAGAAAAATTCCCTTGCAGAGCTATGGCTCAAAAGACAGAGGATCCCTAAGTCCGGCTTTTCTCTGCTGTCGTTTTGGGGTGTCCCTGGGCTTGTACCTGAGGTCTAAGCCCTGGTGGCCCACAGTGCCTGCACGTGGCTGTGCATTCAGGCTGCACGCTGGCAGAAGGACAGAGGCCAGACCCACGTGCAGTGTGGCCATTGCTGGAAGCCACCAAAGGACACCTCAGGCCTTTTCAGCATTTACTTGCCACAGGCTCGCAAACCCTTGTGCTCCCGGTGTCTGACTGAGCACGTACCTGAAACACACTCCGGGGCAGAACGTGGGGCTGTGTTCTGTTTGCACTGAGGGGTGAAGTCCTTGTTCAGTACAGCATCATCAGCAGGGTTGTGACGTTCTTCAGTGAAGTTCTTGGGTGGCTCAGTGGCTGAATTCAGGGTGTTTTTGGAGTCACAGCTTTGGCAGACATAGGTATCCCAAGGTTAAATGACAATTACAGCCCATCAGAAAGGAGTACAGCCACTGCTGGTGATCAGTTAAACAATGGGATTGGATGCAGCTGTCCAGAAAAAGACCCATCCACAAATCTTAAAAAAAAAAAAAAATCTACAGGTTCATAAACCTTTCTTTTTCTTCTCCTTTTTATGTCACATCGTTACATGAAAGTTCTTACACGGAAAAATGGCAATACTAAAAAAGAAAAGAAGTGGGAAGAGAGAATTCTATTCTCAGTAGAACTGGGATAACATCAATGAAGTGGAGTTATTCTGGATTTATCCTGGCTTGAGTGCTTATGCTACATCTCAAGAAATCAAAAGCAAAAGAATTTATATGAATATATTTGATGCAAAGTAGTTCTGAGTCAATCACTTCTTTTTTAAATTAAATATCTCAAATTTTAATTTCAAAATGATGGCATACTCTTAGCAAATTTAATTTAAAATTCTTTTAAAACCCCCACAATTTTCCCATTCACCTAAATATTTTTCAATTACACTGTTAAATAAAATATTTTATTCATGGAGTATCTAATACTCCACTTTGCTGTTAAATGAACAGCATTTACACATTGATAAAAGAGTCTCTGCTTTTGAGAGAACAAAGCAATGTTAGCCAAATGATCAAAAGGCACAAAAATGTATGCATGTAAGTATGTATGCAGGAAAGTAGAATTGTCTAAAAAATAGAAACTATACTGTCAGATTCACTAGAATTGTGCTTCAGTAGGTGCCTAGGGAAGCAATACTTGTAATTTAATACCAAACAAACATCATATCTTACTTATGGCACATACAGTGAAGACTCTGTGAGTGACTTTCCTTGTTCTCAAGGAAAGACAGTGTGTAGAATGAATATATATACCAGGAGACATCCAGGAACAGTCCTGGAAGCAATGGATTCATGGAATATGGCGAGTTTGCAAACATTAAAAATAAAGGTGATGCCAGACCCTAAACTCCTGCAGTCGGAGCTGAGTGACATGTGGCGGCTGAACCCTGGCATGTAGAGAAAAAGAGAAGCAAGAGCTGGCAGTTCTCATCTGTGCAGAACCTTTCCTTTCATTTGACCATCACCCCCAGCCCAGCTCCTTGGGGCTGGTCTGCGCCTTCCTTCTCATTGAAGTAAGAACAGGAACCACTGCCCTGCTCTCCTCTTGCTGTGGAACACACAGATCAATGTTTTCAGCTGCTGTTTCTTATTTCATATTGGGGAATGTACAAGAAGATCTTACAGCCATACGACACAGTACAAAGAGTCCATTATACAATGGAAAAAAACCCCTTGTATTTCAAGGTGGAAAACCCTATGAATGAAATACCGAATTTTCATAGCGGATATGCTCTTTTATGGAATATAAATCATGTGCACTACATTGAAATACACTATAGTGTATTGTGAAATGCATACATTAATTGCTGAATCTATAACACTGAATATGTATATACATCACACCCGAGATATTTATACAATATAATAAGTCTTAGATGTATAACATAATGAATTCTGTACAAAATAAACAGTAAGTTAAGACAATGAAAGAGAACTTTTATATCTGTGTAATTTGTATGCTGTTTAAGTTATTCAAGCTTCAGTTTTCATCTTTAAATGTGCCCTTTTAAAAAACCCAACTTACTTTCTATAGGCAGGTGTCTGAAATAAAGACTTCAGTCTTCAGAAAAGAAGCAAATGCAAGACTGAAAGAAATGGATTTTCCTGGAGAAATAAACATAATGTTCATGTGGCTTTTTTTTAAAAAAAAAACAAACAACTGACTAAACGATTTTGTGTTTATACTGGTCAGAGTGATCTGCTGCCTGGGTTGAGGGTGATGTGCTCCTGCCAGGTGAACAGTAAATCAGCAGAATCCCCAGGGGATGGATTGCTCCTTGCTCAGAGCAACACAAATGACTGGGTTACACAGTCCAAGGGTTTGACCCAAAGTTCCCTACCAAGGGTGCTCCAGCCCTGTTACTCAGGTGAGTGATCCTTTCCCAGCACCAAATGTGAAGAGCAGATGAAGACACTAAATGACCAGTGTCTTGCAAAGAACACATTTGTATTTAAAGGGAAGGGTAACAAACTAATTCTGTCCCTTTAGCTCTCCAGTGTGAATCATCACAGGTCAGATATTTGATTTGGTCCTCTGAATTCTCTCATGTTCCCATTAGAATCAAAGAGACTCAAAATTATTAAGTGACCACTGACCTCATCATAAGAGCTGCAGAAAAGTAGCTTGCTAATGCTAAAGAAGGAAATTTGAGCCTCAGCTTTGAGCTTTTGCTCAGGGTCTTGGAGATGGTGGCAGATCCAGAAACACAGACCCCCCTGAAACCTCCCAGGGTAATTGGGACTCCTGCAGACAGTACAGCACTGGACATCAGCACTCAGGAGGTACCTCCATCATCCTTTTCCTGGTTTCAATGGGACCACATTTGAGATGTGGCTGTAGATATTCACTGCAAAGGTAGGGGCTGCCTTTGTACTAATGGGAACAATTCAACATCACCTGAATGATTTAATGATTCCTATTGTAATTTCTAATGTATTGAAATGTGATTTTTATATAAAGTCAATTGAACGAATGGATTGAAAAATGTGGTTTAGGAAGTTCCTCGGAGAACCTAAACTTCAACGTGCTTCAGGCACAAATTCCAGCTGGTCACCAGCTGGCGTTCTCTAGAGTAAAGTAAGAAATGTTTTTCATAAATGACACTTTTTTGTGTGTGTGCTGGCAGTTCTGGTTGGTCCCTGTTTGACCATTACTACGACATCCTTCCCCTTAGCAGCATCCTACTAAAGAGATGCCAGTGGCTCTATTCACACTGCAGTGCTCTACTCAATATAACTAAAGGTATCAGACTATGAGATTTTACAGAAAAATAGTCTTCATGGTTATATTTTACACACACACACACACACACACACACTGAACTGTTCAAAACACCTGCCATAGGGGTAAATTTTAAGTGCCAACGTGTGTGTGCTGTGAAACCAAAAATAATTACCTGCATTCATTTGGGAAAGAAACGGACCAATAAATACAACTGCATTTTTTTTCTTCCAAAACAAGAGAGCCCTCAGGATTTGGCAGGCAAGAGGCCTGCATTGTGGTATTTGTCACAAATTAAATAGGCCAAATCCTGAAGGCTGTCTCAGTTGAAACTCCCACCGGTCTTGTTAGGAACTGGACTGAGATGGGACCAGAGACAGACAGTTACAGTCAGCCTGAGAGGTTGGTTGTGTCTTCGTGTTACACCAGACTGGACCCTGCTGCTTCCCATCAGCAGCACCTCCAGCTGGTACCAAACAGCCCGTGATAGTGTTCAGAGCCTGTGTAACTGGTGGCACATTGCATTCTTTAGGATTCATGAGGCTGAAGAGATTCTAGGCAGTGGAAACGGAGCCAGCGTGCAAAATGAACGATTCTGAGCCCTCCCAATACTGCCCTTACAGCATAACTTTGTATTCCTTTTTTTTTTTTTCTCCTATTCCAGTGATCCATGTGGCCAATTTCTGCAAAAGTTTGGTTACTGAGGGAATAAAATTGATCTGTCTTATTGAAAGAGGCAGCTGGTATAAGAAATTAAAGCAAAGCAGATGATGTTTGGAGATCTGTTCTGAAACTCTAAAAATGTATCGTAGTGTTACTTGCTTCCAAAAACATATGTATCAACATAAGGATTTATAAGCCAATGCAGATAAAGGCTTGTATCATTCTTTCTGATAATCTTGGGTTAGCCTATGTAAAAAACAATGGGATCTGATAATATAAAAAACAAATAAGGAGCTTAGGATTTAGTGGAAATGAAGAATGGATATCTTTAATCCTCCAGTTTAAATCAGTGGTAGATGAAGAGAATACACTCTTTATGCCATAGTATTATCTGTAGGATTTTTTTTTTTAATCGGTAGGATTTAAAAACCAAAAATCATCAGCCTTTTGAACAAAGCCTGATGCTACTGAGTGCCCCATGTGACAGTGCCACAGAAGACAAAACACAACACACACACATACCTGAATGATGTGCCTCTTTGTTTCTTGGTCTTTGCCTAAGGGCCTAAAGTGATGTTACTGCAGTGTCCTGAAGATCCCTGTGTGTGACACAAAAATGTCAATGGACAGAGCAGAACAGTCTTCAGACTTCAGAGAAAAAAAATCTAACCTGAGAACTGCTACACTGGCTCACAGCAATGGCCACTGAGCACTGACATCCTGCTGGAGTCCACAACCACAATGAGATCGTTCAGCAACTGTCAAGAAAACCCACAGCAGAGGTGTGTGGGCAGTGACACCTCTGTCAGACCAATATGCAAAACCAGTTTTTAGCCAATACTGGATAAATACAGGCTGTGGTTCAATACAGCAAATGCAGTTACTTTTCTAAAACTGCTCCATTATGTAAAAGCATGGAGGCATATTCACTTTTTAGTTTAGGTACACAGTTTTAGGTGTTAAGTGGTTACTGGAAATAAATGCATAAAATGAGCTCCTTTGTCTGGCATATCCATAAATACAGTGTGTGGTGCCTGTGTTGACTCTCAGTTAGATCTGGCCCTTGCAGAAGAGGGTTGGTTGGTCAAGTCCTTCTCTGGCTTTGAGCCATCTCTAATGCATCTTTCTAACTTAGCAAATGGTTTAAAAGCACCACAGCACACATCACATCACCAAATCGTAGACTAGCAAGAGATTTCAGGCTTTTAGAGTTCATGCCAGAAGCAGCTGAGCACATAACTAAAGCCAGTTAATTTGCTGCCCCACAGAAGCTGCTTTCCCCCAGACAAGGTTTCTAAAAGCCAGAGTTTCTCAGGTCATTCCCTAATTTGAAAAGAGTTCCTCTTATCTTGCTGAGCTTCCTTCCATTGACACCACAAGCAGAAAGTATATTGAATATGGAAAGTTGGCAGGATCCCTGATCACAGTAGGGATGTAATGAGCCATTTTGGGATTCCTGATTACTTTTCTAATAAGCAGATGCTGCTGCCACCACACCTAGAGCTGTCTGGCTCCTTTGCCTCCTGGGCCCTGACTGAAGCTGCAAAGATTTGGGCATCCTTAGGGGGACTTACCTGCCCACAGGTGCAGCAGGAGCCGGGTAGGGGCAGCACAGGAGGAGAAAAAAGCTTTATCATAAACACAGAAGCCTCATTTGCGGGTGAGGCACATCAGTAACAACATACAAATCAGCCAGCCCTCTCCTGAACAAGTTTATTATACACCCAGGAGCCACCAAGGCATTCCTGAGGCACTGCTTCCACTTTAAACTAAGCTTCATTTAAATAAGGACACTTGACTTAGTATTTCTGAAGGCAAACAAGGATCAAAGCAAGGATTTTTGCTGTATGTTCAGCTGTTATTTGACTGTGCTACCTTTTTCTACTGTGTCTTGCCTTGTTATGCTCTTGGTAACTGTAACTCATGAGGATGTAGAGTATTTTAAGAAATGCAAGTGGTCTGAGTCAGCACTGTACGTACCAGCAATCCAAAAAATGGGAGTATGCTTTTGTCAATACAATATGGTTTGTAAGTCAGCTAGTTCCCTCTACTTGCCAGAAGCTGACAGTGTGTCCCTACCTAGAGCTCCATGGGGCTGCTTTCTGCCTTCATTTTCTGCCATTTTTTTAATATGAAAAATTTTGAAATTGCTTCCTGCAAGCCCTTGGAGCCATTCAATCTGGCCATTAATTTGGATTCTGTCTTAAAATTAATCACCTGCTGCTTGTGTTCACAGGCTGTTGTTTTAGCAAGGATATTTCTATAGCAAGGAATCTTCTATAACAGAAGTCCCTCTCCCTAGCACCTGAATTAGCCTCTGGCAAACAACATCCCTCATATTAAAAACTCAAGCCAGAGGACAGGCCACGTTGACAAGAAAGCTGGTATGACTCACTTTTCAATGCCTTGTATCTGCAGTTATGTACATATTAGGTGTTTCTGCAGTTGAAGGACTGGCAATTTTCATGGATTTAAAAAAAATAAAACAATTATTTCTACCCTCTTTTTCCCTTCATGAAAGGTAATAACATGTAGCACTAGACAAGCATTTTTTTTTCCTGCCAAGGAACTAAAAATAGAAGCTCGAAACACTGAGGTAACCACATCAGTACAGAAGGTGGGAATAGCTGGCATTTTCTGATGTACCAACAGCATCATACTCTGAATGACACATCATTCAGTTATCGGCATGCTGTAAAAAAGGAAAACAGAAAAACAGATTCACAGTTTGGGGGTTTTTTGGAATGGATCAATTGTGTCAGAAGTGTGCCAGATCTTCTCATTACTTATAACTAAATGCTTTTTACTGAATCCATTTCTGCTTTGTTTAATGCCTTTTTTTTTTTTTTTTTTACATGACTTTTATATACTATACCTGGCTTGAATTTATGTTGAGGATTGTTTGGCTTTGCAGTCATGAAAAAAAGTAACCTCCCAAACAAAAAATGTTGCAGTTGCCTTCCTACACTGCAGTATCCCTGAGAAAGGCATCAGTGATGGACCTTCCTGCTGTCGAAGGAGGAAGAAGAGTGCACAGTTAGGGAGAAATACAGAGGATACCAGAGCCTTGCATCCCTGAGCATCATTAACAACCAGCTCCAGTCTGGGCTGAGAATGAAACACCAGGAAAAAACTGCTCAGATTTCCAAATATTCTTTGGCATCTACATCCATTTTGACATCTCCTGAAGTATCCAAATACCTTTTAACAAATCCTTTAAATGGGGGAGAAGGCTAAACCTTCCTGAAAGCTAACAGGGCTCATGTTCCCAGGTGCCACTGGGCAACATTCTCCAAAGCTTCATAAATGATTTATGACCTCGACCTGCCCATCAGGCACGACTTGGTCACATTTGCAGGTTTTTTGCTTAAGCATTACAGCAGAAAAAGCTTATCAGAGCCACAGTGACAGATACCTGTTACATACTTTGCCACCTGTAGTGAGAAGCATTTGGTTCAACTATTTTGATATTGAGAAATACAAGCTTTGTTCTTTCCTGCAAAAAAGGCCACTTGTCCATACACCTAAATTAGAAAACACATGCTCTTTCATTTCTTCTGTAGCTATAACTTAGTGATCCATTAAATATGAACCAGTTCACTGAACAGAGAAACTAAAATGATAAACTCCCAAATTAGTAAAAAAAAAAAAAAATTATAAAAAAATAATGCCTCGGGCAACAGCCTTTTATTTTTAACACCCATCTCAACGAATGCATCCAATTAGCTTCAAAACCATGCATCTGCTTCCTCCTTCTCTTTTCTTCCTCCTTTGGAACGGAGACATCTTTCCAAAGCCTGGAAAAGCTACTTAGCACTAGTGAGGCCACATCTGGAGAACTGTTGTCAGTAATGGATGCCCCACTACAAGACAGGGACATGCAGGTCCAGTGAATGGCCACCAAGGTGATTAAGGGATTGCAGCACCAGACGCGGGCAGTGAGGCTGAGAGAGCTGCCCCAGTTGAGCCTTGAGAAGTCTCAGTCTCTCAGGAGCAATCTTAACAATGTTTGTAAGTATTGGATTGGAAGGAATAAAGAAATAAAGAAAACGCAGCCAGATTATTCTCCGTGTCTCTCAGTGAAAAGACAAAAGACAAAGGGCACTAATTGAAACAGAGAAATAAATGAGGTCGTAAACGCCTGACCCTTGAGGATATTGCAGACGGGGCAGAACTGTGCTTTGTTGTGTCCCTAATGAACAAAATGCTCTGCAGGGAACGAAGAACTCGGGGTAATCCAAATTACAGAAGGGAAAACATTATTACATGTGCCTTGGCCAACGTCAGCTGCTATAGATCTTGGTAGCTATTAACGTTTAACTGTGCAACAGGTGCTTAGTTGCAGAGGGTGTTTGTACACTGCATTCTGGGCAAGGAACACAAGACAATACAAGATTTGTTTCCTCAATTACCATCTGGTAGTAATAGGCAGTGCACACACATGTATGGAGACAGGAAACCTCGTGGGAGCTGGGGACTAAATGCAATGCCGAGCATCCTACAATGGGTCAGGCTTGCCTGCAGGCAAAGGGGTTTTTTAGGTTAGCTGCACAGTGGTCCTGGCTAGGTCAAGGCTATGTAAGAATTCAGGTGGAAATCCTGTGCACACAAGTGCCAGGTAAGTCTAAATGCCTTTAAAGATGTGCATTATGGTCCCTGTTGAGGTGTGTTTGAAAGCTGCCTGGGTCACAGAGGCCATGTACAGCATACAGTGGGGTGGCGGGAGGAAGACAGTGCTGGCCAAGTAGCCCAACCATTTCTAGAGTGCAGTGCTAGTTCATCATCCACTGAGACATCTCTGTCTGGGGAAAGCCCTAAAAAAGCACAATATTTTGGAAACCAGAGGAACTTGGAATCATGATGGTCTGAATATGACAGCTCTAAATAAAGCTGGCAGGACTTGTTTCTGCTTCCACCACTGCTTGTGGTGAAGGTACAATCAATAGCATCCCACACCATCCGTCCCCTGGGGAATGCTGCATGCAGAGCTCTCAAGCTGACATGGCCTACTTTTGACAGTGGCGTCCATGAAATGCTTTCTCTCCTCCTTCTGTACACGTGAACCACTGCCCAAGGCAGCAGAGCCCTGGCTGGCCACAAACCATCGCTGTTCTCCTGGCTACAGATTTCCCAGCAGCAGCGGAGCAGGACCCGGATCAGCCCACGCTGCTTGGTTGGCTCCTCATGGCATGTTCTAACCCACTGTCTGATTTAAGGCATCTCAGACGGGGTTATTTGTAGTGACACGTATCACACGCTCGGCACATTCACCTCCTACAGAGCCCACCCACGCTTTGGCTTTCATTGACCCTGTTCTAATGTTGGAAAGCACCTTGGATGTCCCCCTCTCCTTCGGGGTAACTTCAGGATAAACCAAAGGAGATGATGTACAGTGAGTTTCTGGCATCCCTTTGCCAAATCCACGTCGCCTGAGTCTGGAGCTGCAATGTGGCATTGACAGAGTGTCTTCTGTGTGGTTCCTGCTTTCCTGAACCCCACACTGAGCTGTTAGCACATCCCCTGCATCCCGGAAAAGCTAAGCAGCATTTTTTTGCCATCTTCTTTTTGCGCTGTTTTTGTGGAGATAAAGCCCCCTCTCACTTTTCTTCTTCAGTTACTGTAAAAGGCATAGCACCTTTACTAATTTATTTGCAGAAACCATTGAAGATTACATCTACTGTGATCAAATCCCCTTAAGTAAAATATAAACCGCTACTCCTCTGAATGTAAAGCCTAAATCAATAATGGACATGGAATCATCAAGTTTAATCTCAAACACAGTGAACCCAAGTAATCACTCTTCTTGATATAAAACTAATTCTGTTTGACAATAAAATACTACTAGTCTGTGCCATAAACCAATGGAACAAATAACTTTCTTAACCCTGACAGTTGCTGTCCGAAGTCATTACATCTCCTCTCCTTAGTGATCAAGCATGTCACTATAGTACTATTTCAGCTCGATTTCTTTCTGTAAGCTGTATCGTATGCACCAGAACTTTTAAAGAATTTCTTTTTAAGTGAAGTGTAATGGTATTTTCTCTTCTTCCAGTTGGCCAAAAATGCGCAGGCTGTACCAGGAACACGCAAATAACACTTAAGATATGCCTTGGCATATAGCTAGATTGTCTCTTAGGTTTAAGTGTCAGTGATGGATGAACCTGAGCCCCAAATGCAGGGATCACAAAATCCATGATCAATAGCAGTGAGGCTGAGGTTTCTTACAAATGAGTATCAATGTAATTTTTCCCTCCTGTGCTGGCAAAAAAAGACTCGGAATTCAGAGGGCTTTGCCAAGGGGTCCACCCACGTGGGCTGCTTTGTAGGGCAGTGCCTAAAATGCTGCAGCATTTGTTAGTACAGAGGAGACTGAAATTCATGCCAGCACCCAGCCCAGCACATATGGGTGTCTGCAGACACATGCCATGAGTACCTGGCCACATTCTCACCCTGTTTCTTATGACTAGAGCTCACTGTGTAGCCTTGACATCACGTCCATAAATTGCTGGTGTTATGGATAAGTAATACACATCCAAGACACAGAAGCCAGCTCTGCAGTTACAGAAAGCTGTTGATCTTCAGGGTGATGGCCAACCAAACCCTAAAACACTGCTGCTCTGGAGGACAGGAGTGTTCTCTAAGTAATAATTTGGTCTTGCAATAACATGGAAGGCAGGGCAGCAGGTTGGGCACAAGGACTGACTGAGCTGACACCTCCAGCCAAGGCTACAACAGACAAGGATGCTCTGCAGGTGGGAGCGTATGGAATGACCCTCCCAGCTGTTTGCTGTGGGAAGGCTTTTTGCCAGAACACACGGAACAGGCAGCAATAGAAAACTTCAGGGGACATAGTCAGTTCTCTTCCTTGACTTTCCTTGCTCAAGAGTCACTGAATAGAGAGATTACAACTTAATATTGATTAACTTAGCATCACTAAAGCGCTGTTGCATTGAGGAAGCTTTTAAAAAATGTGAATTTTTGATTTAAGATGCAAATACGCGCCAGTGTCTTAATTATTTAAAACAACAAGAGGTACCTAACACTTTTTGACTGTTATCACTGCATTGTCTACACATTGTTTTTTCTGTGAGTCAGAAATCACATCAAGAAAAAATCTGAAAGAAGATATGCATGTCTTCTCTCCACTGCCTTTTGGTTCCCTGTTGCGACTGGTAGAAATGATGTGAAAATCATTCTACAAACTCTCAAGTTTGATAACACCTTCCATGTCTGTAATACTCTTTTAAAGCACGAAACCACAACATGCTTTCTGGAGTAGGAGCAAGGTCTGATTCCTTTTTTTCCCTATTGGCAGAATATTTCCTCTTGAGATCAGCACTAGATAGACCCTTCGGTCCCCCAAGCTTTGAAAGCTCTGGATTTCCAAGAGCCCTGCTTACATTCAGACATCACATGAGTGCAGAGCTAATTCGAGGACCTGTGATTTACCTGTCTGACACACAGACTCTGCTCCTAAAAACCTCACTCCGGGGTTATTATTTTTGTCAAAACTTTTCCAGCGAATAACTCCACATAATAACAGCCAGGCCAAAGAGCAGAGTCTGATCCATGACAGATCCATTTCCATACAAGTCAGTGAAAACCTGATTATCTCACTGCTGAAATTTTGGGTTAGAAGGTAGTGAACAAGAGCCAATGGCTGTTATCATCTTGTTAATGTCAAAGCTTGTTTTTTTTTTTTTCCCCTCTTCCTTCAATTTTTCTGAAAAATTATATCCCCTCACAGTCCTTGATAACTGTTTGGCATCTCTGAAGCTGAGAAGGTTTATATTCTATGTTTTTTTTCCCCCAGCACTTCTTCATTTTAATGAAAAAAAAAGTATTTGATATGGTCCTTGTGAGAGGAGGAGCAGGAACACTTTCTATTGTGTGAGCAAAAGACATTTCAAATAAGTGTTGCAACTTCATAATTATAACTTTTTTTGGTAAATGTAACAGGAATGAATACCTTTGAAACAGAATGTGTTCTACTTTCTGTGCAGGTAGGATTTTTTAATTTCATTTTTCACCCGGGCCTTGATATTTAAATTTGGGAATATCTTAAAAACGGAACAACCAACAATCCCTTGCCAGAAAAAAAGAATGTCTGTTTCTTTACACTTCCAAATGTATTCAGAGTGATAGTTCAGATGTATATTTATAAAGACTCTGAAAGATAATGAATTTAGTATTTTAAACATCAAGCCAGATTTTAAATTACAACTATGGCTTTCTGCGGTTCAGGAATCAACATTCTGGTTTTCTTCTGTTGGAGAAATATTCATCAGCACCATGATGCCATTCTGGCAGCAATTATTTAGAGTTCAGTCAGAAACAGATTTCCAGTACTACCTATGACAAATGCTGCAGAAACCTGCCAAGCACTGAGGTACAAAGTTTAAATCCTCTGCCTGAAAAATATATATGTATTTTTTTTCCCTTCACTGGACTATTTCTCATCAGGCTGGATCCATTTTCAGTTGGATAGGTGGAATAATGCAGTCCTGGCACTGGTACTCCCTGAGCTCAGGAGGGCATTTGTCCTACAAGGCAGTGGTTCAGGGAAGGGAAGGGTAGGAATGAGAAGTGGGAATTGCTTTGTCCATAGGCTCACTGAGCCCCAAACTGAACTGGGAGATGCTTTCCAGCTTTCCAACATGTTTTATTCTATAACAGGACAAAATCAAAGCTGATAGATGCCCATGGGACAGGATTTGAACCCTTTGATGATGGAAACGCTCATGTCTGCAGTGGAAGACCTGCATTCAAGGGCTGCTTATGAGCTGACCTCTCGACCTCTTCCTGATTCTCCTGACATTCCAACTGTTCTGTTCCACTTGCACCAGACATTGCTGTGCCATTGTCTGCTCGAGAAAACTTTCACAAAGGCAGGTTAATCAAAAGTGGTGCATCCCTCTAAATCCCAGCGTGTGTTCGCAGAGAGTTCTAAAGAAAATGACCAAGCAGTGGTTTCCAGGCTGTTTTTCCACAAGTGCAGCAGGAGGCTCCAATTAGCACTTTTCTATGTACCAACAAGCTCTTTGACTACATTCTTTTCCCAAATTGCTATCTGCCCTCGTCTAAACTCGTCACAGCACACTGTGCAACACCGTCTTATACCATCCCCAGTCAGAAAATTTGGTGATTCTTTGGTGCCTCTAATTACTGGTGTTGATAAAAGCAATTAGTTCCAGTGGGTGGAAATTACATGCAGATCTGTAAACAAATGGTATGGGGTTACTCTGCACAGTCTATCACTGTCAGCTGCAACTTATTCTCTTGAGAGCAGAGGAAACTTAAAGTACTCTCTCCTTAGCAATGGTGTGTATTTGCTCATTGATATGGATTAGTAACTCAACTGTCTCAGTGTCAAATAGACCAAGTAAATAAAGGAAATAGTCTCCACAATGCCCAGATAATGTTTCTACACCTGAAAAATGCCGGTTTGTTTACACAAAATGTTCCGTTTAACGTTATAATCATGATGAAATTTCGCTGAAAAATGCTTGAAAGGAAATGTTTTTATTAAGTTTCCTTTAGCTACAGGAAGAAAATACATGCTTAAGTCTGTTAGAAATTAAGGTCTTGGTTTGATTTCTGAGTGTCAACTGGAGGTTTCCTGTTCTCCTCCTTCCTCACTCCAGTAAAATTCTTGGTTAGGGGGAATATTTTGGAAAGAAATTTCTAAACCACATGGCTCTTTCCACATCTGAGGGAAAATCAACACGGAATTCCCTGAATTTTCTGCAGAGCCCAAATCCTGTTAATTAGCCCTTTTAATGACTGAACCAAATTCAAAGCCTGGTGTAATCCTGCCGTGGTAACTGAGCTGCTAAGAGTGGGATGGACTCTATTCCCTCACCGAGTGAAAAAAACTAGATGAAAAATTGTCACTTTTGCCTCCTAGACTCGAATGTTTCTGCTGTTCCAGGCAAAGCGCGCGACCCACCATGACTGGAATTGGAAGTAGATCCTGACAGATGATCCCTGCATGAGAGAATTTCCAGGACCTCCACTCCAGTTTTAGCCATGGGAAAGAAAGGCTGTGCAGGTTACCCACCTGTGATTAAGTGATTCCAGCACCTGCTGAAAGCTTTGCTCAAAACAGGATAAATTTTTAATCCCTCCAAATTGCCTCTGCAGCTGCACAAGGTTTCTCTTTCTTTTCTGAAATATTGATAAGGTGGGAGCAGGGCTCTGCAGGGAGAAAAGATCAGTATTACAAATGAAATCTCCGCCTCCTAAGCAGCTAGCATTTTATGGGAGTTGTTCATGGATTATCTTAAAAGTGTCTGTGTTGGCCATTTTTCCTGAGGTGTATCCTGACTTTCCATGGTGATGACATGTGAACCTTTTTGAGGCCTTTGAAAAGCCATGAGAACATGGGCAAAACATCTCATGACCATCTTGTAACATTGATCTTAAAGATCAGCTCTGCTTACACTGAGGGTAAATCCAGTATAATAATTTCAAATCTCTCCTAAAGAGCAACTTTTCCCCCCTGGTTTCCATTTTCTGCTAATTCCCTGCTTTTCTAGGGTCTGCATGGCCATGCCACAGACATAACAAAGAAGAATTTAACCACTGCTTTCCAGTGTTCCAGGGAAGTAATCTAGAGCTTTATTCTAATCAGAACCTGCAGAGATTCTTTTTAAATCCTCTCCTCATAATTATTGTTTACAGTTAATACCACAGTAGTACCCAGAATGAAGCTGGTTGAGTATTTTCCAACAAAATACATTTTCAGAGACAAAAGGCTGGATTTGATGAGTTTTATGGGAAGACTGGCTAAGAGTGGGATGGAATTTCTGGCCAAAACACAGAGCAAAAGCTCAGCTGACTATCCCTGAGCTGGAGCTGTAGGAACTGGAACACACAAGCAGGGACTTGAACTTCGCTCTCCCACACTCTCAGTGAGATACCAGAGATTCTGGTGGAATTTCTGCATGTAAAATATTCAGATGTATTTGGTTCCTTCCGAAACTGACTTCCAATTTCTATGGGTCTGAAATACCAAATCCATCTCTGGCACAGCAGAACAACTTCCACACCAAATGCAAACCTACAAGACCCAGTAAGTGCTGGGAGTAGTGCTGGGACTGTGCAAAGTGCTACTGAGACACACTCGGAAATCAGCCCCTGCCCCAAAATATTGTCATCCTTGGCTTGTAATCGGCGAGCAGGCCACCTGACATGTGAGTTTCATCCACACAGAACTGACCCCAGAATTCAGGACCCTCTTCAGTGCCTTTCACACGAAATCATCATTCATCTGCCTTCCAGCTGACCAGCTGTGTAGAGTAAACAGTTGTACCATAAACACCCCCATGGATGGAACCACTGATCTCTAACCTCAAGTTGTGTTCTCTGTTGCACCCTCTTTCAGAGTCAGATTTCTTCTGCTTTATTACTTTGTCAAACAACGTGCTTTTTCTTTCCTTGAAACAAGTTGGGTTTTTTTTTTTTCCTCACTGCTGGCGTAACATTTTCAATTAATGGTATTTGAAGAGATCACAGATGGGTGAACAGGCTTGGAGAAACCAAAAAATCATCTTTACCAAAATGTCCAAAATGTGTGAAGCAGCCCTGTCTTTATTTTGATGTTACATACAAATGAGAGCACTCCTCTTCTAGCAGGCTCACGTCAAACAGAGCTCGCTAGAACTCTTTCAATTTAAAACATCGGAAAAACTTTTTTTTTTTAACTTTCTGTACAAGTGCTAAAAATTTTTAAATGTCATCTTCGAATTACCAGATTATCCTCAAAACTTAACCCTTCTTAGCATCTTAATTTTAATCCATCCCAATGGTTTTTATAGTGCCATAATATAAAATTCTTTGCAATTGCAATTGTACTTCTCATTTATATCTACAGATTGAGCCATTGAGCCACACAGTGTGGTGCTGAAGCAGGTAAGAACTGAAGTTCTCTTTTAAGAAATGCAGACAAGGACCAAGCCTAGATCCATTAGAAATTTGTCCCTCAGGCCTGGATTTCCAATGGAAATTTCAGTTTCAGGCAACATTTTGTTCAGGAAATGCTGTTTTCTCACTGAAAAGCTGAACCATCAAAATGCAGGGTATTTTAATACTGAAATACTGCATTCATGTCTTTGAGAACTGGGGTTCATTTGCTTTTTTTTTCCTGTTCTCCTCTAGGACTGGAGCTCTCCTGGCCTACATCTTCCAGGACATGGCACAGACACTTGGCAGACACGACTCACTGCCCAGCTCTGCTCATGAGCAGAGAGGCCTCATGGGACGTACAACCTGACCCTGGAACAAACACTTCAGAGAACAGCAAATTAAGACAAGATGGCAATGCCTACGAGGAACCAACACTGCAATAAAAGGCATAGAGAAAGCCACATATAAAAATAAAATTAAAATCTAAATAATACAGATAAAATGCATGATTTCAACCTTTCACTGAAAATTCCACGCTTGCAAATGAAGGTAAATTCCACTTCCTCACTGCATCCAGGTAAAGATTCCATTTATAACCCCTCATTAACTCAGGAGAAAGTTGAGGACTAGAATTGTGAGAGGGGATTTTGGATTGTTTTGGATGCATTTCCACTTCATGTTCATGCCTTGCATTCTTAATCTGCTTCCTGCTTTCAAACTATTGAAAGCTTCGCTCTGATTTCGAGGACCCCACATTCTGAACCCTGCCCTCAAGGCTCAGCACCTCTAACTCAGACATACACGGCTGTTCAAGTGCCCTTGAGTCACCTCATCCAGTGTTGTAACTTCCCTCCCACTCCTACTGTCGCAGGAATTTTCTCTAACCCCCAGCTGCTGTCACCCACCCTCAGTTTATAACTGTGCAAAAGAATTTCTCGCTCCTGTCCCTACTCCGTTTCCACCTCTGAACGTCTCAGATCCAAGCAGTGAGAAAATACCTTGAAAATCAGAAAAGCTCTTGAGATCTTCACTAATTGCTGTCAGGCAGCTGAAAATGAGCATGGCAATGGCCATGCCACACAATGAGAGCTAACATTCCACCAAGTATCGGAAAAGACTGACAGTATAACTCTAAGACAGAGTCATTACTAAAAACGTCCACTATGTGACACAATCCAGTACAATTCCAAGTCTCTCTCTCTCTACCTCTTTTGATTAATCCTGGGCACAAAGCTACGATTGCTTGAGCTAATCCAAACGTGGATGGGAAGCCACACCGACAAAAACCGATTATTTTTTTTGTGAGGTTAGTTTTCAGCTGGATCAGCTCCCTGCACCTCCTCACTTGGCAGCTGCTCCCACAAAAGGGAAGGTGTGGGATTGCACAACCAGGGGCAGGAAGACAGAATTCATGGCATCACTCAAGTTTTAGCTGCTAGGTAACCACGACTTGGAACTTACTAGTTCCCTTCCCTTCTTCTTCTGGTTGCATAACAGACCTTTTGAAGTAGGGCTATAGTTTGAGAAGTATTTAAGCTGTTACTGCTAAATTGGCCTGTCTGCTGGCAGAAGTGTCTCAGGTAGCAGGAATGCTGCCAGAACATCATGATGTTGCAGCAAAACACTAACAACATTTATTCAAGACTTGTAAATCACGTTGCAAAGATCATAGTAGGTTTTCTAAATGCTAAACTTCTTGTTAGAGCTGCACTAGCAACTCTATTTCAGATGGAAAATACTAGCAAGAGACTCCTACTCAGCAGAATACCGGGGGAAAATGGCAAGTAAATGAAGAGTTGTCACTTACAAAAAGGAACGTTTCATTTTACCTTAGACCAGGTGAGTGTATTTGTCAGCAGGCTCCTGGAATTGGCTCTGATATTAAAGTAGTCCCTGGTTTGGAATAGCTGGGGTACAGAAGTACTTTATTCTTCTGTAACACCTGATGCTTTGGCTTCTCCACTGTTTGAGCCCAAAGCTTTATTTAATCTACTGTGTGGGCCAAAGGAGAACAATTTCTCTTAGTTCTTGGTCTCTATTATAGCACTGCTGCTCATCCACTTCCCTCAGCTGAGCCTGGGCCAAATGGGTCTGTAATTGGAATCAGAAAAAGGAACATTCAGCTACAGTTAGCAGTGTGTTAATTATTAAAGGCTAAAGGCCCCCACAGTTATTAATATTACAGTGTGAATTTCTCTTCCTCATCTGGGGAGGAGAGGGGACTCTGCAGTGCTGTTTAAGAATTGACAGAGGTAGTAACACAATTTGGTTTCTTCTCCACTGTTGACACAGTCACCAAAGTAACTGTGTCAAACAAAACCAAAAAAAGGATGTGCTTGCCTTTATTGCTAAGCTTCCTCAAAGAGTTCACTCCTGCACTCACAAGAACAAAAGCCCAGCTATGTCTCCCTAGAGGGAACCTAGGTATTGTGGTCTTCCTCTGGGATATCTAGAGGTCCTTCTGTGTGCCCTGATCTAAAAAAACATTTATGTACATACTTACTTTGAATATCTCCATGGAATTTGTCTTGACCTAATTAGGCATCTTGACTTCAGTGAGGTTACTGCACACATTTAAGCAATCTCTGTGTGGAGCTGCAGTGGTTGTGCCATGCAGTCCAGAGGGACACAGGCTGCTCCTAATATCTCACAGAGCCATTGTTCACTTCCAATTAGAAAACAAGTCTATTTACGGATCCTGACTCCAGATCCTCCAGCCAACATCCCTGTCACAGGGTGTATTTCCATAGGGCCCCTGTGTGTGTCACTCCAAATCCTGCTGCTCTGCACAGTGGAGCTGTGGCAACGTTAAGTTGACATGAAGTGGGCAGGAGCTGAGAAGTCTGTAATAACTGCGGTAAGTTTTGCATATGGCAACACGGAGAATTTGGGCTTCCTCCAGCAAGACTGGATGAGAAGTCACTATAAATAACTTACCCCGTCTATGCAGAGCAAACCCATATTTTGCACACTTGCCACGACAAACAAGACAAGCCACGCAGGAATAACTAGTGGGGTTTTTAATTTTGGAAGGCAGGAAAGGGAAGGTGTGCCCTCTCCAACTCAGCGAGTTCTCTTTCCCTGCTCCTCCCAGCTTCTGCACTGCCTGCAGTTGTTCTGTAAACACCCATCACTCTCCAGTAATAGAGACAGAAAGCTGTTCCTATTTGGTCCTCAGCAACTGGATATTTTTAAGAAGCAATAACTACCCGAAATTGCAGCCTCATGTTGGCACCGTTTCCTGCCCTGGACAGCTTATAGAGACACCAGAGTGATGCACAGCTGTTCCCAGCAGGATGGAGATGTCCCTCTATGGCACATGTTCTGCTGGGCAGCACTGCCACTCACATGGTACCATCAAACAACACCTCGAAGCTCATTCCTTTGTCAAGGAGACCCACGCAGAGCAGATCAAAACACAGATCACTCAGCCCATAAAAAATTCAGGCCTTCAGAAACATATTTTTATCTCACACTGAGAGTCAAAGATGATGTTTTTGTTAGGGACATCATTTGAAAAGCTTTCTAAAGTTGTTATTATTATTTTTTAAAAAATATCAGAATGTCCTTTTTTTCCCCCCCCCCCCCCCATACAAGACCATTTAATTTTGGAGGGTTTAACTCACTAGGAAAAAAAAAACACTACAAAATTAAAAAATATTTTGAAATTGCATATCCATATAAACTATTAAACTGATTCAATAAGGGAAAACAAGCTATAATGCAATTATGAAGTCAAACTGAGTAATTTACATTTTTCTCCATTAAAAATGCATGGAGAAGTGACATGTGCCATGAAACGTTTCAATTTCAGTAAAACTACTGTTTTCAATGGAAAACTTCCATCCAAACAGTTCCGAAGTGTTAAATGGCTCTTTTTTTTTTT